>OW240916.1:143891748-143946748 GCA_933207985.1 Pelobates cultripes | reverse complement strand
CCCCCCCACTCCCGAGGATCTCCCCTGCAGGCCAAAGCAAAGCGCCAGTCCTGCAATGTGCCTTCAGAGATCTCACTCCCTGGTCCGCAGGCACTTTGCTGGCAGCTGGTAAGGGAGGGAGAAAAGACCCAGGAGCTCTGCCAGCAGCTCCTCCGGAACCTTCTCTCACGAGCACGGAGCGGTGCCGTGGTTACCAAGGCAACGCTCTGGATATCGTGAGAGTGAACTCCAGCCCTGGAGCTGCGGGCTAGAGTTTACTCTCACCACTGTGACCACCAGGGATTCCCCACCGGACCACCAGGGATTGAGAAATGTCCTCCCTCCTCCCTCAGTAAAGGTAAGAAGGGAGCGGGGACAAAAAGTATATTTATTCTTATTAAACTCCTTACCACACATTCACACACTTCCCCTCTACAAACATTGCCCCACACACACCCTACACATTAACACACTGCGCCCCATACACACACATACACACAGATACACACACACTGCCTACACACATTGACCCACACACACATACACAGCCCCCCATAAACACATTGCCCCACACACACATACACTACCCCGATACACACATTGCTCCACACACACATACACTGCCCCATACACATATTGCCTCCACACACATACACTGCCCCATACACACATTGTCCCACATACACTGCCCCATACACACATTGTCCCCCATATACATATACACTGCCCCCATACACACATTGTCCCCCACACACACACATACACTGCCCTATACACACATTGCCCCACACACACACATACACTGCCCTCCCATACACACATTGCCCCACACACACATACACTGCCCCCCATACGCACACTTACCCACATACACTGCCCTCCTCCCACACACACACACTGCCCCACACATACACTGTCTCACGCACAACCTGCACAGCTCACACACTACATCCCCCACACTGAACCTTTCACACACTGCACCCCTCACACATTGCACCCAGTGGCAGATCAGGGGGGGGCAACGGGGCAATTGACCCCCCCTCCGAGAGCCAATGCTCTATCCTGCAGAGCCGGTGCTATCCAAGAGCCGGCCCTGCTAAGTGCCTTCATGGACCGGAGGGGAGATCATAGATCTCCCTCACCGGTCCGCAGGCACATTGCTGGGCAGCTGGCAGGGAGAGAGGTGGCCCCCGAACTCTTACCTGCAGCTCCGCCGGGTCTCCTCTCACAAGCATGGAGCGTTGCCGCAGTTACCACGGCAACTCTCCGTTCTCGCGAGAGGGAACTCTAGCCCAGGAGGTGCAGGCTAGACTTCACTCCCCACTAGAACCGCCAGGTATTCCACTGGACCACCAGGGATTACAAGCAATATCCTCCCTCCCTGGGCAAAGGTAAGAAGGGAAGGGGAATTATTAAAATATTTTTTTAATTTAAATAAATAAATTTGTTTTGCTCTGCCCCCTCCTTCAACTACACCCACACTGCCCCCACAGCCCCCCCATATACACACTGCCCCACCACACACACTGCCCCACACACACTGCCCCCTCACACCGCCCCCACATTTTACATTGCCCCACCACACACACTGCCCATGGCCCCCCAGCATACACTGCCCCACCACACACACTGCTCCTACAGCCCCCACTTCCACACACTGCTCCCCACACACTGCCCCATCAGCCCCCCCCCACACCTGCTCCATCCCACACACACTGCCCCACAGCCCCGCGCACACTCTGCCCATCCCACGCTGCCCCACAGCCCCCCATCCGCACACTTCCCCGCCCTCACCACACACACTTCCCCACACACCATACACACACCATACACACACTTCCCCAAAGCCCCCTATACACACACTTCTCCTCCACACACTTCTCCCCCACACACACATCTCCCCACCCAATCACCCCCACCCACATCTCCCCCACCCACACACTGCACCCCCATACACACAGTGCTCCTCCACACAAACACTGCACCCCCAAACTGTGAGTTATATTGCTGGGGAGTCTGTGATACTCATTCACTGCACATTACTGTAACTGTGAGTTATATTGCTGCAGAGTCTGTGATACACTCATTCACTGCACATTACTGTAACTGTGAGTTATATTGCTGCGGAGTCTGTGATTCTCACTCATTGCACATTACTGTAACTGTGAGTTATATTGCTGCAGAGTTTGTGATTCTCACTCACTGCACATTACTGTAACTGTGAGTCATATTGCTGCAGAGTCTGTGATACACTCATTCACTGCACATTACTGTAACTGTGAGTTATATTGCTGCGGAGTCTGTGATACTCATTCACTGCACATTACTGTAACTGTGAGTTATATTGCTGCAGAGTCTGTGATACTCATTCACTGCACACTACTGTAACTGTGAGTTATATTGCTGCAGAGTCTGTGATACTCATTCACTGCACATTGCTGTAACTGTGAGTTATATTGTTGCAGAGTCTGTGATATTCATTCACTGCACATTGCTGTAACTGTGAATTATATTGCTGAAGAGTCTGTGATTCTCACTCACTGCACATTACTGTAACTGTGAGTTATATTGCTGCGGAGTTTGTGATTCTCACTCACTGCACATTACTGTAACTGTGAGTTATATTGCTGCAGAGTCTGTGATACTCATTCACTGCACATTGCTGTAACTGTGAGTTATATTGTTGCAGAGTCTGTGATATTCATTCACTGCACATTGCTGTAACTGTGAATTATATTGCTGAAGAGTCTGTGATTCTCACTCACTGCACATTACTGTAACTGTGAGTTATATTGCTGCGGAGTTTGTGATTCTCACTCACTGCACATTACTGTAACTGTGAGTTATATTGCTGCAGAGTCTGTGATACACTCATTCACTGCACATTACTGTGATAAAAACCACAGTCACACTCCACATCAAGAAGGGCACTGTAGTGCTAAGCAGGCCAGGGGGAAGTGATCTTCACACGACGTGTGTGTTTGTGCTTTAGGGTGCACTCCCTAATGCATAAGGCTGTGCACGCCTATGTCCTATTTCCCTAGTAAGACTTTAATAGTTAGTTGTCACTGCAAACCTACAGGGTACATGTCACAATCCCCAGTGGTGAATTTCTGAGGTTTGTGGCCAGTGGCAATTTTTGAGCTCTGCTCTTCAATGTGAATGTTTTTCTATTCATTCTATGCATTTGTACTTTTGTACTATAATATTTCTTTTTGGTTTTTCATGGAATGTGGCTTGCCCACATATATACTGTTCTACCTACAAAATCATACCTACTGCTAACAATGAAGAACACTGACTGAGTAAGATGGGAGCTGTAGTCAGCACCATTTGCAGTCACATGATGTTTTTTCCTGATCATTTCCAATGGATAACAACCTCTAGAAAAATCATCCAAGTCAGCTATGCTTCCAGAGCACTTTGAATTTACTATGGATTCCGGACAAATCTTATTTTAGTAAATACCTCGATAATGTTTTAATATAGAATATCTAAACAGGCTAGTGGATTGAAATTGTGAAAGAAAATATAAAGAAATGTAAAAAATGTTTTTCTCAATGTGTTTTAGTAAGCGTTTATATCAGTAAAGCTCGATGTAACAATTGGTAGGTACATTAATATAGTATTCTCCACATTATAATATAGAACACTAGGAGGTGCTCTATACAAAACTGTTCCCAGAGAGGAATTCAGTATCACCTTCACATGTGAAATCTAAAGAGAAAAGCAGGGGACCATCACAGCAGCACGTAAAGTGTGGTTAGAAAGCAAATTCAGCTATTTGTCTTAATGGCATAATTGTATATTAACCTACAGTAAATTATCTGATATATAAAACAGGTTAGGGTATTTACATCAATGCAGAATTAAAGGGACACCAACAGATGTATAGACATTGGTACATTATACATTTTATATATTATGTTCTGAATACAATAGCCAAATCAGCGCATAAATGGTCCCATTCTCAAACAACGTACTGTACAGGTTTTTTATATTTATTGAATATTGATTTTTCGATTACAAAAAACGTATTGAATGGAAAATAAGTTAATCTGCTTTTTGCAGACATATACTTGTCTACAGCTCTTGTCCACTGCCCATGCATGCAGCCAGCGGCATATGTCAATAAAAAACTAATATATTAACACATAAAGTGAGCCCTACTTATATTTATCAGGAAGTACATTTATTTATTTATCAGGAAGTACTCAGAGTTGTAGGTAGGCATAATCTCTAACAGAGGCGGCTCTAGACTTTATGAGGCCTTAGGCCAGGCTTCCCCAAACTTCAGCCCTCCAGATGTTGCTGAACTACTACTCCCATGATCCTCAGCCTATCTATTTAATTCATAGAATCATCGGAGTTGTAGTTCAGCAACATCTGGAGGGCCGGAGTTTGGGGAAGCCTGCCTTAGGTGAAATTCAAAAATGAGGCCCCACTAACGCCCAAAAGTGAAAAAATAATAGGGTTGCATTTTATGTGTGTAAGGAAGTCGCTATATTAAAAGTTAAAAATTAAAAAAATTAGTCTCTGCATTAATTGTTCAGAAGCTTGCAATGTCGTGGCTTCCTATGCCCCTGCACTGTGAACTCTCTGGCTGTACTTGTAGCATAATTTGCAAACAGAATTAATTTGCAAAAAATAAATGCAATTTGCAAGCAGGGCCGTCTTTAACGCGGGGCAAACGGGGCAGCTGCCCCGGGCCCAGTTTCTCTTGGGGGGCCCGAGGCACCTGCTCCGTGGGCCCCGCTGACCCCGGCGGGCGGGTGGCCGGTCGGGCAGGCAGGCGGGCGCGCGAGGGAGCACTCAGTGCTTCCTCTTCAGCTCCCTCGCGCACCGCACTGATGCCGGCGCCGGAAGATGACGCCATCTTCCGGCGCCGGCATCCCTACGCGGCGCGTGAGGGAGCTGAAGAGGAAGCAGTGAGTGCTCCCTCGCGCGCCCGCCTGCCCGCCCGACCGGCCACCCACCCAGGAGCCCAGCAGCACCACTGGACCCCAGGGAATCCCCCCAGCACTCCAAAAGGTAAGGAGGCTGGGGGGATTACATTTTTTTTTAAAAAATGTGTGTTTGTGTGTATGTGTGTGTTAGTGTATGTGTTTGTGTGTTAGTGTATGTGTGTGTTAGTGTGTGTGTTTGTGTATGTGTGTGTTTGTGTGTTAGTGTATGTGTTTGTGTGTGTGTTTGTTTGTGTGTGTGTGTATGTGTGTGTTAGTGTTTGTGTGTTGGTGTATGTGTGTGTTAGTGTATGTATGTGTGTGTCAAAGTAATGTCTGTGTGTGTCAGTATGTCTGTCTGTCTGTGTGTCAGTATATATCTGTGTGCGCTCGGGGTATGTCTGTCAGCGCCAGTATGTTCTGTGCCAGTGCATGTGTATGCATGCGTCGCATATTCACCCGTGTGCCAGTATGTCTGTGTGTGTGTGTGTGTCAGTATATCAGTCTGTGTGTACAAAGTGTATGTGCCTGTGTGTGTGTGTGCCGCATTTCAGTGCGTATGTGGGTGCTCGGGGTATATCTGTCAGTGTGTGGGTGTCAGTATTTCTGGTTGTGCGTATGTGCGTCAGTGCATGCTGGATCAGTGTATGTGTCTGTGTCTGTGTGTCAGTATGTCTGTATATGTGCCTGTGTCAGTATGTCTGTCAGTACGTCTACCAGTGTATGTGTCTGTGTGTGTGCCAATATATGTACCTGTGTCAGTGTGTCTGTCAGTGTATGTGCCTGTTTATCTGTATGTAGTCAGTGTATGTATCTGTGTATCTGTTTGTGCGTCAGAGTGTGTACCTGTGCATCTGAGCCGCAACTTTAAATACAAATACACCCCTCCATTCAAACTTCAACACTACATATAAAACACACTCCTGCATTGAAATGTCAACACTACATACAAGCACACTCCTACATTCAAAAAAACAAACACTACACATAAATGCACACTTGCATTCAAACTCCAGTACCACATACAAACACATTCACACAAACATACTCCATACAAACACATGCTTACATTCAAACATACTAACATAGCTCAGTGCTAAATACAACCCTGCAAGCATGGGAAATTGGTAGAGTCCCAGCTGTCAAAGCATTGTTGGAGTTGCACGACAGATGGGGTTCTACCTTTAGTCCAACCTTGCAATTGGGGTCCCAATAAAATTCATTCTACTTTAGTACCGCCACTGCGTTGGGATGGATGCCGTGATTGCATACCAGGGAGTGAGGGGCGAGAGCGGCAGGGCACAGGGGGCCCAAGCAAACACTTGCCCAGGGTCCATTCGTTACTAAAGACGGCCCTGTTTGCAAGTATGCCAATCATTTATACATAATTGTGGGGAATGGTTGCATAGCCTGCCAGTCGTGTATACCTAAGTACTGGTGTGAAGGGGTTATTGGAAACAAAGATGAAAAAACAATTGAACAAAAAAGCTTTAAAAAAAATAATTTACCAAATAATAAAGTGTGTATGATGTATGACTTCAGCTGGTGACTGTGACAGGGTGAGTAAAGGGGTACCAATGGCAGGGAGAGTGTGACAGGATGAAGTTGTGGGAGAGAATGAGGAGAGGGAGTATGACATAGTTTGATGAGGGAGTGTGACAGCACGGTGGAGGTAAGTGTGTCAGGGCAATAGTGGCATAGTGGGTAAATGTGGCATAGTGGGGAGGGGGTATCACAGGGTTGGTGTGAAGGGTGAATGTGGCATTGTTGGAGGAGGGTGTGTGACAGGATTAAGGGGGTTAATGTGACAGGGTGAGTGTGGCAGAGCGAGGGCAGGCATGAGTGTGACAGAATTGTGACAGAGTGGTTAATGTGAACGGGAAGGGGCTCAAAGTGTAGGAGGATGATAGTGTAGGAGTGGTGGCAATGTGTGGAGAGGCTGACAGTGTGTGAGAGTATGGTGACACTACATTGTGGGGGGTGACTGTGTGTGAGGCAGGGTGACAGTGTGTGTGAGGGAGTGACCCTGTGTGTGTGTGTGGGGGGGGGCTGACCCTGTGAGGAACAGTGGGTTACCCTGTGAGGGACAGTGGGTGACCCTGTGAGGGACAGTGGTTGACACTGTGTGGGACGGAGGTGACACTTCGAGGAAGGGGAGTGTTAGTGTGAGGGAGGGGAGTGTTAGTGTGAGTGAGTGGGTGATGGTGTGAAAGAGGGTGTGATGGTGTGACGAAGGGGGGTGATACTGTGAGGGAGAGGGTAGGGATTGGGATACTGGGAGGGAGGGGGTAATACTGTGGGGGTGGGATACTGGGAGGGAGGAGGGTAATACTGTGCGGGAGGGGTAATAATGTGAGGGGATACTGGGAGGGAGGGTATACTGTGAGAGGGGATACAAGGAGGGTATACTGGGAGAAAGGGTAATACTGGGAGGGAGAGGGTAATATTGTGAGGTGGGATACTGGGAGGATGTGGTGATAGGGTGAGAGGATACTGGGGGGAGGAAGATGATAGTGTGAGGAGGGATACTGAGAGGGAGGGGTGATAGTGTAAGGGAGTGGGGTGAGGGTAAAGATGGGGTGATCGTATGAAAGAGTTAGGATGCTGGGAGGGGGTGAAGGTGTGAGGGAGAGGGGATACTGGGAGGAGGGGTGATGGTGTGGAAGGGCGGATACTTGCAGGGAAGGAGTAACCGTATGAAAGAGGGAGGATACTGGGAGAGAGGGGGTGATAGAGTGAAAGAGGGAGGATGCTGGGAGGGGGTGATGGTGTGGAAGGGGGGATACTGGGAGGGAGGGGGGTGATGGTGTGGAAGGGGGGGGGATACTGGGAGGAGGCTGAGAAATACCTTGTTTCTCTCCCTGGTGGTCCGATGGGCTCCCTGGTGGTCCGGTGTTTGGGATATCCGGTCTGCAGCTCCGCAGTGTGCAGAGCTGCAGATCATGTATCTCGCGAGACCCGATCAGAGCACTGCTGTGGTAACCCGTGGAAATGCTCTGCTTGGCCAGTTCTCGCAAGGCACATGGTCTGCAGCTCTGCACTTTACAATTGGGGAAAAGGCCAGTACAATAATTTAAAATCTGAAGCTTTTGCAAGCTCTTTTTAGATATACTCTAGTGAAAGAAAATGCATAAGTAAATACATGCATGTTTTCATAGGGGGTATATCCATTAAACAGGCATGAGTAGTTCAGATGTGGATCCATGCTCACTGTGCCCAAAGGGGTTTTAACTATATCTTGCTGATGAGGCTGAAAGAAGGTGGAACTGTTTGTTCAAGGTAGCTGTATCTCTTGTATAGTTAATTTGCATAATTTTGGATCTTGACTGTCCTTGTGGTTGGGATCATTCTGATATGTAAATGATAATGGTTCTCTCTGTAATGACACAAGTGAGAAACCAAAGTGTTGATACCTGAGTGGGGACCAACTGAAGGGAAAGTTACTGAGTTTTCTCTAAGCTTTTGCTCATTCTCATATTCTCTGTTTTGTTGCAGTGCATTTACTTAGGCTCTCTCTAAGTTAAATGTGTAATCCAGACATGGACCCTGTGTTAACTGTGCCTGAAGAAGTTTCAGCTACATTATGCTAATGACACCCAAAGAAGGCCAACACCCTCTTCAGTCCTACTTCCGCCCCCTCCACTCTACTGAGACTGCCCTTATCAAAGTCACTAATGACCTTATCACAGCTAAATCCAAAGGTCACTACTCCATACTAATTCTTCTTGACCTCTCCGCTGCTTTTGACACTGTTGATCATGTTCTCCTTCTCTAAACTCTTCAATCACTGGGTCTCTGTGACTCTGTCCTCTCGTGGTTTTCCTCCTATCTCTCACAATGCTCATTCAGTGTCTCCCTTTCTAATGATACCTCCACCATTTGTCCTGTCGCAATTGGAGTCCCTCAAGGCTCTGTCCTTGGTCCCCTTCTAATTTCTCTTTACACTGCCTCTCTTGGCAAGCTTATTACTTCTTTTGGATTCAAATACCACCTGTACGCTGATGACACCCAGATATCTCTCCTCCCCGGACCTCTCCCCTGATGTCCTGCAACGTGTCACCTCTTGCCTTTCTTCTATCTCTGATTGGATGTCCTCCCGCTTTCTGAAACTGAATCTTTCCAAAACATCTGGGTTTGCTGTATCTCTCATGCCGATGGAGATTACCAGCAATTCAGATCTGGAATGCCCTTGTAGGTGGGATAAGTTCTCTCTGTAATGGCAAATGTGAGCAAAAAGAAATTGAGAATTGAGCAGGGAATAACCAAAGGACAGGCTACCGAGGTTTCTCTAAGCTTTTGTTCGTTCTCAGAGTTCTCATATTCTATATTTTTGTCACACCAGGGAATCCAAGGTATAAACTGATACCTCGGGCACCCCTCTGTCAGAAGGGGCCACATTTACCGATGACCTGTATGCAGTGCTCAAAGTAAGTGCTGCATACAGCCTTTTCAATGTGGCATTTAAATGTCCTGCTGCACAACATGGTGTGAGGAGGGTTAAAACCCTGCTCAAACTAGGCTGACCCAGTTATCAATTGTGTCCTCAGACTGACTGCTGGCCCCAGACTGACCAATGAGTTATATGTAGTGCTCTAATTGAGTGCTCCATACAGCCCTTTAAATATATTGAGAACACTCAGTCACAGTGCTGGTAGGTGCGCAAGGGAAACTCCAAGGATCTCCCTGCAAGGCCCTCTTTTAATTTGTGATCAAGGCTGCGTTTTGCCAGATACCCAGCACCCATCAAAGAGTAATTGGATGGGAATGCATGCTGGAGTTTCAGCATTACTAGGAACTCTCTCTGTCTTACTAAAAACAACCATCAGATGGCAGTCTGCTCTCTATTCTTTTAATTAGGAAACCATCTGATGAGAACAGTACTGATATTATCAGAGGGTTTCCTTAGAGTTAGGGTTAGCAAAGGATTAGTGTTAGGGAATGGTTAGTGTTAGTTGTTGGGTTAGTAGTAGGGTTAATATTTGGGTAAGATAAGAATTAATGCTTACCCTTACCTTGGCTTCGTATTTGAATTGTGATTTCTGGTATCCTGACCTCGGCTTTGATTTTGACTTGTGATTTCTGTTTTCCTGACACGACTTTGTCTTGAGTATTTCTGTAATCCTAACCTTGATTTATCTTAACCCTGTTTCTTGTTGTTTTAATACGATACGTTCGGACATTCTAAGGCTCTGTAATACTTCTTTCGGATCCACCTTTTGTGGGTTCCCTCTTTCCTGAGTGTTGGTGTACAACTCCTGTGACAGTTTGTCACCATAAATTTAATGTAAAAATAAAGCTTTGTGTGTTAGTTCCATCTGGAACTGTTTTTTCTGGTTTGATATTAGGGGATTCCATGGTTCCCGGGACAAGTTAAAAAGAGCTATGCCTGAGAGTCACAAGTCCCTTTGTAAAGGCAGTAGATGGTCACAGTGTAGGCATAGGTGTGGATACCTGCCTGGGAACAGAGCTGAAGAAACAAAGGAAGAGAGGACAATATCTGCCTGAAAGGAGAAATCTACAGCCTGGTCCAGGGTGGAAGACGTTCTCAGCAACCCCAGTCAAGCTTCAGCAACTGAGGATGAAGCATTCCAGGGTCCCTGGTTGCAGCTAGGAAGAAAACAGGGTGGAGGTACTCAGTCAGAGTATATCTTTATAAACATTGTATATAGTTTCTATCTCTTCACGCTGCTTTATTCAAGTCAAGACTTTTTCCTTTTTCCTGAATTGTGATATTTTGTAGCTGGCTGTTCAGGCAAACCAACACAGCTTTGCATGATTAACCATTTCAACGCTAGAATGGTTCCTTTAAACACCTTCAGAAACTACTACATGCGCTAAATTAAGTTATATTTTGTGTAAATCCACACAAAACTATAAAATATATAATATTCCTATATATTTGAAAACTTTTAAACCTAAATAAGAAAAAATCAAAACACATTAATCATACACTCATATAATGCATGCTTCATTAACTCTTAAAATTAAATTATTGATCTTAGTGTGCACTTGTTACCAAGTTTTATCACGTTAATCAATTTATGGACAATCGTTGTAGTCCAATATTTACCTTTCTTTTGAAACCACTTAGGGAACAAAGGGCGAACAATCTAGTCCATAAATATAGCAGCAAGGAATGTCCTACTTGTTTATCACTAGCATTTAGCATTTCATTGTGGGTCTGTGAGGATAAGATTATTATGATGACACATACAATCATTGAGCTTTAATTGGTGAAAGAATGAACCACTACTTGGCCTTTTAGAGATTAGGTACAGTACCCATGAAGCAGCAGTGGGGAACACTGATCTTCTGGCTAGAGGTATGGTTAGAAATCTTGAAACCCAAGGTATCACCCAGCCTAGCAAATGCTTCCTTGACTTGCGTAGTTTCTTACACTTACATAGTTGAAGACGCACACCCACTTTTTAAGCACCTGAAACTTTAATCAGTTTTTCCTTGTGGTCCTCTCATCTCAACATTCTATTTCATACTATGAGCATAGATCTGACTGATTCATAGATGCAACTTCAACTGCTGTTCACCAGCAAGGTAGCCATAATGATTGCTTGATTTATTGGATGATTAGTTCATAAATTGTTTAGGAATTCCTGGGCTGTTCAGGGCTGTTTTAGGGGCATTTGGGGTTACTTCAAATTGACTTGGATTGGCTCCAATATAGATCAGTTGTAAAGTTGTTTAGAACATTTTAGCTTTTCCTATCAATTTCCTTGAATTGCAACAATGTTTTAAAAAGAAGTTTAAAAAAGTAACTCTAAAGATAAGTCATGTATGTCTATATATAATTATTTATTTGAAATCTGTTTATTAAGACATTTCCATAGCTATGCACTAAAGGCACATTCAAACATAAGAAGAACACAAATGCAGCAAGACTGGCAAGTCTTGTATAGTTCCAGATATATAAAAAAACATGCATCACTTAATATTGACAGTGACATGTCCCAACTCTATTTGAAATATTTCTTTGTAATCCCATATTATTATCCTGACTAACCAATCACATTAATATGGAGCAGTGACTTTAGAATATGACCTTCACATCCTATAAACAGTATTATCATGTCATCTTATGTATAGGAGTTTAACCAAACATCCAGATGATAAAGTATGCAGTCATACATAATATTCTGAAATATGTAAGTACCAATGTAAGTAGCATTCAAACTTTCTGAATCTTGTCAGCTGGGCCCGGAGAAACTGCTAGGTGGATCAGGGAGCTGCCAAGGGCACACCAGATCAGGAAGCACAGTCTCCTAGTAACCGACAGGAGGGAAACGGACAGCACAACACTCACCTTCTGACAGTCACAGCATGTAGTATGGCTGAGCCGTGGACCGCAGTAGAGATGCTCCAAAGGGACTGGGGGGAGGGATCATAAAGGGACAGTGGGGATGGGAGACCAAAAAGTGGGAGGGGGGAGCTTAAAAAGGGACACATAGTAAGGGCTTGGGGGGGGCGGGGGGACAAATAGACATAGTAAGGCAGGGACTGGGAGGGACAAAGAGACACACAATGGGGCTGGGGGAAAAAACACACAGTTTGGCTGGGGGGGAGAAAGAGAAACAAAAAAGGGGTTAAGGAGTCAAAGAGACACAGAGGGCCTGGATGGGGACAAAGACATACAGAGGTCATGGATGGAGAAAGAGACACATAGAAGGACTGGGGTAAATAAATAAATACACAGTGGGGCTGTGGGGGAGAAAGATACACACAGAGGGGCTAGGAAACAAAAAGACACAATGGGGCAGGGAGGACAAAGACACAGAGAGGGGCTAGGGTTGGAAAAAATGCAGAGAGGGGCTGGGGAGACAATAAAACACACAGAGGTGTTAGAGGCATAAAGAGACACACAGAGGAGCTGGGTAAACAAATAGACACACAAAGGGGATGGGGAGAAAGAGACACACAGAGTGGCTGGGGGAGAGAAAGAAACCTGCAAAGGTGATAGGGTGGAAAGACACACCTTTGTAGAGGGACTGGAGAAGGGTGAAAAAAGACACACAAAGGAGTTGTGGAGAAAGAGACACACAAATGGGCTGAGGGGAGAAAGAGATACACACAGTTGGCAAAAAATTTTTTTGGATGGGGTGTGGGTGTGTAGTTATCTTTTCTATATTTTCTACAGCACAAAATAGTCTTGCACCGACTCTGCTCATCAGCAAAATGCGACTGGCCAGTAGGCTCCTAGTAGGAGCGGTGGCCAGTTTCTATATACAATCTGGTTAATATTAAAGTTGTCCTGTCAGAAAAGAAATGGCACAAACATTATAACCAAATTATAGTAAAGGTATATGTCAAATGGCCACTCATAACTTGTAAAGGATAAAAGAGCCTTCAGTATAATAGATGTTGGTCTGATCACAGTCTAGAGCTTGTTATATCTGAGATCTGGAAAGACAAGGTGCAATCCAATAAAATAGCAACCAATTAAAGTGCACAATGAAGATTTATTGACTTACATCAAGGTTAGTGTTAGCAGATGTAGTATGTCACCATAAGATCAAAAGATAGGTCCTATGGGTTTCTTCCCACCCAGGGACAATTGAGTGCTATTCATACAAAATACAAAGTACACTGCTTCAGTGTTTCTCCCCCTACATTCTAGCGGGTTGATAGATGAAAGTCCAATGGGTCTCGCCACTTTATAGTCAGGGGTAAAGCTTGATGGAGTCACCTAGCTTTATAATGTCGGCTTGGGTGTGTATGGTCCAGGGTCCATCCGGTGTGATTACCGCTCAGCAGTTGGGTCTTTTGTGAGGCCTGTGTTATGGCAAGAGGCTTGAGAAGCCTTCTGTATCCCAGTGTTGCTAGGAAGAGGACTGGGAATAATTGGAGTACATTCTGACGGAAAGTAAATGTTGGTGCATTCTATGCAGCCACATGATCTACTCCTTCAGCCTAATATCAACTAGGCAACATATGGTCTCTCTTGGGGGGGGGGGGGCAGCCAGGCAGTCATGAGTTGGTCACAATCAGCTTCTAGTGGCCTATATGATCCACAAAGTCCAATAGATCCTTTCTGAGTGACTTGAGACCCACTTGGATTGATGTGTGGAGGGTGGTTTTCACTTCCTGCAGACTGTCTTTCATGGGCAGAGCCCTAATCACCTAAATCCAGCTCGCCTTCTACTTTACTTTAGGTCTGTTTCAAGCTGGGAGCGTTGCTTGGTCACCTCCGGCATGTTATCCATATATTGTCAAAAGTAGGGTGTGATGAAACTCTTCTGAGGTTCCACTGACATAGGGAGTCGTGCGGTTCCCATGATTTCCCCATCATCACGATGGTGTTAAACCGTGGGAGAGGTACATTTTTTGTACTAGGCTGTGGGAGAGGTACATTTTTTGTTACAGTATATCATCTGTTACAATTTATTTATTACTTTTCCACTGGTTAATTCTCCATAACAATAATTCACCATCACTACATCATTTTCTACATATAACGATACATATGTTTTGTACCAATCTTTTTAAACGCCTAAGTTTATTATTTAACATTCTCCTGTACTATGTTTTTCTTTTTTTTTTCCTTTATCCTGCTTCATTGGTTTAGAATTTAACTTTAATGGACACTTGCCAAGAGAGAATAAAGACACATTTTTTCTTTTCAAGAGAAATTTCGTATTTCGTTCAGGAAAAAACATCAATAGAGAAATATCGATCAAGTTGAATTTTGGCACAATGGTTTTCAGATCAATTTTGTTTCAGATGTCAATCACAACAGAGTAAAAAAAATACTCAGGTAATGGACTCCAAATATGTCTTGTTTGCAGCAGTGTAACTATGTGAATATGTGGCATGCACATAAATATATCCATGTTACTGTTGCTAATACATTCTAAATATTTCATGATATGTTATTTGTCTACTTTTGTTCACCATGCAAATTATTACCATGTCTGCTGTTATATAGCATTCTAACAAAACTGTATTATAGCATTGTAAACATGCTGCATAACACAGATTGTTCTCTTCTGCATCACGATTTTCAGTTGCTCCTTTTGAGGTCCACATGTTTCCATCAGACTCTAGCTGGGAACTAGCATCAACTGGCAGGTGATCCTATGGGATGAGTTGTCAGCCTGCGACCTTGATGAGCCCTGAGGTTTATGCAATCATTTGCATAACCTACTATTTGAAACATAACAAAAAGTATATTCATTCAGATTAAAGCAAGTACATAAGGGTTCACTGTGTCAAGAAAACTATAAACATACAATACAATATATGCCATTTTTTTTATTTTGTGATAGATGAGTATTTAAGATATTGTATTAAAGACTGGGAGCACAAACATAAAATTTACATAGCTAATCAGGAATTACAGTAAAACTTCATTACATTTTATCTAGGGAATTCAAGTGAACTCAAGTAAGCAAATTAAGTGCTGAGTTAATTATGTTGTTAATTACTTAATTAACCGTTATCTTTTTAACTGATGCCATTAATGAACTGACATAAATTTCTATTTCACTACATTTATGTATTGTGTGCCTTTTTTCCAATGTCTCCTGGGTTTAATTTTTGTCCCCAAAGTTTTTCATCTAATTGTAAAGTAAAGCAGTAGTTCCCATTTGACTGTTAACACGTAATGAATCTTGTCTTATTCATAATTAACTTAGCTTATATTGATTAGATTATTTGCAAAATAGATGACGCATTCATTGGAAAGTGCATATATTGTTCTATGGATGAACAAAGTTGGTTTTTACAGATTAAACATCATAATATTCAAGGGACAGGGAATTGTCTAGTGGGGATGAGCTCTTTCACTACCAAACATTTTATGTTTTTTGTTTCTTTTTAAATTGCATAACATGTATTTAAAACAAAAAGTGCATAGCTAGCACACAGATGTAGAACAAAATAGAACCTTTGAGTATAGATGCTAATCTGAGATCCATGTTAATTACAATTATGCACATTTACACAGTTTTTAATTTATCTGTTCATCCTTTTCGGAAGCATTGATGGGATGAAATGTTTTATACAATAAGAGTATCCTTTATCTTGAAATACTTCACAGCGGGTTGGAAATATCAGTAAAGAAGCAAAAACATAGATTTAAAAAAGTAAAATACGCTGCTTATGGGTATTTGTAAGAAACGTAAGGCATTGCTGGCAATACGACTTCCTACAACTGACAAACAAATTCCCCTCTCCAACTATTAGAATGTAGAACTATAGAGGGGCTTTAAATCTTCCTCTACATTGAGTAATGGGAGGCATGTTTTTTTCAGCCCATTTGAGATTCAAAGGGCAGAATTGAGAATGGGCAAATTAATTTATCTCCAAGTTAAAATCACTCCTGAAGTGTAAAGCAAGGTACGTATGTTTTTAAGAACTTAATTAAATTTTGCATTGCTTTGCCTCACTGTGCCTCTAATTGCTACATCTGCATGTCCAGGTCTGCCCATTTGGGAGTTATGCTTCCAGGTAGCAGCTGTAATTCAGCCCTCTACCATAATAAAATTGTGGAAAGGGAGCCGAGGAGGCAGAGAAAATATGTGATTCTGTCTCAATGGAAACGTTGCCAGAATATCACTATCAGGAGAGGAAATAAATTAATTGCAGCAACAATGCTTGTTTCAACAAGATCATCCGTGGGCAAGTAACAAGAGAAAGTAATCAATGATTTGCGCACTGGGAATAAATACTTACATATTGCAATGAACAAAATCATTTATATAAAATAAATATTTATACAAGGGAGGGAGGTTCAGGTAATGTTTGTGAAGCAGACCAGGAAAAAAGATAATTTGTGATGGCAAGACACTTATATGAGGGACACGGTGAGGATGTAAGTTTTGTCACAATATATATGCTTTTTTGTCTCAAATAAAGTTTGTGTCTTCCTAAAGTTAGTGTCTCTCTGCTTCTAGTCTTTCACCATGAAATATTCATTATGGAAGGGTGTTGGAATTAATGATGGCAGCTATGAATATGTATGTAATTCTCCTCAATCTCAAGCAGTTTCAAAGTTGTATGACATTGCTTTCCTAACATTGTTACACAGTACTGAATTGTAATGCAAGATTTTTAACCATGGTGACACATTGAAATGACAGGCAAATTATGGTTAACATAATTTTATCCAGCAACCAAAGTCACATTTTCAGTACCTCACAAGTTAAAAAAATCAAGAAAAATACACAGTTTTTAAGGATAAATTATTGAAATACATAGTGCTCGCCATAGTACTGGTGAATCATATTTTAAACAAATATATTTTTAGAATGCAATATAAGATCCTGCACAACACTCCCCTCTCCTGGTTGCATTCATAAATCTCCATATTTGTTTGCTAAGATGGGTAATTTTTAAGTAACATTGTACAATTTAAAACAGTAATATTTTTTGTTTGCATGTTGTGGTCTTTATGGCAGCACCACTACTGAGAAAATAATGTTACAAGTGGGCCCCCAAATTCTCCTTTTTTCCTGTGCAGATTTGGAATCCAAACCAGATTCCTGTTGGGTCGAGTGTCCCATCCCCTCCCCTCCGCTATAGGTGCTCCTTTGGAGGACACCACAGGAAAGCATAAATTGAGGAGTCTCTGGAAGCAGTTTAAACTGTAAGTAAGTATCGCAAGTTGGCATGTAAATTTCTTATGTTAAAATTAGTGTAGGACCTATCGCCATTGCTGTGATGTAGTGGCGGGCTTATCACAATATTGCCATATGGTGTAAGGGAATCCCCATATTTGCTTGCCAAGATAGGTGATTTTAAGTAGCTTTGTAAAGTATAAGATTGTATTTCTGTTTTTTTGTGTGTGAGCTGTTCCTTTAACTATATTTTGTATAGATTTTGGTCTTTACAGCAGCATCACTTCTTAGAAATGCATGTTCCAGGTGTGCTCACAATTCACATTTTTTCTGTATAAATTTGAAATCCAAACTAGATTTCTATTGGGCTGAGCACCCCACCCATACACTATGGGTGCCCCTTTGGCAGTGACCACAGGAAATCATACATTGGGGAGTCAGTGAAAGCAGTTGAAGCTGTAAGTATTACAGTTAGCATGTAAATTTACCATGTTAAATTTAGTGTACGACCCACCAATATTGGGGTGCTGTGATGTAGTGGTGTGCTTAACACAATATGGCCATATGCTGTAACTGAATCCCCATATTTGTTTGTTGAGACAGGTGCTTTTAAATGGCCTTATAGAATTTAGAAATTTATATCTATGTGTGTGCTATTCCTTAATCTGCATTCATAATGTCTCCTTGCGGTATTCCATTATCAGCCTCCAGTTCATGACCATGGCATGCCAATTTTGTTATGGGCAAATGCAAATATTGTATTTCTCAAACTGTGTACTTTGTCTTTAAGAGATATTGCAAACTGACAAGGTGTTAGAAATGGAACATATTGTTTTTCATACATGTTTCTTTAAGCAATAACTTTTTACCTACTTTCAATGCATAATATGTTTACGCCATTTTGTCCCAGACAAAATACAAGAACAATAATGCATAACCAAGCTTCAAGGCTATGCTACGACTCTTTCAGTACATCATATACTGCGGTAACCCTAAATAGTTAAGATGTTCAGACTTTAAGATGCCATCTTGTCCTAAATCAGGGAATTTCCCATCACGTGTGCACCCTTACGTTTTAGTTATGGCCTTGTATTTTTGCCAAGTTAAGGGTTAGAATGAACAAAAATAAAAGAAATGTTTCTTTTTCATATATGAACTATGGTTACCCTAAAATGAAGACACCTAAGGTATAAATATGTGTACCTTTTACATGTTAACACACAGAGGAGAGATTTGGAGACAGATACACTGTCGCTCCATATTATAATGAGATGTTGACATGTTCAAGAGGGTATGTTATTATATTTAAAATTATATTGCAAGCATATAGTTTAATCTTATAAACTGTGCTATAAATTTTTGTAATATCTATATTTAGATTTTTATTTAATAAAATATCTAAAAGACAAAACTTTATTGCTTCTAAGACAATCCTTATTTTATATTGTATTCTCAATTATTTATATATTTTAAATAGAGGATCTCTTGCTAACTATACAATACAGGGAGTGCAGAATTATTAGGCAAATGAGTATTTTGACCACATCATCCTCTTTATGCATGTTGTCTTACTCCAAGCTGTATAGGCTCGAAAGCCTACTACCAATTAAGCATATTAGGTGATGTGCATCTCTGTAATGAGAGGGGGTGTGGTCTAATGACATCAACACCCTATATCAGGTGTGCATAATTATTAGGCAACTTCCTTTCCTTTGGCAAAATGGGTCAAAAGAAGGACTTGACAGGCTCAGAAAAGTCAAAATAGTGAGATATCTTGCAGAGGGATGCAGCACTCTTAAAATTGCAAAGCTTCTGAAGCGTGATCATCGAACAATCAAGCGTTTCATTCAAAATAGTCAACAGGGTCGCAAGAAGCGTGTGGAAAAACCAAGGCGCAAAATAAATGCCCATGAACTGAGAAAAGTCAAGCGTGCAGCTGCCACGATGCCACTTGCCACCAGTTTGGCCATATTTCAGAGCTGCAACATCACTGGAGTGCCCAAAAGCACAAGGTGTGCAATACTCAGAGACATGGCCAAGGTAAGAAAGGCTGAAAGACGACCACCACTGAACAAGACACACAAGCTGAAACGTCAAGACTGGGCCGAGAAATATCTCAAGACTCATTTTTCTAAGGTTTTATGGAGTGATGAAATGAGAGTGAGTCTTGATGGGCCAGATGGATGGGCCCGTGGCTGGATTGGTAAAGGGCAGAGAGCTCCAGTCCGACTCAGACGTCAGCAAGGTGGAGGTGGAGTACTGGTTTGGGCTGGTATCATCAAAGATGAGCTTGTGGGGCCTTTTCGGGTTGAGGATGGAGTCAAGCTCAGCTCCCAGTCCTACTGCCAGTTCCTGGAAGACACCTTCTTCAAGCAGTGGTACAGGAAGAAGTCTGCATCCTTCAAGAAAAACATGATTTTCATGCAGGACAATGCTCCATCACACGCGTCCAAGTACTCCACAGCGTGGCTGGCAAGAAAGGGTATAAAAGAAGAAAATCTAATGACATAGCCTCCTTGTTCACCTGATCTGAACCCCATTGAGAACCTGCGGTCCATCATCAAATGTGAGATTTACAAGGAGGAAAACAGTACACCTCTCTGAACAGTGTCTGGGAGGCTGTGGTTGCTGCTGCACGCAATGTTGATGGTGAACAGATCAAAACACTGACAGAATCCATGGATGGCAGGCTCTTGAGTGTCCTTGCAAAGAAAGGTGGCTAAATTGGTCACTGATTTGTTTTTGTTTTGTTTTTGAATGTCAGAAATGTATATTTGTGAATGTTGAGATGTTATATTGGTTTCACTGGTAATAATAAATAATTGAAATGGGTATATTTGTTTTTTGTTAAGTTGCCTAATAATTATGCACAGTAATAGTCACCTGCACACATAGATATCCCCCTAACATAGCTAAAACTAAAAACAAACTAAAAACTACTTCCAAAAATATTCAGCTTTGATATTAATGAGTTTTTTGGGTTCATTGAGAACATGGTTGTTGTTCAATAATAAAATTAATCCTCAAAAATACAACTTGCCTAATAATTCTGCACTCCCTGTATTATGGTTAAAGATATCTGTATGGTTAGCCCTGCTAAGTTCTCTGCTTTAAGACATTATAGTGGTAAATAAGGGAACCAGCTCTGGTTACAATTTTACCACATGACATGAGTCTTTATAGTTTACATTCTCTTTCTTTACTCAGCTCCTTAGCAGCAAAGAAAAAAACACTTAGAAACAAAGAACCAATCAGCAATAAATAAGGTGTATATGATATACAGAGAACCAAAGCACCTCCTCTTTTTTTGCTGCTCCACCTGCAGGACAGGTCAGAGTTTTGAATTGCTTCCTTGTACTTTTATTGCTTTTACATGTTTAACCCTTTGAGATCCTTTAAGCATATTGTGTTTTCCTACATTCCTTTTCTCATCTATTCCTGGGTTGTCTTATTTTCTTCAGTTTGTTGGGGAGGCATCTGAGCCTACATATGCATGCTTTCTGCTGCAGGAACTCAGGCTAATTTTACAATCTATGTCGGGGAGTCTACTCTACTGTTACTTGGTGGCTGTTAAGATAGGCTTGGTGGCCCTATTTACTTTGGGGTGAGCCCCCTCTCTTACTGGCTTAAAGGGACACTATAATCACCAGAACAACTACAGCCTAATGCAGCTGTTCTTGCAGGCTTTTTAATGTTAACAATGCCTTTTTAGAGAAAAAAAACTGTGTTTACATTACTGTCTAGGGACACCTACAGTGAGAGTCACTCAGATGGCCACTAGATGGGCCTTCTGGGTCAGTGCTACACAATGTGTAGCACTGACGTTCAGCGTCTCCACGCTGGGCATGGATGCACTGAACGTTCCTCATAGAGATGCATTGATTCATCTGCTTCGGGACAACTGCTCATTTCCTATGTAAGTCCATACAAGCCAGTGTAAGTCACAACTCTTGCCAGGTAGTGTCCCTGGTGGGTATTGAATCTTCTCTTGGTGTGCACTCCATTCGAGGTGCAGCGACTTCTTTGGCTTTTTTGGCGGGCACATCTCTCATTGATATCTTATATTTGGTTGACTTGTCTTGGACTTTTTATTTCTAATTCCGCTTATTCTCTTATTCCTCAACATTAAAAATGCTAAATATAATGCTTCTTGTCATGTGGTAAAATTGAAGATTATGCAAGATTTTATGTATTTATAATCTTAATTTCAGGAGGTGAGTATTTTCCATCCCTTTCCTCTCCCTATTTATTTTTTTACTCGGAATTATATATATGTGTGTGTGTGTGTGTGTGTGTGCGTGTGTGTTTTCTCTTCATATTTGTGAATGCTTTTTTGATGTTTGACGGTTTGCCTCATTTATGTTGCATTGATAACTTATGGTATTTTATTGCTAGTCTTATGGTACATTAGTGTATGTATTTAACTTGGATTTTAGAATTTAGATTTGTTTATTGATAATGACTGTGATTTATTAAATGACTTCAGTTGCAGATTGATGCACATGTCTTATTCTTATTATTCTTGTTATCTTATTATTAAGCCTGTCACACTTTTCTCTTTTCAGTTTGATTTGCTTCTGGGGATGCATGTGATGTTCAGGTCCAAGTATCGTGCTCTTCATTCTCCAGAATGTTGATTCTGGGATTTTGGGTTGTTTTTGGACTGTTTTTTTACCTTCTACTGTTCTGTCTTTGTTATATCACATTAGGAAAGAGGAGGTGCTTATATTCTCTGTACCTAATATACACCCTACTTATTTTTTATTGGTTCTTTGTTTCTATGTGTTTTTTCTTTGCTGCTGTGGAGCTAAGTAAAGAAAGATCATGCACGATACTTAACTTGCCTCCTGTAATTACTAAAATTAAGGTTATAAGTACACTAAAGCTAGCATAATCTTCCATTGCTGCTGCAGAAGTTGGTGGTGATCTAGAAAACAACTAAAAAAAAATAGGCAAATTTTATAGAGCTCACAAAATATTTTCAAAATATTTTCAAGATGTCAAGGTACCACAAAGTAGAGAAGCTCTTATGTACATGCCACCATTCCAAATGTATTAAAAAGAATAAAAAATATAATAATTTTAATATCATTAACAAAGTTATTCACTAAAGTAAAAAATGGAAGTGAATTCAAATTGATTTTCAAATTTATGGCTAAACTATCTGAATTGGATAAAATCTCTACAATTTTAAATTCACTTTAATTCTTACATTAGCAAATTACACTGATAGATTCATTACTTATCAAAATGAAGAGGGACATATGAATTTGACAGAGGGAGATTATGTACAATATTCTCAAAATCTTTCAATACTGGAAGGACTGGATAACATTTAACACCAAACATTTAACTGGATAACACCCACACCCCACTGCCCAAATATAAAATAAATATGTAAAAATCACAGTTTAGTAAATATAGCCTAAGTGAAAACATGCATGCATTTAATTATACATTGTTTTCATCGTGGGTATATCTAAAAATAAGATACAGGGGAGGCAGGTTTGCGCACACAATGGATAGAAATTGTTAAACCTGTAATATACAGAAAGCCTTCATAGGGCAATATGTAGTCATAGCATATAAAATAAAAATATAACTTGGAGCACTCACAATCTTTTGAGCCTTATGAGTCGGCTCTAAACTGTAGTAGCGTGTTTGTAACTCCAATAGGATGGCTTTGGTAAAGATGATGGTCCCAGCAAAGGTATTTTCCTTTTAGATGAAAAATTCAGGAACCAAAATAAATATACAAATACCTCTTTATTAAGAAATAAAATCAAAAATAGCACAACGAGTTTCGACCACTGAAGGTAAAAATATTTTTCAAACCAAAAACAATAATTAGATTGTTTCAAATAAAAATCTGCAGCTTCAAGTCCTAGTCAATGCTCAATAATAGTGTAAAGGCTTGTCATATCGCATGTAATTAAGAGATATCCTTTACACTATTATTGAACATCGACTAGGACTTGAAGCTGCAGATTTTTATTTGAAACAATCTAATGATTTGACAGGAGCACAAATAGAATTTTTAACCAAAGGAATTTTAATGATTTTAACCAATAATTATTTTTGGTTTGAAAACTATTTTTACCTTCAGATCCATGGTACAGCAATGGGTACCAAGTTTGCCCCAAGCTATGCTAATTTATTCATGTCATTTTGGGAAAGAATTTTCATATACCAAGGACATGACTATGGGGCAAACTTGGTCCTCTATAAAATATATATTGATGATATCTTTATGGTATGGAAAGGCACAGAAAGTGAATTTAATTATTTTTTTTTCATTACCTCAACCAGAACGAATGGTTTTCAAGACCTCAATATTTATATTTCTAATAATCAAATAAAAACCAGGAAATTTTTTAAACAAGTAGATATTAACAGCTTTATAGAGACAAAAAGTTGTCGATACGATCCTTGGTTACAAAATATTCCTAAGGGCCAATTCCTACGTCTTAAACGAAATTGTACCGAACAAACAGATTTTAATGAGCTATCGTCACTTTTGAAAAAACTATTTCTACAAAAAGGTTATAAAGAAACTCCTGAGTAATATTAATAATGTTAATAAAATGAATAGATTGGATCTGCTTAGATATAAAGAAAAAAAGAAGATAAGTAAATCTAACCAAATTCCTTTTGTTTTTAATTATTCTAGTAATATAGGTATTCTTAAAAAGGTTATTAATAAAAACTGTCACATTCTACAACAAGAACATGATATTCGAGAATTCTTAGGTTAAAAAACCAAAATTCGTATTTAGAGGTGCCAGAAATTTGAAATAAATTTTAATGTCAAGTTATGTTAATAGGGAAGAAAAAACTAAATTTTTAGATGACTGGTCAAATAAACAAAAAGGCTTCTTTCATTGCGGCAACTGTATTGCTTGCAAAAATACTACTGTTGAAAGGAAGAAAAAATAAATTTTTATATCTTCAATAACCAAAAAACATTTTTCTGTCCCTTCTTTTATTTCATGTGACTCAAATAATGTTATTTATCTTCTTAACTGTAAATGTGGACTACAATATGTAGGGAAAACCTCCAGACCTTTAAAAATACATGTTAGCGAGCATATAAGAAACATAAAAAAAGGTTTCTTAAATCATAGTATATCTAAGCACTTTTTAGAGAAACACCAATCTAACCCTAAAGACTTAACATTTATGGCCATACAAAAAGTCTCTTCACACTGTAGAGGTGGTAATAATGCACTAAACCTTAGTAAAAAATAATGCTCCTGGATCTTTGATTTGCAAACATTATACCCTAAGGGATTAAATATAGATTTTGAAATTGGACCTATTTTGTAGGTTTTAAAAAATGTATTTTTGTTTGTCCTAATTTTTTATTTTATGCTACTATCAAATATTTTTTCTATTCCTTTTTATTCAATTTTTTATTTAAATTTTATCCTTAAATGTTATTATTTATTAATATATTTTTTAATATAAGAATTGATACAAATCATTATAAACGTGTATTTTTTAAATATGGAGGTATATTATTTATTATAAAGATATAAGGGTGGTACATGTCTTTTTAATACATTGTATACACATTTAAATTAATTTCTGAAAGCATATTAATTCTTGATTTACTTTCCTATCCCCTTTTGCCCTTTTTTTCCCATAACCATAATGGCTAATGTGAGTACTAAGTATCCATAAAGAAAGGAACATTTATCCCCCATGATGGAAGGAGAAAAAAAACGGAAGTACCATATATGGACTATTTGTGGGTGGGTTGTATATGAATTTGACACAGATGTTTTATGTTTAGCTACTTATGTATAGGGTATTTAAACCTTTTATTCACATTTATGTTTATTGCACCTGAGGAAGACCAGGAGAGTGGTCGAAACACGTTGTGCTATTTTTGATTTTATTTCTTAATAAAGAGGTATATGTATATTTACTTTGGTTCCTGAATTTTTCATCTAAAAGGAAAGTACTTGCTAGGACCATCATCTTTACCAAAGCCATCCTATTGGAGTTACAAACACGCTACTACAGTTTAGAGCCGACTCGTAAGGCTCAAAAGATTGCGAGTGCTCCAAGTTATATTTTTATTTTATATGCTATGATTACATATTGCCCTATGAAGGCTTTCTGTATATTACAGGTGTAACAATTTCTATCCATTGTGTGCGCAAACCTGCCTCCCCTGTATCCAATTTTAGGAATGTAAGTGTTTAAAGGTGACTTAACACTGGTTTGGTTTAGACGCACTGGGATTCTGTTTTATATTTCTTTCGAATTTGTAGCACCATTTACCTACTTTCTGTTTTTTTATATCTAAAAATAGCTTGCAAAAGTGGCAGTTTTCTTGTCTGCTGGCTAACCAAACCCTCCCCTTCTAAACCCGCCCAGACTTTCTGTGGCTGTCCAATCACAAACTTTCTAATAAAGCTCAATGAGAATTCTTTGCAAGACAGGTTCTCTGAGCAATTGGCTGTACTTACACTGAGCTAAATTAACCATGAAGTTACAGGACTGATTGTCTGCTTAAACACCTGGTAGATGTAACCAGGTTAATTTATAAAAGAGACAATTTCTATTGAAATCTGCACTCTTTGTAAAATGATAAAAGAGAACACACTCTTAATACATAAAGTATTCCAGCAAATTAAATTGCTTTAGGGTTCTGGAGTATCCCTATAAGATTAGACATATTTTAATAATAGAAGGGATAATATGTGTGAAGCATACAATTTCACTCATGTGTAGATTATACTGGAGTTTGGTGGTCAGAGATAAGATCAAGTAATTCTGATGAGTGTAATGACGACATAATTTAGCAGTCATCATCCTAAACCAACTTTTTTTGTTTGAATTTTCTTTGCATTTATGCATTACAGAACAGCTTCTGTAGAATTTGGGAAATTAAGTAGATCTGTAAATTAGATAACACTGAAACACTTCAAGATACAAACTCTAGCTTACTCACTTACTTACATTTGGTAGGTATCAGGGAAAATTAAAAGATAATTCAATAATTCACAAAGCTAGTTCATTGACTTAGATTAGAAAGAGTTACACTTCTGAATGTTGAAAGAGAATAAGCCAAAATCTCACATAAGTGAGATGAGGGCTCCTTAGACATAGACCAGTATCTAGAGCAGGCTTCCCCAAACTCCGGCCCTCCAGGTGTTGCTGAACTACAACTCCCATGATTCTCAGCCTATCTATTTCATTCATAGAATCATGGGCGTTGTAGTTCAGCAACATCTGGAGGGTCGGAGTTTGGTGAAGCCTGATCTAGAGTAATGGTGAGATCTCTGCGGTGGAGATAGTTGTGGCAAAAGTTTAACTTATTAGCGAACTAGCTAAATACATGGATACCTTTGCCTTGTAATGCTATTTCTGTACCTGATAAAATAGGTCTCCCACACAGTACACGTAAATAGCTTGATAATCGGCAAAAAGTAAGCCCAGTATAAGGTAGATTCTGTGTGTATATTAGTCAGTTTAAAAACTAGAGTACAGCAAAGATCATCACAGGAAAAGTATCAAAATAATACGAAAAGCAATAATGCCAATAGTATGGATAGTACTAGCACGTGTTGCTTGTGATGTTGTGATGGTATTTGTAGAATAGTACCAATATATGTTGAAAAGTAATGCATCTATCCAATGCTGTGCTTAACACATAATCAAAGGGTATATTTACTCAGCATGTATGGTCTAAGCATACACTGGCAAAAAATGGATATAAAGAGGAAAATGCAGTAAGCCTCTCTCCTTTTAAATATGACTATATAGAAAAGTAAGGAAAAAAGGAAACAAATGGTTATAACAGACACTTAAATTATTTACAAACTAACTATATACATAAATCACTTAACCTTATAAGGCTATTCCTATATCTGATGTGACAGGTCTACCACACAGTACACATGACTGGCTTTATTATAAAGTATATGTGACTAAGTCAGATTTCTATGTAAGATGGAGCAAAAAATCATCACAAAATTTGTATCCAGATGATACAACAAGCAATAATGCCAATAGTATCAATGATACTAACATGTGTTGCTATTGGTATTGCAATGGTATTTGCAAAGCAGTCCAATTAGAAATATATGCATATGTCCAGTGCTGCACTTATTACAAAATCAAAAAATGTATATATGTAAGCTCAGCATGGAAGGTCTTAGCATGAGATGACAGAAAGGGGTAAACATATCACTCAGTAGATTTCTAGTTAAAAATGTTTGCATGTAGCCAAACATACACAAAGTGCCCAAATACAGTGATCCAACACCGTGCCCATAGTGTCGAAATGAAATTGAAAAAAACCTGACACGTGTTTCGGTGCAGAGAAGTGTGCACCTTCGTCAGGGGCGGAATTTGAAATGCAGTCTGTTCGCTTTATAAAGGAATATCCCACATGGTCTCAATGAGCACAGTCAATGGTAGGTACCTACGTCATCAAGTGTATGGAGCCTCCCTGTTGGGATGTAATTGGTAGGTAGTTGACTCCCCTATCTCATAGAGCCAATAAACTTGTTTAGCCGGTGAGTGTGGCATATTTTGTGTAAATAGATAGGTGGTAAGAATAATAACTATCGAGTGAGTAATCTCATAACAAAATTGTTAGTTATTCATAATATGTATCAAAGCAATGGGAAACATTGATTGTGCAATTTAGAGTTTCAACTTGGGGGAATAAAAGGCTTTATATATGTATACTGTAATCGATGACAGTAACAACAAGTCTTGATTTGCGACTAAGGATTGATCAGTTGTAATATGATTCTTTAAGAATGTATCGGTGGAAATATCACTATTGTGAGTCCATAGAGACTGGTTAAGCCAATCAAGTGATGCTATCTCCCATAGGCACAGCGACAAAAAATATTTCAATATGATTAGTTTTTTATATATATATATTTATAAGGAGATCCATTTCCGTATTTTTTTCTCATATATATTCAGGGCTGAATTCTTTTTTGAATTGCTATTATATTGCAAAACCTCACAGGGGTTCACATGAATAACAAGTGCAAGGCACATCAAGCCATCTATGATACATCGCTTGATGGAATAAATTGTGGAATTCCTTAGTAATAATTGTTAAGACCCTCAGTGGTTATGGTACCGAGGTCTTCTATTCCTTTCCCAATAGCTGAGCATAAGTGATTATAGCTGGAGTTAGGGTGTAGAGGAACAGTGTAAATTAATGCAGCTTCCAAGACGATTCTACCCAGCAAGTAAAATATCCCCCAAGCATGAGCCTAGACTTCATAAATGGTACTACAGGAATAATGTTTTAAAGATGCCACACTGGCTTTTATGGAAATCCTCCTGCAAGAGGACCTCCCACAGTAAACAAAAGGAACAGCCAATCATAGTAGAGATTTACAGTAAAACACTCCTCTCTGCCTGGGAGATATTAAGATAAGTTAAGGAATAACCCAATTATCTTCAGGCAGAGGGCACACAATTTCCACAAAACTTGGAACACCCCTTTATACAACAGGTATCCCAACAAATTACATGTCCCCTGATAGCCCCGATCTGGGTGACCAACATATTCAAATTTCACCCAGATCGGTTCAGGGGTTCTCAAAAAGTATGGAAGTATTATTTTACCGACCGCACACGAGGCTCCTGCCCAAAACAGTTACACGAATTCAGTGTGTGTCGGTCAGTTCAGAAAATCGCATAAAACCGAATAAACCCATGAATGGAGCCTCCTGGCTCATAGGAACGATTGTTCCCTTTGTTGGTATGAATAAAACTACCGAATGGCACTCTCCGATTTTAGTTCAAGACACTCGACGACCAAGTCCCGGTGCCTCCTTTTGTGCAAACAAGATGGCCGCCGTTTTCTGTTCCACATGGCATTCGGCTATACAAATGTTGGCCGCCCAGGGAGCGCTTAATAGGCAGTTCTTTTGAATTAAATGAGCCAGGAGGGTGGTCGGTTTTCGGTAGTTTTAAACTACCAAACCAATAAATCCAAAATAAACGAATGATGGCAAAAAGTCATGAATAAAGAAGAAAATGCTGAAAATAGGTCTATTTTCTTTACAATAATCAAGGTTAATTTACTTTATATATATGGCATTTGCAAGGCATATTAATCAACCCATGAACAATCTCTTGATGGATTCAATTATTTAGATTCTTTAGTAGAAGTCAAGGTGAGTTTCCTTTATGTATATTGTTGTATTGTATAGAGTCTCATGTAAATTTATAAAGGTTACTATGGGTAGCCTGTGTGAGGCATGTTAATCAATCTATGAGACATCGCTTGATGGATTTAGTAGTTAAATTCTTTAGTAGGGCACATATAAAATATATAGTGATATTTTCTTCCTATAAGATATAAATCATTATTCATATACTCAATACAAGTTGCTGTAGAATGTTACAGGCTTGTAAATAATTATAAACTCCCTCCGATGGATTGCTTTGTTATATTATGTCATTGAAATAGTATATTGGTATTTTTAATAGGAAGTATTATATGTGAGGGAGGATGTGTGACATGTGTCTAGGGAAATGACTTGAGATAAGTAAGAAGTAAATGTAGTTAGAATAAAATAAAATTAACCCTTTAAGGACACAACTTCTGGAATAAAAGGGAATCATGACGGAATAGTTCCGTCATGTGTCCTTAAGGGGTTAAATTATAGAGTTGTGTAATGCTACAATGATGTCTAATGTATGTGCTCACCATAGGAGACTGGTGCAAATATTAGACAGTGCTGAAGTTGTGAAGATATATATAATATTTATGTACAGATTATTGATCAGAAATGAACGAAGTATAGGAGAACCCCTCATTTAGGCCCAATGGAGATAGCGGTTTTACTTGATATATCCAGAAGCTCTCCCTCTCTGTAAGAGCTTTTTGTCAATATCGTCTTTCCTGGGTCCCAATGTTACTTTTTCGATTCAGCTGAATCTCAGTCCTTCCGAAGAGCCCTTGTGATATACACTGAACAAAATTATCAATGCAACACTTTTTTTTTTTTGCCCCCCATCTAAAATATAAGACTTTTTCTATGTACACAAAAGGCCTACATCTTTCAAATATTGTTCACAAATCTGTCTAAATCTTAGTTAGTGAGCACTTTTTGCCGATTATCAAGCTAGTTACGTGTACTGTGTGGGAGACCTATTTTAACAGGTACAGGAATTGTCTTACAAGGCTAAGGTGTCCAAGTTAAACTTTTGCCACAACTATCTCCACCGCAGAGACCTCACCATCACTCTAGATCAGTGATGGCGAACCTTTTTGAGCCCGAGTGCCCAAACCGTAATACATGCCAATTTTTTTCCCTCAAAGTGCCAAAACGGCAATTAAACCTGAATACTGAGGTTTAAGTTTAGAAAAAACAACTCATACAGTTGTCCGAACTAATTAACATCTCTGTGTGTGTATTAAGCAGTTTGTGTGTGTGCTCGGCAGTCTGTCTGTATGTGTATATAGCAGTCTGTTTGTGTGTATTTAGCAGTCTGTCTGTGTACTTAGCAGTCTGTCTGTATTTAGCAGACTGCTGAGTACACAGTCTGCTGAATACACACACAGACTGCTAAATACACACACACACAGACTTCTAAATACACACACAGACAGACTGCTGAGTGTACACACACAGATAGACTGCTGAGTGTACACACACTGCATTGAGGGGTACAGTGTATGTGTTTGTGTGTGGGGTGATGTGTGTGTGTGGGGGGGTGGTGTGTGGGGGGTTGATGTGTGTGGGTGGTTGTGATGTGTGTGGGGGTGGTGTGTGTGTGTGTGTGTGTCTTTGTGTGGGGTGATATGTGTAGGGCAGGGGTGCAGTGTGTATGTCGACACCCCTTTCCCCCCCACTGTTTTCTTTCCCCCCATCCCTCCCTCATTTTTTCTCCCATCCCACACTCAGTTTTCTCCCCCCATCTCTCCTCAGTCTCCCCTCCCCATCTCTCCCTCAGTCTCCTTCCCCATCTCTCCTGCAGTCTCCTTCCCCCCATCTCCCACCAGTCTCCTTCCCCTCCCCATCTTTCTCCCGCAGTCCTCCTTCCCCATCTCTCCTCAGTCCTTCCCCCCATCTCTCCCTCGGTCTCACATACCCCATCTCTCCCTCTGGTCTCGCTTCCCATCTCTCCTCAGTCTCTCCTTCCCCATCTCCCTCAGTCTCCCTTCCCCCATCTCTCCCTCAGTCTCCTTCCCCATCTCCCTCAGTCTCCCTCCCCATCTCTCCCTCAGTCTCCTTCCCCATCTCTCCCTCAGTCTCCTTCCCCCATCCCTCTCCTCAGTCTCTTCCCTCCCCATCTCTCCCTCCAGTCTTCCCCATCTCTCCTCAGTCTTCTTCCCGCTCCCCCATCTCTCCCTCAGTCTCACTCCCCCATCTTTCTCCTCAGTCTCCTTCCTCCATCTCTCCCTCAGTCTCCTTCCCCATCTCTCCCTCAGTCTCTCCTGCAGCCCCATGGCGTGGCCGGCGCGCCGGCGGAGCTCAGTTTCCTGTACCCAGCGGACCAGGGAAGTGCTCTCTCTGTGAGCACTTCATTCCGATCTGCCGAGATACAGAGAGCATCCTTCTCGCTCACCTCCTGCTACCAGTCCGCCGGCACTAGCCCGCCCGGTCGGTCGCCCTAAAGCCACTTGTGCGCCTCCCCTCCGGCGACCTATGGCGGCGTGCCCACAGAGGGGTTGGTGCATTTTGTGGCTTGCAGCGTGCCATGGGTTAAGCCATCACTGCTCTAGATACTGGTCTATGTCAGGAGCCCTCTCCTCATATGTAGAAGATTTTGGCTAATTCTCTTTCTCTTTTCATACCTTAGGGGTTAAGCCCCGAGACAACTGGAGTGTCTCACTGGTGTATTCTTTCTGTGACTGTGTTAACACTTAAGACAAATGCTTCTGTTACGCTGTTGTCTGGGTGTGAAACAGTCATAGAGTCTTTTTCTACACTTCTGATTGTTTACCATTTTAATTTTGTTCTCCAAAGCTGAATTAATAGAAGCAGTTATAGCTGCCCCTATGGATTGTAACTCCCACCAACTTCAGGTAGCAATGAGACATGTATTTACAGGTGATGCCTGAACATTAAACATCTCCCTTTACCCTAAGACATGTACTATGCCCAGGAGCGTACCTAGAGCATTTGGCACCCGGGGCGGGTCCTATTTTTGGTACCCCCCTTACTCCCCCCCTCAACTTTAAATATAAAAACAACTAAAAATTGTTTTAATGTATTTAGCACTAAACAGTGTTTGTGTTTTTGAATGTATGCATGTTTTTGTATGGAGTATATGTGAGTGAATGTATGCATGTTTTTGTATGGAGTATATGTGAGTGAATGTAGCAGTGTGTTTGTATGTAGTGTTGGTGTTTGAATGCAAGCGTGCATTTGTGTGTTGTGTGGTATTTGAATGCAGTGGTATGGTTATATATAATGGTGGGGTTTGTATGTATGTCCAGGGAGCCCTCTCCTCACTTATGTGAGAAGATTTTGGCTAATTCTCTTTCTCTTTATATACCTTAGGGGTTAAGCCCCGAGACAACTGGAGTGTCTCACTGGTGTATTCTTTCTGTGACTGTGTTAACACTTAAGACAAATGCTTCTGTTACGCTGTTGTCTGGGTGTGAAACAGTCATAGAGTCTTTTTCTACACTTCTGATTGTTTACCATTTTAATTTTGTTCTCCAAAGCTGAATTAATAGAAGCAGTTATAGCTGCCCCTAGGGATTGTAACTAAAAACTAAAAAATGTTTTAATGTATTTAGCACTAAGCAGTGTTTGTGTTTTTGAATGTATGCATGTTTTTGTATGGAGTATATGTGAGTGAATGTATGCATGTTTTTGTATGGAGTATATGTGAGTGAATGTAGCAGTGTGTTTGTATGTAGTGTTGGTGTTTGAATGCAAGCATGCATTTGTGTGTTGTGTGGTATTTGAATGCAGTGGTATGGTTATATATAATGGTGGGGTTTGTATGTAGTGTTGACGTTGAAATGCAAGAGTGTATTTGTGTGTAGTGTTGGCGAGATTTTTAGATGTCTGCACATATACACATACACGGACATAGACACACAAACACAGTCAAACACAGATACACATTGACTACACATTTGCATATAATTCACATTAGCCACCCAGATTTCATGTTGTGGGCTGGCTGACACCTCTTAATTTCAATCTTTGTTTAGCAGATAACTCCTCTATTTGCTATCCTTTGTGGGATTGCCATATTTAAGGATACCAAATAAGGTGCTATCTGCTAAATAGCACCCTCATTTGGTATCTTTAAATATGTAAATCTCACATACGGGCACCATTTCAGGGAATGATCTACTAAACAGCTAAAGGATAAAAAAAAACACCCTTTTCTTATTTTCATTTGTTTAGTAGATAAATCCTGTATTTGTTATCCTTTTGTGGGATTGCAATATTTGAGGACAGGAAATAAGGGAGCTATCTACTAAACACATATGCAGAGATACACACAATCACACATAATCACAGATATACACAAGCACAATCACTGACCCACACACATACAATCACAGACACACAATCACATACACACACAAACATTACATACATACACACATTTAATAATTAAGAGGTCCACCCAACCTCCCTACCTTGCTCTAGAAGGGCTGGAGTGGATCCTCAGTCCCTGGTGGTCAGTGGTTGCTGCTGGGATCTCTGTGCTCTTTCTGCACAGGTCCATCGCACACTCTGTAATGACGCCGAGGCCGTGATGACATCATATCCTGGCTGCCGGCTCACTGCAGGTCGAAGACCGTCAGACACAGTCAGATACATACAGTCCCACACACAGTCACTCACACACAGTTACAGGCAGACAGTCAAATACGCAGGCAATCACACAGGCAGACAGTCACACATACACAGATTCACAGAAAGTCACAAACACAATCACAGACAGTCACACATAAACACAACACAGTCACACATACACACAACACAGTCACAGACAGTCCCACACACACACAATCACAGGCAGACAGTCACACACACACACAGTCACAGAGTCACTCACACACACACACCCACAATCACAGGCAGACACACACACACACACACACACAGAGTAACACAGACAATCACAGGCAGACAGTCACACACACACAGTGACACACACACACACAGTGACACACACAATCACAGGCAGACAGTCATACATACACATAACACAATCACAGACAGTCACACACACACACAATCAGACAGTCACACACAGAGTCACACAGACAATCACAGGCAGACAATCACACAGACAATCACTGGCAGACAATCACAGGCAGTCACACACACACACAAGCAGACAATCACACACACAGTCAAAGACAGTCACAATCACAGTTACACACACACAGCACACACTCTCTCACTTACACTAAGCTTGGGCTGGAGGAGGTGTGGATTCAGTTCCTGCTGTGCTGTAGTTGGGGAAGCAGGGACTCCTTCCTGCTTCCCCTCTGTGTGCAGCAGTATAAGGCTGCATTTAGCTCCCCCCCACATCCGACTTGGCTCCGTCCCCACAGCCGATCTGGCTCTGCCCCCAAATCTCCATGCAGGTCTCCTGCTGTATTCACCGCCCCTGCGTGTGAGTTGTGTCAGCTGCCCGGTGCCTTTGCTGCTATGGCACCCGGTGCAGCCAGACACATCACCGACTCCCAAAACCTGGCCAGCCCTGGTGGCACCCCCATGCCTGATGGCACCCAGGGCGGACCGCCCCCCCTTAGTACGCCACTGACTATGCCTAACCCTTACACTAAGTGTAATGCCTAAATCTAAACCTAATGCTTACCATAGCCATATCAGTAACCTGATTTCTATCACTGTCACCAACCCTAACACATTAAGCCAAACACATAACCCTTTACCACGGGTAGGCAACCTTTTGCATGCCAGATGTTGTGGACTACAGCTCCCATAATGCTCTTACAGCCGTAATGCTGGCAAGGCATCAGGGGAGATGTGGTCCACAACATCTGGAGTCTAGAAGATTGCCTACCCCTGCCCTGTATAAATGGTTCATAACAATTATTATTATTATTATTATATTATTTATATAGTGCCATCACATTCCTTAGTGCTGTACAATGGGTGGACTAACAGACATGTAATTTTAACCAGACAATTGGATGTACAGGAACAGAGAGGTAGAGGGCCCTGCTCCATGATCTTACATTCTAGAGGGAGTGGGGTATAGTGACACAAAGGGTAAAAGTAGGGGTACGAAGTAGGTTGTTAGAAAAGTATTCACTGAGGGCTTAGTAGGTAATTTTTGACAGTTGCAGGAGATGAGTCATGGGGGGGGGGGTAAAAACCTGCTAACATTTTAATTTATATGCTTTCTTGAAGAAGTGAGTTTTCAATGATTTTTTGAATGAGTTGAGACAGGGTGAAAGTCTTACAGAAAAGGGAAGGGAGTTCCACAGAAGAGGTGCAGCCCTGGAGAAATCTTGGAAGTGAGCATTACAGGTGGGCGTATGGACATAGGATATATGTAGGTCTTTGGCAGAGCGTAGGGGCCTCGACGGGACATACTTTTTTATTAGGGAGGATAGGTAGGTTGGAGCAGCATTATGTAGGGACTTGTAAGCAAGCACCAGAATTTTAAATTGAACCCTATATCTAATTGGAAGCCAATGCAGGGACTGACAGAGCGGGGAGGCGTGGGAAGTGCGAGCGGACAGGAAAATGAGCCTTGCCGCCGCATTCATTATACAGGGAGTGCAGAATTATTAGGCAAATGAGTATTTTGACCACATCATCCTCTTTATGCATGTTGTCTTACTCCAAGCTGTATAGGCTCGAAAGCCTACTACCAATTAAGCATATTAGGTGATGTGCATCTCTGTAATGAGAAGGGTGTGGTCTAATGACATCAACACCCTATATCAGGTGTGCATAATTATTAGGCAACTTCCTTTCCTTTGGCAAAATGGGTCAAAAGAAGGACTTGACAGGCTCAGAAAAGCCAAAAATAGTGAGATATCTTGCAGAGGGATGCAGCACTCTTAAAATTGCAAAGCTTCTGAAGCGTGATCAACGAACAATCAAGCGTTTCATTCAAAATAGTCAACAGGGTCGCGTGTGGAAAAACCAAGGCGCAAAATAACCGCCCATGAACTGAGAAAAGTCAAGCGTGCAGCTGCCACGATGCCACTTGCCACCAGTTTGGCCATATTTCAGAGCTGCAACATCACTGGAGTGCCCAAAAGCACAAGGTGCAATACTCAGAGACATGGCCAAGGTAAGAAAGGCTGAAAGACGACCACCACTGAACAAGACACACAAGCTGAAACGTCAAGACTGGGCAAAGAAATATCTCAAGACTGATTTTTCTAAGGTTTTATGGACTGATGAAATGAGAGTGAGTCTTGATGGGCCAGATGGATGGGCCCGTGGCTGGATTGGTAAAGGGCAGAGAGCTCCAGTCCCACTCAGACGCCAGCAAGGTGGAGGTGGAGTACTGGTTTGGGCTGGTATCATCAAAGATGAGCTTGTGGGGCCTTTTCGGGTTGAGGATGGAGTCAAGCTCAACCCCCAGTCCTACTGCCAGTTCCTGGAAGACACCTTCTTCAAGCAGTGGTACAGGAAGAAGTCTGCATCCTTCAAGAAAAACATGATTTTCATGCAGGACAATGCTCCATCACACGCGTCCAAGTACTCTACAGCGTGGCTGGCAAAAAAGGGTATAAAAGAAGAAAATCTAATGACATGGCCAGCAGGAAATGCTAGCAGAATGCTTGGTTGTATAGGAGAGTAAGTATTGTAAGCAGTAGAAAGAGGGCGCTCATGCCATTATACAGAACACGGTGGTGACCTCACTGGAGTATATTGTACACAGTATTGGAGACCGTATCTTCAGAAGGATATTGATACCTCAGGAGAGGGTTCAGAGAAGGGCTACTAAACTGGCCTCATGGATGCGGGATAAAACTTACCAGGAAAGGTTAAAGGATCTTAACATGTATAGCTTGGAGGAAAGACGAGACAGGGGATATGATAGAAAACATTTAAATATATAAAGGGAATCAACACAGTAAAGGAGGAGACTATATTTAAAAGAAGAAAAACTACCACAACAAGAGGACATAGTCTTAAATTAGAGGGACAAAGGTTTAAAAATAATATCAGGAAGTATTACTTTACTGAGAGGGCAGTGGATGCATGGAATAGCCTTCCAGCTGAAGTGGTAGAGGTTAACACAGTAAAGGAGTTTAAGCATGCATGGGATAGGCATAAGGCTATCCTAACTATAAGATAAGGCTAGGACTAATGAAAGTTTTTAGAAAATTGGGCAGACTAGATGGGCCTCTAATGGTTCTTTATCTGCCGGTCACATTCTATGTTTCTATGTTTCTATGTTTCTATGGCCTCCTTGTTCACCTGATCTGAACCCCATTGAGAACCTGTGGTCCATCATCAAATGTGAGATTTACAAGGAGGGAAAACAGTACACCTCTCTGAACAGTGTCTGGGAGGCTGTGGTTGCTGCTGCACGCAATGTTGATGGTGAACAGATCAAAACACTGACAGAATCCCTGGATGGCAGGCTTTTGAGTGTCCTTGCAAAGAAAGGTGGCTATATTGGTCATTGATTTGTTTTTGTTTTGTTTTTGAATGTCAGAAATGTATATTTGTGAATGTTGAGATGTTATATTGGTTTCACTGGTAATAATAAATAATTGAAATGGTATATATTTGTTTTTTGTTAAGTTGCCTAATAATTATGCACAGTAATAGTCACCTGCACACACAGATACCCCCCTAACATAGCTATAACTAAAAACAAACTAAAAACTACTTCCAAAAATATTCAGCTTTGATATTAATGAGTTTTTTGGGTTCATTGAGAACATGGTTGTTGTTCAATAATAAAATTAATCCTCAAAAATACAACTTGCCTAATAATTCTGCACTCCCTGTAGATTGCAATGAACGTGTTTTAAGGGCAAGTAATGTCATAATGTCTTTATCTCTCTCTTCTATAGAAAGCTTAATAATATGTGATTAAATAACAATATGCATAAGGTTTTTTTCATAACCTGAACATTGTGAAGAATGGGCAACGTAAGTGCAAATCACACCAAAATAGTTAATTTAATACTCTTAGAATAATTCCAAATCCATTTCCCGCCTAATTTTTTTATTATCAGTTACAGACGATTCCATGTCTAGTGAATAATCTTGTGTGTACTGACCAAACAGTGTAATCAGGTAAACTAAAAACAGAACTGCAAATGTAGGCTGAAAAAGTCAATGACTGACTATGGCTAGGTTTGGAGAATTAATTTTCCATTTTGGCTATATGAGCCTTAAATTTACAATACAGGCTTTGACAATTGTTCAGAATTCTTTGTTTACTGAGTAACCATGGTAGTACAATTATTAAAATACCAGCTACACTTAAGTCTTGAAGCACAACATTAAACTGGTTTAACATGCTTTTTGCTACATTGTTAACTCCTAGATGCCATGATATTTTCTTTAAATCATGTGTACACACACTGTATAAGTATCTACAGCAGAGGCCATTTAGTTTTGCCTTCTGATTTTAAAAAGCTTATTTTCTTCTGCACATTTCATTATCACCTTTCTACTTTCTTTGCAGTTTTGTCAGCATTACCTTCAGCTATGACTTGGCACCAAAGCCCCACTACTCCACTGGAGTACTATTACATTACTGCCGGGCTAATAAAGTTCTGCTGATTCGCAGTTAGAATGCTGGGCTTGCAGCCCCAAAGGCTCCGCCCCAAAGACGCCTACTTGGGCGCTGTCCACGATTGCAGTGCTGAATACAGGGTGACGTCTGCCGCGCCACTGATTGGCTGAGCTGACCTGCCTTGCTGTCTCTTATCTACTCGGGAGCGCGCCTGGCGTTCGCCCAGTATCTAGTTGTGTGGAGCAAGTCATCTTAAAGCAATGCAGGGCACTGACAGCATTTAACCAAATCACTGCTGCTCCCATGCTATGCTTCATGGGTTCCCTGCTTTAAAAAGAGCTGGGATCCACAATGATTTATTTGTACAAGCTTCTTTCTGTTACCTCTTTATTTACAAGCCTGTGTGGTTTAATGCTGAACAAATCTATGAGAAATTAAGGAGTTAAAAAACCCACATCAGCTGTGAGAAGTGGTAGGTTGTCAGGCAGAAAATACACATGCCACAGGGTATTGATTTATGTATAGAGACTTAGACCACAGGGAGATACCTTGGTCAGATTTATTCATATATCCTCATTGCATCTTTCAATGCCAATAATAAAGAAAGCTGTAGAGTTTACACAATATGCAAAATAAAAAATATACGGAAAAAACAGTGCAGATCATACAGTTTGTGTGTTATTTAAAACAAAATCCTATAAACTAATCATATAGATGCATTTGTTTAGGTAAGGAATCCACTTTAGTCTCTCTAAAACTCTTGCCTGTGTTCTCTGATGATTTACCACTCTATAGAGGACTCCTGACAAATATCAATGTTACATTGGCAACATGGCATATTAATACTATATGACCTTTATTCATGTGCCACAGTGTTGCTTAGCTAACCATGTGCATTCTTTTATGACCTCAGACAACTTTCTTTAAGATAATGCACCACTTAACAGAGATCTCAGTTTACTCCACTCCAGTTTAGTCCAACATCCTGAATTGTACTCAAGCCTTCATCCAAAAGAACAGGAGACGGACCATCTTCAAAAACTGTATGATGGTATAAAGTCAGCATCAACCAAAATCCAAAAATAATTTGTTCTGTCTCACTTTTAATCCATGCTGTGAAGACTATAGGCTAGGGGTAGGCAACCTTCATCACTGCAGATGTTGTGGACTACATCCCCCATAATGCTCTTACACCCATAATGCTGGCAATTCATCCTGATAGGTGTAGTCCAAAACATCTGGAGTGCTGAAGGTTATCTACGCCTGCTATAGACTATTCTGAATGCTGCATGGTGCTCTTCTTGTTTTAGATAAGTGTAACTGTGAAGTGACAGTTGTATGTATGCAATTGTATTTTTATTTTATGGAATTCCTATTTTATACCATGTTAAATGGGGCAACAATTTAAAAACTAATTTTATTTATATAGGTAACATTTTCTGAATGTCCTCACATATATATTAGCTGTTTAGGCAGTACTACCTTTTTAAATGCTGGTGTGACGAGACCAATCTAGCCACATTGCATTGGAGAAGCCTGGTTGCTCGCCTGCTGCCTTTGGACTATGGCCCCCTGTTAAAAGACATCTTTTTTACCTGCAGAAAAGCTTCATTCGTGCTTTTCTGCCTGGGGTTCGGTAGATTTGTTTGAATGTGTTATACCCCAGATAGGAATCCCATGGAGCCCATTCATATTATACTGACTGTAAAGACTTTGGCTCCATGGCGATTAAACTGTATTTGTGTGGTCTGAGCGCCATTCACTTAATAATGTACGCTCAGACCTGAGCTATCTGGGGATATGTTAAATGTATAGTTCTAATGTAATGTGTCTTACCTGGTGTATTTTTACAGTAATGCTTGTTTTATGTCACCATGTGCATAATGGAGTCTTGTCTCTGTCCTGGGAGATAATTTAATTACTTCTCAATTATCTCCTGGGCAGAGGAGAGGAAGCCAGGATGCATTGTGGTAAAAAGGAAGAGGTAATTGGGTTACCTCTCAGGATAAGGGGGAGGGAATCTGTGGGTTGTAACTAATATGTTACTGGATATTTTATACCTCCCTGTGGGCGGTCCTGTATTTGCAAGACTGTAATAAAAACCAGGCTGGGTGTGCCAGCACCTCAGACCACTGCTTGACTCTCAACACAGAGCCTTGTCTCGTTCTTGGGGGGATTCACTGTATGCTGTTAGAGACTGATTGCCAGGAGTGTAAGCTGATTGTCTGCTTTTCCTGTTCGTCTGCTAGCAACTATTTGGGAGGTTCTAGTTCGGGAGTTGGAGTGCTATTTTGTATCCAGTTTGGGAGTTTGGTGTTCTGCAGTAGCTGTGCCTGTATCTCTGGAAAGGGGGCCGATCGCCTAAACGGTTTTTACCCCTTGTGTGCAAAACGGTCCGTTACAATTGGTGGCAAGCGGCGGGATCGTTCCTACAGCCAGAAGGACAGCTACAGGAGACACCATTCTGTGGATTTTACAATTTGAGGGCAACGCATGTCTCAGTACAGCGACCCTGACAGCAACAGAATGGAACCAGTAGTGGAGTACAGATACTCTGTACAGGAATTTGACCGTATGATGTGGTTGCGGCTGAACTTCTTCGGACCTAATCCAGCTGAGAAATCCGTGAAGTTCGTGAGGAGTCTAGTATTCAAGACTCTGCTGTACCAGGCAGAGGGTGACGCTCAGCTGCCACGGTGGGTGGACCTCCACCGGCAGCTACAGTTGCGGGACAGAGAGAGCCCAGTCTCCTCTCCCCAGCGGCAGTGTGATATGCAGGGAATTGGGAGCCCAGTCTCCATTCCCCAGCGGCAGTGTGATATGCCGGGAATTGGGAGCCCAGTCTCCATTCCCCAGCGGCAGTGTAAAGTGCAGGAAGAGGAGAGCAGCGTCCTCCCTCCCCAGCGGCAGGCTGAGTTACAGGGGGCAGAGGTAGTTGTTCCTGCCCCCCAGCAGCAGAGTGATATGCCGGGAAGGCAGTGTAAAGTGCAGGGAGAGGAGAGCAGTATCCTCCCTCCCCAGCGGCAGGCTGAGTTACAGGGGGCAGAGGTGGTTGTTCCTGCCCCCCAGCAGCAGAGTGATATGCCGGGAAGGCAGTGTGAAGTGCAGGGAGAGGAGAGCAGCGTCCTCCCTCCCCAGCGGCAGGCTGAGTTACAGGGGGCAGAGGTAGTTGTTCCTGCCCCCCCAGCAGCAGAGTGATATGCCGGGAAGGCAGCGTAAAGTGCAGGGAGAGGAGAGCAGCGTCCTCCCTCCCCAGCGGCAGGCTGAGTTACAGGGGGCAGAGGTAGTTGTTCCTGCCCCCCAGCAGCAGCGTGATTTTTTGGGAATTGAGAGCCCAGTCTCCATTCCCCAGCGGCCGAGTGATGTGCCTGGAATTGGGAGCCCAGTCTCCATTCCCCAGCGGGAGATACAGCAGGGAATTGGGAGCCCAGTCTCCATTCCCCAGCGGCAGAGTGTCCTACCGGGAATAGAGAGCCCAGTCTCCTTTCCCCAGCAGCAGGACACTGTATTGGGAGCAGAGACAGTCGGTCTCCCTCCACAGAGGATGAAGGTATGTATGGGAGAGGAGCTTGCTACCACCTCTCCCCAGCTGCGGATCATTAATGGGCAGGGAATAGAGAGCTCAGTCTCCTTTCCCCAGCGGCAGAGTGTTCTATCGGGAGAGGAGCCTGTTACCCCCTCTCCCCAGCGACAGCTTAGAGTATCCAAAGGGGAGACAGTCGGTCTCCCCCTCCGGCAGCAGAGCTGTGCAACAAAAGGGGAGACAGTCGGTCTCCAGCAGCAGAGCGGTGTATCTAAAGGGGAGACAGTCGGTCTCCAGCAGCAGAGCGGTGTAGTTAAAGGGGAGACAGTCGGTCTCCCCCTCCAACAACCAGGCTTCAACCAGGCTACCCTCCCAGTAGCGCTGGCAACAGGGCAGAGTGCCGCTCTCTGCCCACGCAGCAACCCACCCAGTCAGCGTACCCGTACCCAGCACAGCCGTGGTGAGGCACCTGGACATGGACAAGCTTCTCCTTTACCCAGGTGTAGTAACCATTTATTGTGGGTGGGCTGTGCTGTTGATTATGTTTTGTGGGTGGGCTGCTGGACTAACAAGGGCACTGACCGGCAGGAGGTCAGATACCCTGTTAGTCTGTTTGGAAAAGGGGAGAGATGTGACGAGACCAATCTCGCCACATTGCATTGGAGAAGCCTGGTTGCTCGCCTGCTGCCTTTGGACTATGGCCCCCTGTTAAAAGACTTTTTTTTGCCTGCAGAAAAGCTGTATTCGTGCTTTTCTGCCTGGGGTCCGGTATAGATTTGTGTGAATGTTATTATACCCCAGATAGGAATCCCATGGAGCCCATTCGTATGAAACTGACTGTAAAGACTTTGGCTCCATGGCGATTAAACTGTATTCGTGTGGTCTGAGCGCCATTCGCTTAATAATGTGCGCTCAGACCTGAGCTATCTGGGGATATGTTAAATGTCTGTGTGTTATGTGTAAAAGGTGACTTTATGTATTTTAAAGTGTTTTACTGTCTTTGTGTCACCATGTGCATAATGGAGTCTTGTCCCTGTCCTGGGAGATAATTGAATTACTTCTCACTTATCTCCAGGGCAGAGGAGAGGAAGCCAGGATGCATTGTGGTAAAAGGTATGTGTATTGGGTTACCTCTCAGGATAAGGGGGAGGGAATCTGTGGGTTGTAACTAATATGTTACTGGATATTTTATACCTCCCTGTGGGCGGTCCTGTATTTGCAAGACTGTAATAAAAACCAGGCTGGGTGTGCCAGCACCTCAGACCACTGCTTGACCCTCAACACAGAGCCTTGTCTCGTTCTTGGGGGGATTCACTGTATGCTGTTAGAGACTGATTGCCAGGAGTGTAAGCTGATTGTCTGCTTTTCCTGTTCGTCTGCTAGCAGCTATTTGGGAGGTTCCAGTTCGGGAGTTGGAGTGCTATTTTGTATCCAGTTTGGGAGTTTGGTGTTCTGCAGTAGCTGTGCCTGTATCTCTGGAAAGGGGGCCGATCGCCTAAACGGTTTTTACCCCTTTTGTGCAAAACGGTCCGTTACAGCTGGTTATTCAGGTGTGCAAAACATATGTGTTGTGGTTTAAGAAAACTACTGCATCTTTAAATTAATTAGACTATGCTTGATCCCCTTCATGGCAAAATGGTATCCCTGGCAATCAACCTGACATGATAGGGTTAAAGAAAGGTCTTTTCTTGGTAAAGCAAATATGATCTGTATATTGTCCTACCAAAATCATCCCAAAAGTGTGCTAAAGTTTCTGTTTTTACTTATTTCGTTATATTGATGAGTTAGGTTTGTATGGTTAATAGACACACTGTAATAATGTGTCTATGGGTTGTATGTACGAACAAATTGCAAAATGCAGGCTAAATTAGTCAAACTTTAGCTGTAGTAGAGTTATGCTCAAATTATTTATTTTTGCTTAATTTCAGATTTCTTTTCACTGCAGTTCAGTGTTTAGTAAAACAAAATTCCCACGTATACCCAGCATGATCATTGCAGTTTGAGTTTTGTCAAATAAAATGCATGATTGGTGTATGATCAACATATAGTAGGGGACTAAACTAGAAGTTAAAGAGAGAAGAAACATTCTCCAACCAGAAGCCCATGCACTGGGAAGATGAAATAGTGTTTATGCCCATATTCTAAGTCAGGCAGTATAAAGAGTTAAACCAGCCACAGGTATTTGTTTTATGGGATTTGTTTATAAATGGTCTTGTGAAAATACTGTTTGTTCAGAGTGACTGATATTAAATACTGTTGCAGGGGAAGTTGTCCAGGAAACAGCTAATTGTTGCCCTTTGAGCTTGCTGTATTGTCATGGAAAAATTGAGACACAGGGATTTGTTCACTAAATATCAAACTGTAATAAACTGAAAACAAAATGGAGCATTTTGGCTACAATAACCAAACTGTTGCAATATATAGCTAAAGGGACTCTCCAGTGCCAGGAAAACCTATCTCCCTCCCACCCCCCATGCCAAGTTGCTGAAGGGGTTAAAACCCCTTCAGTGACTTAGCGGAGTCCAGCGCCGATGTCCCTTGGCGCTGGGTCATGCTCCGCCTACTCTCCTCCCCCACCGACGTCAGCCGGCGCATCAGACGTCCCCATAGGAAAGCATTATTCAATGCTTTCATATGGGGATTTTGGCGACGCTGGAGGTTCTCACATAGCGTGAGGACATCCAGCGTCGTATAACACACTTTTCGTGTTCTAAGAACACGGAAGTCCCTTTAGTCTAGTGGCTGTCTGATAGACAGCCACTAGAGGAGGACTTAACCCTGCAAGGTAATTATTGCAGTTTGTAAAAACTGCAATAATTGCACTTGCAGGGTTAAGGGTGGTGGGAGTGCCTTTAAATTAGAGATTTTTCCAAATCACATATTATTTACATTTTGTAATTCAGTTTTTAGTTCTCAGCACTTTGGTATAAAAAATACATTAAAGTGTTGGTACTGTTCACAGGGACCCATTTACTGACTGGTATTTTACTGGCACAGCCTGTATTTGAGGCTGCCTGGTCAGTGCTAATATTGCAGTCATACTGACAATACAAATGCTGGTATTTATCTCAGTAGAAATAGAGACTACAATGCAATACCAGCACTGGCCAGTAGGGGTTGCTGTGTATGGAGAGAGGCAGGGATAGGAAGTTCCAGCATATCCTTCCCTACCTATCTCTACTCACTGATTCGCAGGGAAGCAGCTACAGAGAGTCCAGAAAGCAACTCCCAGACTGCAGAGATTGCCTACAGCTCAGGGAAGGGAGTGATGGGGGGAAAGGCTGCAAGGAGACATGGGGGCAATGGGAGATATGGGGACACTGAGACACTAAGGGACATTGGGAGACATTATGACACAGACAGTTGGGGACACTGGGAGATATGGGGACACTGAGACACTAAGGGACATTGGGAGACATTATGACACAGACACCTGGGGACACAGAGACACTTGAGGACACTGGGAGACATCGGGACACTGAAACAGTAGGTATAGGATAGTGTCTCAGTGTCCCCATGTTTCCCAGTGTCCCTGGTGTCTCAGTGTCCCCATGTCTCCCACTGTCCCTAGTGTATCAGTGTCCCTAGTGTTTGTGTCCCCACGTCTCCCAGTGTCCCCATGTCTCCCAGTGCCCCACGTGTCTCAATGTCCCCATGTCTCCGAGCCAATGTCCCTAGTGTCCATGGTGTCTCAGTGTCCCCATGTCTTCAAGTGTCCCCTATTTTCCCACTGTCCCCTAGTCTCCCAGTGTCCTTATGTGTCACAGCCAGTGTCCCCATGTCTCCCAGTGTCCCCATGTCTCCCAGTGCCCCAAGTGTATCAATGTCCTCATTTCTCTCAGTGTCCTCAGGTCTCCAAATGTCCGTTTTCTCAGTATCCCCATTCCTCACAGTGTCCCCATGTCTCTCAGTGTTCCTAGTGTCTTAGTGACATGGGGACCCTGGGAGACATGGGTACACAGACACTAGGGGAAACTGAGAGACATGGGAATACTGGGGGACACAGGGAGACATGGGGACACTGGGCGACATAGAGACACAAGAGGACACTGGGAGACATGGGGCATTGAGACATTGTGATACATAGGGTTACTGGAAGACCTGAGGACATGACACTAGGGGACACTGGGACATGGGGACACTGGGAGACTAGGGAACACTGGGAGACATGGGGCACTGAGACACTGTGATAGATAGGGACACCATGAGTCCTGGGATAATCGACACATTGGGACACTGAGTCATTAGGGCAATGGGAGACATGGGGGCACTGGGAGACTTGGGGACACAGAGACACTGGGCAACATGGGGACACTGGGCGACATAGGGACACTGAGACAGTGGGAGACTTGAGACACTGGGGGACAGAGAGACACTCAGAGCAATCCATCTATACAGCAGAATCAAACTGTAAGTAGTTTTTTGGTGATTTTACAGCATTTTCACTTATGTCACTCCTTGTGATTTACATCATGTGATGTCACCCATACATAATTAATTATGCAGATTAGTAAGGCCGGTATGTTTTTCCAAGGAAGGTGGCAACCCTAACTACTTTTCACATACTCTTGCTTAAGTATGGAAACTTAAGAGGGGTGTATAGGAACAAAACTTGTGAGGACTGGCTGACAATGAAATTAGTTAAGGTAATGCTGACTGGTCTCTCTAACACCGTGGCATGTTCCCATTCTACACTCACTACATACAGGGCTGGAATGGGAAATAAAAGCAGCCCTGGAAAAAATTCTATACCAGCCCAATACTGGGCCTCGCCAGCATAATGTGCAGATAGAGAGGTGGAAAAGATAACGTAAAATAGAAAACTCTAGCGTGAAACACTCATAGGGCTTTAAAATAAACAAAAGTGCAGATTTATTTCAAGCAGATGTCTATTTGCATACAAGCAATGTTTCAGTCCAACTACCTTGTCATATTAAGGACAGTTTCGTAATAGGACTGAAATTGTGAATGCATGCTGTTGTGGAGCCGTAGAAAATTAAGGAGAATAGCAAACATAATTTTAAGAAATCCACAGATATATATGACAAAATATAATTTGAGCCCTAAATTCTTTTGTCTGTTGTGCTTCTGTAAGTGTCTATATATGTAAATATATCTGTGTGTGTTTGGGTGTGTCTATTTTTTGTGGTGAAAAATAATAATTTAAAAAAAAAAAGTGACTGACCAATGTCTAATTTCTGACTGTACTTACAAGTTCCTCCTAATCTTCTTCTTCCTTGAGTGCTGCCTGCTGCATCTCCAAACCTCTCTCTTACATGAAAGTGAGATGAGGGCCTCAGGGGGTGGTCACAGCTCCCAGTGTAACTGTGGTGGCCATTTTAACGTTTGGCCACTTGTTGGCACTGTGCACACAGACACCAGACAGCCTGGCTCTGTATTGCTGGACACTGGGGGGCTGCCTCTGCCAATGATTCTCTTCTGCATCCTGAAGGAGTAGTGGCCCTGGGAGAACAGCACTGACAACAATGTTCTCTCTCCATGCATGCTCCCTCCCGTTTCCTACAATTCCCAGCACATACACATCATAGACTAGGAGTAATCACTACTCGATGATGTGTCATGGAGAGAGCACATTGTTGTTCTCCCTCAGTCCTCCAGGGCTGGCCTACCTGACAGCTGCACTGCTGTCATTACAACTGAGTGTGTTGCCAGACTGGCCCCGCAGCAACACCATCATCACAATTGTTGCGGCCACTGGCCACAATGGAACTGTTGATCCCGGCTACGGCCAGCCCCCTTTGTGTGAGCCGCACTCACTCTTGATGCGGTGCGATGTAAATGAAACCGGGCGCAGCGGCTCCCTCTGTTTCTGCTAATTCCCTCAGAATCGGTGGGAAACTGTCAGAGCGCTATGCGGCCCCAGGTGCCGCAGCCCACCGGGAAATTTCCCGGTATCCCGGTGGGCCAGTCCGGCCATGGCTACATACAGCTTTTCTCTGTCCCAGACTATATACCAGGAGCTTCTGCCTGCTAGTAAGAAGGTAATGAGACAAGTGGACCAGCGAGTGCTAGGGGACAGTCCTTAGAAAGTGTTGCGCGAGCGCATCATTAGACACATTTATGCCAAGCTCAGGGTGCTGTCTGCATAATATGCCCTTAGTTGGCCAGCTTGCATGATTGACAGGCAGCCTGACATGCATTCATGCCAGACTGGCCCTCCAATTCTTTGAAGAGACATGTCCCCTTTTTGGGCATGTTCGCCCCTTTTGGCAGGTTTCATGATTTGTGTCAGTGGCACACCCTTTTACCATGTCCATTGACTTCCTGCTTCACTGGACACTGCTGTTAGGGGTTATGGATTTACTTGAAAGATGAAAACATAAATTAGAGAGAGATTAGCATAGAGTATGTGTTTTCTTATAGCTGCTGTTTTCTTTCCCTCCAGCACCATCTCCATCCAATACATGACGCTTGGGAGTGTTTTAGTGTTTTTAGTTGATAAGATTCTGTAATTAGGCTCATCATAATTGACAGCACAAGGCCCAATGGGTTCTTAATCTGGCCCTGAATGTACGTTAAGGAAAACTTAATTCCTATGAAGGGGTCTGGGTGCAGTATCCCTTTTCCCTTAACCCTGCAATTTAAATCGTTTCAGTTTTTGAGAAACTGCAATGCTTACATTACAGGGTTAAATCCTTCTCCTGGGCCTTCGATAGGGCCTCCTCTGTGACGTCACCGTGGGAAGAGAGGTCAGCAGCGCTGAGACACCCTGGAATAACGTAATTAATGCATAATCTTTTTCAAATTTTGCTCTGGGGGAGGTGTACTTTTTAAAGATTACATATTTGTATTACTATCACTACAGTGTTCCTTTAATAATAAGCCCCTAGACTGGGGATCACCGTTGGGTCTGGAGGTCTTAAAGACACCGTTGGGTCTGGGACAGTCTTAAAGAAGGGGTAATAGTAGTGCTGGGTAACATACACATACTCAGTAATTCAATACTCATGGCTTATTGCTCTGGAGTAATTAGGTAAACCCTTATAAGGAGCTACTATTCTTATTGTACTTGGACTTGGTAGAAGTATGGGGCAAAAGTAGATAGTCAGGTAAGAACTACAAAAAAGAAAACAATTAAACAGCTATGTGTCGGTCTAGCTGAATGAGCTTGAGATTGGATCTTGTCTGACAAATGCATGGCTAAAATATATGTCGTAAAGTACCAAGAATATCAACAATGCAAATCAGATGTAGTCATGATTCACATTCATATAGCAGAAATGCCTAGGGTGACTGACTTTCAAATAGCAGGCCAGCACAAAGGATGACTGATATCCATGTAGTGACATCTTGCTTAGGATGACATATTTACATGGTGATCCAATGTCAAAGGTGGATGACATACTGTACATCCAGTGACAATAAACAGGGTGATTTACAAAGCACACATTGGTGTACATACTGAGACCACACACAGGGTCACTAACATACATACTGTGACACGGCGCACACAGTGACTGTTATACTGTAGATACAGTGACAATAATATCATAGTGAAGCATTTAATGTAACAATAACAATTTTAAAAACAACGACATGTACACTCACAAGGACTTGTGCATATTTTCTTGTGGATGTATATTTGGTTGTTTTTAAAATTGTTATTGTTTCATTAAATACTGCACTATGATATTTCTTTGTTTTTATGTTCTTTTAGTTATATAATACACTTTAAATATATTAATCCTGAAAGTATCCTGACTAGGTTTTTTAAATCCTTTTAAGGTAACATTGATATTCTACATTGTTTTTTGCACATAATTGTGAAATTGTGAAATTGCACAGTACACTTTTTTGCACCAATATTTTAGTTTATTCACACAAAGACAGGCATTCATACATTGTTGCAACATGATATATAAATCATGACAATTCACTGATTGAGTGATAATCATATGATAAACCATGACAATAGAAACTAACAAAAATTTGATTATCTCAGAGCAGCCATACTCATGTTGTAGAAAACAATACCCAGTGTTTACTAATGTGTAAGATAGAAACCAAGCAAATAGCATTTATTAAAACGATTATCACAAATCAATACAACAATTTTATGTTTTGTGTATGTTAAACAATTTGATAAACCAAGAAGTGGACCTTATGACCAACGCACCTCTCCCAAGCGCTAATTCTTACTTGGATTGCAAATAGGAAAATACTTATTTGAAAAGCTTTTTGCCTGCAATTACTATTTGCCTTCCACATATAAACTAAACACATTTTGCAAAATAACCTCAATTTAATAAATTTAAATCAGAATGATAAGTCGTTTCAATCATCATGGAAACATAATGTTGCCGTTGATTGCTCCATTTTTCAGAATTTTATCAATCAGTAGCTCTTAACAACTTTGTGAACTCTTTGGAATCTAGAATTTTGCATTAATTACAGATCATTGCTATTGATCACCTGCCAGCTAAGTGTAAATTAACTACACTGAAAACTATAGATTTACTATCATAGATAAATGCAATACATCTATTCTAATACAAAACACACATATTTATGTTCTTCTTTATTTAAACTTTCCAAAGTTGTTATTAGTCTGTCTCAACATCACAAAGCATTTACTGTTTTTTTTTTTTTTAAAGGGGGTATATACCATTTAATTGTGATAGCAAGTCCACCAGAAAAAAAAAAAAAGTTCTAATAAACCCTTTTTACCAAAAGGCACATTAATATGTATATATATATTTGAACAATTGTGAGATACCCAGGACTCTAATAATACCAGGTAGAGGCTCTACAAGTGGTCCCAACCCCTTCTTTCATGCCATGGGCTTTGGGGTGAAGGGTATTCATATGAGAGGTCTGCTTATGGTATAAGTTAGCATTTTACAAAACGACACTACTTGCTAACATTAGTGATGGCCATTTTATCAATTACAGAATTGGAAATAAACCCCAGGGTGGAAAGGACAGCACTCAGCAGACAACTACAACAACATTTTATTTTGTAGCAATTGTGAATCCCTGGGGTCATTATTAAATGGACAATCCATCCTGGAGTTGACTCATTTTATTAGTTTATAATGTATTAAACAATAAATTCCAGTAATGACAAGTTTCTTGACCAGTGGACACTCTACATTTGGGCAGGGAGCGGGGATTGCTCAATAGTCTTCCCCTACCTCTTGCCAAAACACAGCAGATAAGGGTTAATTATTGTCCATAATGTTTTTTCCTACAAAACACCCAAATAAATTCCACATTCAGTGTCATGTCTGTCTAGCACTAAATCAATATAGAATGAATCCTAACTTCTGGGCAAAGCATGCTTCAACTCAAAGACAGTGCAGCACATGATGAATCCACCTTTCATAAGATCTAAATTACTCAAGAACCTGTGGAGCAAAACCAAGGAATCTTCAGTGACAGCAGTCAAATTCAGGTGTTAACAGTAGTCAAAACTGGATACTACTGGCTCATGAACTCAAAGGCCTACTCACCAGACGTTGAATGAGTGGTACTTGCATTCATCTCTACACACCAAGATTATGGAAATATCTTGTGCAGAGATTAGTGATGTCGCGAACACGAAATTTTCGGTTCGCGAACGGCGAACGCGAACTTCCGCAAATGTTCGCGAACCGGCGAACCGGGCGAACCGCCATAGACTTCAATGGGCAGGCGAATTTTAAAACACACAGGGACTCTTTCTGGCCACAATAGTGATGGAAAAGTTGTTTCAAGGGGACTAACACCTGGACTGTGGCATGCGGGAGGGGGATCCATGGCAAAACTCCCATGGAAAATTACACAGTTGATGCAGAGTCTGGTTTTAATCCATAAAGGGCAGAAATCACCTAACATTCCTAAGTCACAATGAATATGGATTGACACCTGACATATGACATATTGACACCTTGACATATGGATTGACACCTGTCCTCAGAGCCCCTGATACACACTGACACAGAGCAGAATAGAGACTGTTCCCCCTACATAGGGTCACTTGGCAGATGTGGATTGACACCTGTCCTCAGAGACCATGATACACACTGACACAGAGCAGAATAGAGACTGTTCCCCCTACATAGGGTCACTTGGCAGATATGGATTGACACCTGTCCTCAGAGACCATGACAGAGAGCAGAATAGAGACTGTTCCCCCTACATAGGGTCACTTGGCAGATATGGATTGACACCTATCCTCAGAGCCCCTGATACACACTGACAGAGAGCAGAATAGGGACTGTTCCCCCTACATAGGGTCACTTGGCAGATATGGATTGACACCTGTCCTCAGAGCCCCTGATACACACTGACTCAGAGCAGAATAGAGACTGTTCCTCCTACATAGGGTCACTTGGCAGATATGGATTGACACCTGTCCTCAGAGACCATGATACACTGACACAGAGCAGAATAGAGACTGTTCCCCTACATAGGGTCACTTGGCAGATATGGAGTGACACCTGTCCTCAGAGACCATGATACACACTGACACAGAGCAGAATAGAGACTGTTCCCCCTACATAGGGTCACTTGGCAGATATGGATTGACACCTGTCCTAAGGATCCCTGATACACACTGACACAGAGCAGAATGGGACTGTTCCTCCTACATAGGGTCACTGGCAGATATGGATTGACACCTGTCCTCAGGCCCCCTGTTTGACACAGAGCAGAATGGGACTGTTCCTCCTACATAGGGTCACTTGTGGCAGATATGGATTGACACCTGTCCTGAGACCATGATACACACTGACACAAGAGCAGAATAGGGACTGTTCCCCTACATGGATACTTGGCAGATATGGATTGACACCTTATTTACAAACTGCTATTTGTAACGGGCCCTTTAAATGGCAAATTGCCCTGCTTCCCTGGGTTGTGGAAGCCTATTTTGCTGACTTTCCTCCCACTTGCTGGCTACATGGCCCCTGGGAGATTGTGAAAATGTATGCACTTTTATTTGGTGTGTATGGCCCTTTAAGACTGTCGGTGGGCATATTGGGGCTTATGGACTCTTTATATGACTGGTGCTGGCCCTTTAAACACCTTTTTTGGGACATCAGGAAGATTGGGACACTGCCCCTTTAAGGCCGTGTCCCCAGACTTGTTGGGGACACTGCCCCTTTAAGACGGTGTCCCCTGTGTCCCCAGACCTGGTGCGAAACCCTTTGTGCCTGCCTGGCTAATTCCCACTTGGTTCAGTAAATGGGGCTTACTGAACCAAGTACCACACAGGCAGACCACCCAGAAGTGGAAGTGTGCGGGCAATTTACCTCCCAGAAGCTGCGGTTAACCGCAGCTTAATTGACAATGCTGGGAGGTCTTTGTTCGTTTGCCGAACACGTGGCGGCGGCCATCTTTGATCATTCGGCGAGGTCAGCGGTATGTGTAGCCAAATTCATGGAACTAAAATCGGCTACACATTTCCGCGAACACCGCTGAACTCTACCTTCTCCCCTACTGGTTTTACAGCTGCAGAGACTAAGTCCCATTCGGCGATGGGACTTGATGGACCCTCAACCCGTTTTTTGTATATTTAAACTGCAGAGACTAAGTCCCATTCGGTGGGACTTAGTGATTTCAACCTGAAATAGACCCGACCCTTACAGCCAAATCTATGGAACTGTTTTGGAGCGGGAAAATATTAACTAGCGATTAGGTCATAAAAAGGAACCTCAACTTTTAACCCCTGGATGGATTTGGCTGATTTTGGTTATGTTTATGTTTTAAGTGTGCTAATTCCAAATATGTAATTATGAAGATGGGATGTGTAGTTTTAAAGTTACAGGGTATGGCTAAAAACTGTATTTTTACTACCTGTGTTTAATTATGTTAATCTCTTCCCAAACGTCATTTCGTTCAAAGTGGAGAGAATGTTAAAAAAATATATTTTTGTTCGGAGTGTGAGAAATGCTTTTCAGCCGCTTCTAATCTTAAGCATCATTTGAGGAGCCATACAGGAGAGAAACCTATTTGTGGTGTGTTTAGTATTGTTCTGATCAGTTTAATACCTTCCGCGTCTCCTATCAGTGGACGTGTATATGGCAGCCATTTTAGGAACCGTACACCTGGGACCCGAGCAAGGTCACCTCGTTCAACAGGCTTGCAGCGTATCCTCCAGGAAGAAGAGCCTGAACCCTTACCGGCTGCGCGTGTCTTACCTGTACATGGAAAGCTGCTGTGGTTCCTTGATGAGCCAGCTGCCCGTGAGTTAACATGTCCCGTGGAGAAGCACTCTGTCCTGTAAAGCCTCACCAAAAAAGGAGTGGTGTGTTTAGTATTGTTCTGATCAGTTTAATACCTTCCGCGTCTCCTATCAGTGGACGTGTATATGGCAG
>OW240916.1:143831042-143891648 GCA_933207985.1 Pelobates cultripes | reverse complement strand
CTGACTGCTATTCAATCTATAACAGTGAAAAAAGTTTTTTGTTTTTAAATCCAAGCTATTGTGTCACCAGATCTAAGTGGTGGCACTGGTCACCGTATCCACTGTTAGCTTAACACACCGGCTTTAAGGACACTGACTGCTATTCAATCTATAACAGTGAAAAAAGTTTTTTGTTTTTAAATCCAAGCTATTATGACACCAGAGAGTGGTGGCACTGGTCACCGTATCCACTGTTAGCGTAACACACCCGCTTTAAGGACACTGACTGCTATTCAATCTATAACAGTGAAAAAAGTTTTTTTGTTTTTAAATGCAAGCTATTTTGACACCAGATATGAGTGGTGGCACTGACTGGGCAAATGGGCACAGTATCCACTGTGAGCCTGACACAGAAGCTGTCAGCAGTGGCAGACAACTAACTGCAATGCAATCTATAACAGTGAAAAAAGTTTTTTGTTTTTAAATGCAAGCTATTGTGACACCAGTGAGTGAGTGGTGGCACTGACTGGGCAAATGGGCACAGTATCCACTGTGAGCCTGACACACCCGCTTTAAGGACACTGACTGCTATTCAATCTATAACAGTGAAAAAGTTTTTTGTTTTTAAATGCAAGCTATTGTGACACCAGTGAGTGAGTGGTGGCACTGGGCACAGTATCCACTGTGAGCCTGACACAGAAGCTGGCAGCAGTGGCAGACAACTAACTGCAATTACATTACACAGAAAAAAAAAAAAAAGCATACCCTAACCCTAACCTAGCTATGCATTTCCCTATTTAATCAACAGCAGCTACACTTTCCCTCCTCTCACTAAGCATGCAGCTTGAGAATGAATGTAAAATGGATGCCTTCCAGTAGGTGGGAGGGTCTGCTAGGGAGGGTGTGCTGCTAATTGGCTGGAATGTGTCTGCTGACCGTGAGGTACAGGGTCAAAGTTTACTCAATGATGACGAATAGGGGGCGGATCGAACCGCGCATATGTTCGCCACCGAGGCGAACGCGAACATGCTATGTTCGCCTGGAACCGTTCGCCAGCGAACCGTTCGGTACATCACTAGCAGAGATCTGCCACTTGTTCTAGCCAGAAAGAGGCAACTATTATTGTACATATCAACTTGTATTATAAGGTGAAAAACCTGCAATGAGCACATCACTTCGCTGCTTTGAGAAATTCATGAGAGATTTGGAATTCAGTTTAAAGCCTCAAGGCACTGATTATGGACAACTCATAGATGGTGTACTGAAGTTTATTGGTAGGTAAATTATGTCAAAAAATACAATATTTTGGTTATAGTGCCTCAATCAAGGCACTACATAGTGTAGGACACCACAACTAGCTTTCCTACAGGTTACTAAAGGTAAGATTCTTGAGATCATCTGACCTATCCCTTCTCCAACAAAGATCTCACCACAATATCCCAAAAGAGCCTTCTTCTGCAACAACTCCACATATAGAAGCCTCTCCTATAGGCGGTCTGATCAACTACAAGCCTATTCCACTTCAAAAGCAAGTGTAAGACATATAATTATCTAGCTTTACTTGAGTCATAATTTATTTGAATCTTACAATCTATAAAGTAAATAAGTGGTTGGCATTCAGTTTATACCAGAGGGGTGGTAAGCTATTTATGTTTGGGGAAATGTTGCCAAGCCTCTGCTGGCTCACTAAGGTAGAACCCAACTTATGGCTAGTTCACATTTCTTCTCTTTTTCCTGCAAATATCCACTAATACTTACCTATTCTTTAGTTATAACCTAAATGTGTAAAAATGACATTTTAAAACTTAGTTTGTAGAAACTTTACAATGCACAGTGTTTTGCAGGTTTGTCTTGAATTGACTCTTTGATCACTTGCTGTTACACACAACAGAGACCCAACTCAGCTCAATTTGAGACTTCATTGACTTTAATAACCATCTGGTTCTGGAGCAATCTATACCTTCAAAGTAAATTTTGGAATGCTGTAATATTTTCTGAAATTCCAAAATAACAGGCATTGATAAAAAAAACAGAGGTAAATTACACCATGTATTATTCAAACATTGGTTAAAAATGTAAACATTAAGTACAGATAGATTCTTAATGTACTATATGATGCAGAAAATAAAAATATCTGATGACAAATCACTTTTGGATAAAAACTGATGGGGGAGTGCTTATATTACTAAAGGAAATAAAATGGTACATAAAGCCGCTGGACAAGTCTAGGGATGACATTTTAACATTTATGAGCAATAAGGCATTAAATCAATGAATTGTTTTTTTCTTGAAATACAAAGTCTGGGACTTCTAAAACACTCAAACAGCAACAGTCATATGGCCTGCTATGCAAACAAATGACACACTGTAAGCAGATTACTTACTATGTTGCAATGTCAACATTTTAACCGGTCTCCATATTTGCATGTAATACAGCTTGAATTGAGCAAAAAGGTACTTTTCTTTCACAGACAGGGAATCAGGAACATGTTAAAATGTAAGGGGGTGGTGGGCTGGCTAATGAGGGTAGATTGCACTGCTGAAAAGAGCAAAACATTTTACAGCACTGCAGGAAAACTACACAGGATTGAAAGGAAGGAAACCAACTAGATGTATTGTGAGCCTATTAGTTTTAATTTAAACTTAACTTTTTTAGCTGCCTGGAGTATCCCTTTAAGACAGAACTGGGATTTAAATGTCCCTGACTATCTGAGAGTGGTGGCAAATACACTCCTGGCCAACAGCTGCTATTGTCTATTCAATCTCTCTAATGCTTATGCGAAAAAGAGGAAAAGCTTAGGGAGGCAGGTTCAGTGGGATTTATTGGTTACATTTCAAATTGAATTGAAATCTGAAAAAATTTCAAAATGTGTGTTAAATTACCCAATCGATGAATATAGCTATAACCTATATTTGGATCAACAGCAAAAAAACAAATAACTATGTAACTTTGTAACCTCGATTACATTTTTGCATAAACTTTTCATATGATCTTAATCTGGCCTCGGTTTCATATTTTTAATTTAGATTTTCAAATGATCAAACTCATTAGGGAAAACTTTTCAAATTGTTTATCTACACAATTTCCATAAACATGTATGGTGATTTCTGTACAGAAATCATTTGAAAGTTTTTTTTCCTAACAAATTGTAATAATTTCAAAAGAAAAATAATTAAGTCAAGGCCTAAGTTAGAGATTTTTTTGTCCAAATACATTATTTGTGTCCGTGTTTGCCATTTATATTTAAATTCATTACAATTTATATTTCAATTCATTCACAGGTTTTGTGAATAAAGCATCAGCTGCTATGTGCTCCTGTTGCCATTAAAGGGACACTATAGTCATCGATAGTCACTAAAACAACAACAGCTTAAAGGGATTCTATAGTGCCAGGAAAACAAATCAGTTTTCCATCACTATAGAATCCAACAGTGACCCCCTCTTTGTGCCCCGCCCCCTCTTCCTGCGTCACTGAGTGGGTTAAATCCCTTTCAGTCACTTACCTGAATCCAGCGGTGATGTCCCTCGGCGCTGGATCAGGCTCCGTCCACGCTCCTCCCACACTGACGTCAGCCGGCGGGGGAGACCTGATGTGCATGCACGGCAATGGCCACGCTCAAATTAGGATTTCCCCATAAGAAAGCATTATTCAATGCTTTCCTACGGGGCATAATCTGATGCTGGAAGCCCTCATGCAGAGCGTGAGGAGGTCCAGGGTCAGATACTGGACCAAAGGTCTGTTTCAAACCAGGAAATCCCTTTAGTTTCTGGTAGACAGCCACTAGAGGTGGCGTTAACTCTGGATAGTAATTATTGCAGCTTCTCAATAACTTCAATAATTACTATTTCACGGTTAAAAGACATGGGACATTGCACTCAGACCACTTCAATGAGCTGAAGTGGTCTGGGTGCCTACAGTGTCCCTTTAATGTAGTTGTTCTGGTGTCTCTAGTGGTATGTCCCTGCAGGATTTTTAATGGAAACACTAAATTTTCAGAGAAAAGGCAATGTTTACATTGCTACCTAGGAACACTTCTAGTGGAAGTCATTCAGGTGGCCACTAGAGGTGCTTCTTGGGTCAGTGCTGCACAGACACTGAACTTTCCTCACAGGGATGCATCGATTTAATTCATCTCTATGAGAAGATGCTAACTGGTGCAGCATGGTGTTTTGGAGCACATGCCCAATAACCTCCCATTACTTTTCTGATGATCCCCGCAGAAGAGGCTGAGCGGGTGTGGGGACACTGTAAATAAGGTGAGTAATCTCACTTTTTAAAGGCAGGAGAGGGGGGATGGGGCCTAAACAGTGATCTTAGAACTATAGTGTCAGGAATACATGTCTGTATTCCTGACACCATAGTCTTCCTTTAAAGGTTAATTGTCACTTTTATGGAATTCCCACCATTAAATAAAACATTGAAAATCACCTATAACTTGTGCAAATCTTTTTATTTTTTTAATTAGATGCTGTGTTTTCTTTTAAATTCATTTTAAAGATTTATCAAATGACATCAAGATCCAATTTAGACAAGGGAATGCCAGGGCAAATATTGCAAATGAAGAAGACGAACATAAATGTTGTTTCTCTTCTTCTTGGTATGTTTTTGTCAGCTAATGCCAGCTTTTTTTATAACAATGATTGAAAGGGAGCTAAGGTGGAGGCACCTAGTTACAGGATAAAAATGTGTTGATTTCTACATTTCATTTTATTTTTCACACTCATAAATACAATGCTTCTTAAATATAGGGATAAGTAAACATAACATCAAAAAATGTGGGAAGTGGCACCACCACTTTAAATCAGTTTCTCTCCTGATAGAGGGACTGCAAGAGAGAATCTCACTCTTTCTGTCTCTACATCTCATCTCCTCTCCTGATATCATTATAGGGAGAGGTATGAATTAAAATAGCTGCAGCTCTAACACCCATGACATGTTTGTCTACATATATATATATATATATATATATATATATATACACACACACACACATGTCATACCCACACCACATGTATGTCAACTAATATGCGTGTGTTTCATTATTTTATCTTTGGAATTCGTTTTCTAAAATTCACTTTAAAACGTAGCAATTCAAGGAAATTGAGAGGAAATTCGAGGTGGGCATTCACTAAGTTTACTATTTTCTGAAATATTCTAAACCACTTTACAACTGATCTAAATTGGAGCCAATCCAAGTCAATCTGAAGTAACCCCAATTGTATGTGAACGCTAATGTAAAAATGTAACATTTTACAAACATAGACTGATAGCAGTTTAACAAAAATCTTTAACTACCCAAACATTCTAGATCTTTAGAAACCCTGTGTGTATTATTTCCTTCTGTTTTCAGTTACAAACATACAGTTACACTACACACTCTCATTCTCCCATCAGCACAGCGGGCAAGGGTGTGGAGTTAGTGACTGTACATTATAATATCTCAGTGTGTTACATAAACAAGGACAGTGGGGAACAAATTCACAAGCCATGACATGTGACAGGCCGGATGGGAATAGGTTACAATCCCTGAACTAAATCGCCCCCCGTGCAGTAGTGGTGCATGCAGGCGGTGAATGGCTTGGTATGCCTGCACTGCGCGGTGTCAGGTTTCAGCACCTTGGATAGGTTCCATGCGCGCTCCCGCGGTATTCTTCCATTCTCCCAGAGCGCGCCGAGCAGGGAGCTGTTCTGCTGCTGCTGCACTGTGACTGAGTCCTCATTAGGGCGCTCTGTGGGGAGCTGCATCAGCTGCAACAGCTCCAGCAGCAGGTGTGGGTAACCCCCATCTTTAGTAGTAGAGACTAGGGTGGCAGCCCAGGGAGAGAAGTGCATCCTGTGACATGGAGGAATTCTTGCAACGCACCAAGACCAAGCTGGTGAGTGCCATCCACAGCTGCATGGTTTTATAAAATACACTGAGTATCAAAGTTTGGGCATTGAGTATCTAGACAGACTTGTTTATGAAGGGAGCTTTGAAGCTGGTAGAGTTTGGTTATGAGCTGCGTATTGCAGCCCCACCCTGGTCAGGAAACCTAGATTAGTCTGAGGATGTCTAAAGCAGAGGATGTAACGTTGTCTTAGAACGTGGTGGGTCATTAAATCTCTAAGGCTGCATTAGAATTAGAGCAGCATGGTATTATTCGCTATATTTCCAGCCCACGCCCACTAACCATCGTTTGTAAACATAGCGAGAATGGTAAATACATTCTAGCTCAATGTTTCAGCAATATGGAACTTTTTTTAATGAGGAGAATACATCTTCCATATAGATACTACGTTACACCCTGAAATTCATTGTAGAAAAAAATGAGTCATAATGCAGAATGGGGAACGAAGAGATAAAAACCCCATGATTGACAGCTGGACTCTTCTGGCCCTTGGGTATAAACTGATAGGATTAAAATGAATGCATGCGTTTTTGCAAAACAAGTTACAAGATAAGCTAGAACGTCAGAATCTGTTTTCCATTCTGTAATGTTAGTAGTAAACATCTGTCTGTACAACTGTCATATTGCAGCTTTCATATTATTATCACACGTGGATGGTGATTATAATCTATACAGTGACTGCACTTTAACCCTTTCACGATTGCTCCTTGATGCTGCATGTGCCTCATGCTGTATACTTGACATTGCAAGCGCCTTATATAAACAATACCCTGGCTTTCTCAAAGCTAAGACTTCATTCTAGAACTTTGGATCACCAGGTTTCTTTGGCCTTTTTGGATTCTTGATTCCAGATTTAAAAAATTCTGATATAAGAGATACAAAGGACTCTAGTATTTAAATAGCAATTTTCTGTTGACGTCAATAGTAGAACTGTTACTTTGTTCCAGACTTGTTTGTTTATACATTATAATGGAAACCATCCCGTAGTTCCAAGACTAATTTTAATCAGTTCAAAGAAATCAACAGTTGAATACATTAAAAAACATAAACTAAATTCACATATCCTGAGCATTCTTACACCAGAGAACAATATGAAACAACATTTTTAAGCAGTAAGAAACACAATGATGGATTTGTCTCCTGGAAGAAGTAATCAATATTTCCTCTAATGCCAGCACTAATTGCAGGGAATTTTGTAATTAATGCTTACGTCTGAGAATGGATGGTGAAAAACATTGTTTATTTATTATTTTGCTGTGCTATGAAATGCTTGTTATTTTTCTCATCTCTGTCCATACCCTGTAGTGTTCACACAGGCAACAACCACACTACTGTTTTTACCCAAATATCTACACTCTTGCATCACAGAATTCTTTATTTTCCATTTTTCTTTTACACTCTTTTCACTTATTCTGTATGAAATTGCTTGTATGAAACAGTTGTCCTAAAATCTTGTTGGGTTCAGTCACTAGATATGGAAATGTGGAGAATTGAAAAAAAGAATTAAAAAATGTAGGCCAATTTGGCAATATTAGCCTAAAATCTGCAACTCCCTCTATTGTTTTTTTCTCCTTTCTTTAGTTTAAGATTATTGCCATCTGACTGAAACATGGCAAGGCTTGTGTATGTTAAAATCTATTAAAACTGTAATATAAATTCATGTGACTTGAGAAGAAAATGACAAACTTAGGAAATTGCTTTAAACATGAAAGTGTTGCATGACATAACCAACTTATTCATAAAATACCATGTTACGAAACGCCAAATGCGCTAACTCATTTAGCAAGTTGAACGCAATGACCATAATAACTCTGATTTGGACTGTTTGACTTTGTAAAAGACTGATTGAACTAGATTATAAGTTTAGCTATAGGTTTAGCAATTCAGCTGTTCATCAAGTTTCTACATTCATCAGACTTATAAAACGGATGTAGTTACCGGTAAGTTGTTCACATTTGTGTCAGATGCTCCTTTTCAAACAACGTTCTCTGAAAAGCTCCCTGGCAGTTCTGAGGATCAAGCAGAAGAACATAATGTATAAAATGAGAGGAAATCAAAAATACACTTTTCTCCAAATCCCTTGCAACACATGCAGATTTCATGTTCCCCAGATTTCTTTCCATTAAGCAAAGGGGGTGCCTCCAGTATCTCCTTCTCTTATCTATCCTTTTGAGAGGATTAACTTCTTAACAATTTCCTGCATTATGGATTAGCTGCATAGTGAAAAGGCCAGTGGGAATATCCATTCCTATGACTCATAAATATGTGTCCTCCCACATAACAACTTCAACTCATTAAGTGTATGGTTGCAGTCTTACTTTTAAGAGTTAAATCTCTTACTGGTGGTTTAACTCCAATGTTGGTCCCCTAGTGCTAGGCAATGCCGATGCTCCAAGCCTATCACTAGCTGCCCATAAGAGAAATAGTATGAAGTAGGTGGTCCTGCAAAACCTTCCTAACACTGTGGCAGCCAAAAGAGGGAAGCCAGAGGGCAGTGGCATTGGACTCCAGGGAGACCAACTTTGGGTTGGACCTTTGGAAAAACATTTAGCCATTGCAAGACAATTTACACTCCTGCCCCCAAAACAATATCAATAAGTTGAAGTTGTTATAGGGTGAGAGTTTTCCTTTAATATCCCTTGCAATCACCAATGAAGGACAATAAAGGGTATTCATTTAGTGCTTGAGAAGCATCAAGAGAGCCTGGTAGTCTAAGGCTATTTCCTAAAGTATGTACTAGGCATTCCAGAGTAAGATACTTCCATGCTTCAGAATGTTTATTAAAATCATGGATTGCCGATCCTTGCAGTCCTAGCACAACATACTAAACCATTTCTTCCAGCTGCCATATCCATCAACATCCATAAATGTTGTATTCTAGCTCTAGAACCGTACATCATTTTAACACAGCCTGACACAGTAACAGCCTCTAAGAGAGCCACATCTGTCATGGTACAGTTTCGTTTAATATTTTTTTTTTTATAACATTGAAGTCAATTTATATCTGTAAAGCAAACATGTATTTTATTGACTTTATAATGCAATCTTTCTTTTTTTTCTTCAAACACTTCCCAGGAATATTTGTCTAGTCCATTAGAAAATAGTATTTTCAGTTTGTTTTTTTTTGTGTTACTGCAAAGACCAGTACTTTGTAAACAATAATTTATTATTATTATGTGACAGGAACACCCTGCTGCATAACATATTGCAGGCCTTGGGACAGAAGTTGTGCATCTTTATAACCAGTGGTCTACTGTATATATGATGTAAAAACATCTGTAACTCTGCGTGATCATGGCAGTGAGGGGTTAATTGGTTCTTAAAAAATAGTGATGTGAAGCAGTGTTTTCAAATCTGTAATATACAAATCAAACCCAGAAGGAACCCTCTGTTCATCTATGTCCTCTCCTCATTTGGGTGTTGGATTTATTTAGATATAGGGGTGATTTGGCTTGGACTTGCTTTAGTATCAAATAAATGTTAACCGTTGCATTATCTTGCTGTGCTGATGTCACTGCAGCAGTATTTTCTGCAATAAAGTACTCTGCAATCAAATGGCTATGTCACAATTATGAAAAGAGTATTTTAGAATACAGCAAATATACCTAGGTAATATTTGTGTAATTGCAGGGCAATGCAAAACAAAATCTAACATAATCTAGTAAATCCAATTTACCATATCAACAAGTCCAACTTGGGCATTTACAAAAGAAAAAAAAATATTTGTCTACCAGCTCTGTATATCACAGGGGGCTGTAAATGCTCTCCTTCATCCACAGTGTACAGGTGTTATGTCTCAGTGTGCAAGGTATTATTCTAGCGAGCAGGAGATTTTTTCTTTTATAGACTGTTATAGGCTGCAAAAGCAACCTGTCATTGCTCTACATGGTACGAATACCCGGTATGAGTCTGGTAGTTGTATTGCTTCTTGTGGGTACAATACTGACGTAAAGATTTTGTTTATAGTTTGTGTATACGCAGTGTGCTGTTGTTTTAGTGTGGCCTTGTTATTTTAGCGTGGCCTTAATTTTGAACTTTGCACAATATTTACATACTCACTTTTTTTGTGTCTTTATGAGAGATTGGGTAAACACTATACCCAATACTACCAACAAGATTGCTGAAGCCAAAAAGATTGTTCTGATTGGTCTGTTGCAACAAAATATTTTAAATACTAATAAATGTATTTGCTAGCGTTTTCTAGCACAAATATATGTTATTAATTTAATCTGAGTAAATGTTAGGTTTGTAGATTACAGATCTGTTTTTCATTATTCACTAATATTAAGTTCACTTCTCAGTTTGAATTTGATTTAAAAAAAAAATTGAGCAAAATATATGCTTTAAAAATGGAATGCATAACTAGAAGATAAATCAAAGATACCTAAAATGACACAATTCTGTAAAAGTAAAATAAACAAATAAAAAGGCAGTTACCATACTTTAAGGCATTAAGGAAATGTCGTCATTTAAGGAACCTTGCTCCCAAAAATGCCACCACAAAGTACAAATCTAAATCTCACATACAATCACAATAATTACTGCACTAAAACCATAAAGAACATTACTGGCTGATAAGACACAGTCTGTAGTGTGCCCTGAGTCTTACTATTTTTGGGGACAAATATTTAAGAGGAACAGAATGGCACATGCTAGTTCATATTTATTATTCAGTCATTTTATCCCTTTTAACACGTCTATTGGTTAAGAGGTGGATGAATCCCAAAAGTAATCTGGAATAAAATTAAACTTGCATGGACACTTCTGTTTCCTTCTCTTAAAACTGTCTGCTTGCATTGTGCAGTAGCAGCGTCTGCTGTTCCATAAAGTCTAAACATTTTCTCAACTATAAATACGTAGTGAGTTATAAATTTATTTCCTTATAATTTACAGCATTCCACCGTGTTTTAATATACACCATACATTTTATAATCATCTCGACAGAATGCAAATTGCTGAGGGAACCTGCAAATTTAGGCCCAGGTAAATTATCCAAGCAATAACAATTGGGTTTTATCCACTCTTTTCACTTTGTGAGGAGTGTGCCTCTTTTTATCCAAAAACCTTGAGATCGCAAATGAATGAAGACCATCTACATCCTTAAACAATATACCCTTGTAACTACATGTAGGTAAAATGATGCCTTAAGGCATTTTAATAACCATGTAAAGTAAACAAACAGAATTTTATATCCTGTTTTAATATACAATATTTAAATCACAGGTAAAATTTGTATATTGGCTAGTTAGGGCAGTGGTAACCTCACTGCTTAGGTGATTAGGTAAATCCAGGTTTGAATCTCGATAAACAGTCTGTGTCTTACTTAAGACAACGGACGATATATATATATATATATATATATATATATATATATATATATATATATATATATATATATTTGTAGTAGGGGCAATATTGCTGTGATGGTAAGGCAATATGACATATAATTCATAACCAACAAACATAGTTAAAATAACACCAGTCGGTTGTGCTGTGCTGGAACCGACAATGCAGTAGGCCTGTAATAAAGAGGTGTACCATACAAAATTTATTCATATTACAAGACATCAATTATTTGGACAAATCATGAAAAGCTTGCCGTAACTCTTCAACTGGGCTTGGAATGTAAAGAGTATAAACAGAAGATTTCCAGCATCCCATAGTTTTGAATATATGAGCTGGAATGTGGTTGGAGGAAGCGGATGATGCCACCCCTATGCGGAAGGAATGTCCTGAGAAATGGTTTGCATTTAGGCCGAGACTAGTTAACAGCAAACGGACATAGAGCATAAATTTAGCAGTAGTGAGAATTGAGCCGTGTAGTTACATCTGAATTCATGTAAGAGAGGAATTAGTAACCTCTGTCAATGGGGAGAATCATGCGAACAGTCTATGCCTTTACCCAATTGTTCGCATGTTTCCCAACCAAACTTTACTGGAAAGGTTCGTATGAAACATGGTGAACGATTAAAACGTGCGAACATAGTGAAAGGAACCGAAACGATGCTTGCGTTCGTGCGGTAGAAAGAACCGAAATCCATATTCATACAAGTGAACTATTTGTACGAATAATGCCGAAACGCCTACAACCATACGAATACAATAAGAAAATTAATAGACCCAAGCCGCGATGATGTTGAACGAATGCGACTGCGGCCTTATGGTAAGAGTCTGACTTACGGTTGAACAACGAGCCACACCAAGACTGATCTCCAAGCAAGCCGGAGGAGGCAGCGGGCTTGTAGCGTTTGGTGAGCGATCAGGTAAGTAGGACATACAGGAGCCAGGAACCAGGACCATGAGGGAAAACAGGTAAGAAACAGCAAAATGGTGACTTGACCGGAAGTAACCCCTTCAACTTGCCAGACCAACAACGGCAAAGTGGGAGAGAATTGGCAGCCCTTTTAAAGGGGATTCAAGCCCTTACCACAACTACAGGCCCAGCCTTAATATATATATATATATATTTAAGGCTGGTCTGCATATTATAATCTAGCACCTGGGATCCACAGAAGCTGCATCAGGGCCCTGGTAAATAAATGTCCTGATATGTAAAACCATAAAATTAAAAGAGGGTTGACTTTCTTTTTCCATTACTGTGTATATATATATATATATATATATATATATATACAGTAATGGAAAAAGAAAGTACACCCTCTTTGAATTCTATGGTTTTACATATCAGGACATAATGACAATCAACTGTTCCTTAGCAGGTCTTAAAATTACGAAAATACAACCTCAGATGAAAAATAAAAATACAACACATGACATATTACAGTGTGTCATCATTTAACTAAAACAAAGTCCCACCACATCATTTCAATCGAGCTGAGGTCTGGACTTTGACTAGGCTTTTGCAACAAATCAACTCTTTTCTTTTTCAGTCATTCTGTGTCACAGGTGGTGGTCTGAAGACCGGGACCCCTGTATGCCTGATGATGATTATAGGAGTCACAGCGTGGAAATTGACTATCAGGGCCTGTTGCTGGGTAACCACACGCCCCCTGGTGTTGAGCACCAGCATTTGTGCGGCCACATACCAGGGCCCTGATGCAGCTTCTGTCGATCCCAGGTGCTAGATGATAATATGCACACCTCCCAGTATCTGGATAGGGAGGCTCTGCAGCAGATATGTATCCAGTACTAGAAACAAGGCAAGACTAGAACAGGCACCAAACAAAATTGCAAGACAAGACTAGAAAAACCTAGAACCGGAGAAGGACAGAAAGCAAAACCCAGAACATGTACACAATACATGAGGGAAACATGAACAGGAGAAATAACTAAGTACTATATATGCAAGAACCATTGGAGATTTAGACATACATAAATGGCCAAGATGTATGCAGCCAACTACTGTGCCAAAGTACTCCAATTACGGTGGGTCCTAACTGCCTAGATATGCATGACTAAAAGTACAATAATAAAACATACACAGTACTTACCTGCAAGAAAAGGAGCAGAGGAAATGAAACCACTGCCTGTAGGAACAGACTGAAACAAAAAGGATTAAGGCAAAGTAACGGGTGTGGCAACAAAAAACAAACATATAAAGGAATCCAAGAGACTGGGAATTCCAGGAACGGAATAAAGGAATGAACCCAGAAAACCCAGCATAAAGAAAACCAGACATACAATAGAAAACCAGAAAAACCAAGAAAAACTAAACAAGAATTGTAAAAAGAGTACTGGATACCAGAAGCCATTGCCAGAAATGATCTGCAGCCAGGAACAGGATGTGACATTCTGTTGTAGATTTGCTAGTGTGCTTGGGATCATTGTCCTGCTTCATGACTAAATTTCGGCCAAGATTTAGATATCTGACAAATGGCTCCACATTTGACTCTAGAATACTTTGCTATACAGAGGACTTCATGGTCGACTCAGTGATTGCAAGCCGTGCTGCCATGTTCTTTTTATTGAAAAGAGGCGTTCTTCTGATAACCCTACCAAACAAACCATTTATTGTCATGGCCCCCTGCTCACTGCGAGCTGCGGTCGCACCTGACTGGTTTGACTGCGCTGACGAACTGAGCCTACCTGATCAGTGGCGAGTAGGGAGCCGCTCCACCGGATCCTCATGGCCGATAGCGCTGAAGAAATATGGCGCTGACTATATATAGCCTTGCCCCCCAGGGTCACACAAATGTTGCACACGCACATTCTGGGGTCAGAGGACACCCTCTGACCAATCACAGCCAATGGAGGGATATTTTAATCCCTGAAGTTCCCTTGTTCATTGCCCTGTCGTGGTTTCCGTTCCTGGATCCCGAGAGTGCATTTTCTTGTCCAGTTTTCGATATTCCCGGTATTTTGACCTTGGCTATTCCTCACTATTCTGATTTCTGGTTTCCCTGACTTGGCTTGTTAAACAATATTGTGTATTTCTGGCTTCCTTGACCTCGGCTATCCTTTATCCCTTGACCATTCTCTGTCTTTAACGTATTAGTCCGGCCATTTTAAGGACTGGTTTATGTTCTATCCTTTTCTGTTCTGTCTATGTAGACGTTACATAGTTCTGCGTGCTGGACCACACTAGCAGTAGTGACACTTATTCAGTCTTTTTCTTATTGTACTTTCTTGAACTTTAACATATAACATGCTAACTGAGGCCTGTAGAGTCTGAGCTGTAACAGTCTGATCTTGCAGTGAATTTGCTGGGATGTCCACTCCTGGGAAGATTGGTAATGTCTAAATGTTTTCCAATTTTGAGTAATCTTTCTGACTGTAGAATGATGGACTTTAATTTTTTGGAAATGGCCTTATAACCCTTCCTTGTTTGATGGGCAGCGACAATTACTTCACAAAGATCATTGCTGATGTCTTTCCTCAGAATTGTGTTAAAACACACCTGAATTCTCCAGACCAGCAAACTGCTAAATTAATTCCTCTTAATTCCTGTGGAATTAATATTTTTCACACATGGCTTCTCCATTTTGGCTTTATTTTAGTTAAATAAATTATGATATGGTGCAATATGTCATGTGTTGTTGTTCATCTGAGGTTGTATTGACCTAATTTTAAGACCTGCTAAGGAACAGATGATTGTTGTTATGTCCTGATATGTAAAACTATACAATTCAAAGAGGGAGTACTTTCTTTTTTCAATGACTGTATCAGCCTACTTGAAATCATAGTGGCTTCTTCATATCCACTTTCTGTAATTGTAAAGTGTGGTGGATTTTGTTGGCACTATGTAAATGTTAATGATAATAATATAAACAAATATATGTATATCTATTATATATTAAATAAATCTGAAAACAGATAGTTATCAGTGAACTGCAAAATGTATACATAATATTTATATTATAGTCCAAGAACCGAGCACACAGTTTAGTTAATCCGGTGCAGCCGTCACTATATCAAACAAAGAGAGACACGCTCTGTAATTTTTCAATCAAATTTTTCACAACTTTTTAACTCCAAAAGTAGATTAACTGTAGAAAATTACAGAGAGTGTGCTTGTCCATGTTTAGTAATATTTAAATTATTTAAATATATATATTGCAGTACACTGAATGGCCCATTTTCCCGCCCTTTTGGATTTTTGGAGCTCTCAGGCCTAGCTCTCTTGTATATCCCAGGACTAGAGGGATCATGCAGCCAGCCAACAGGTACGACAACTCTGTGGCTGTGATCCCTAAATATCCGCACAGGACACTGCACCAAATAGAACTAACATACAATACTTTATTCTGCTTGGGACTAGTCCATACGTTCATTACATATATATTGCTGTGACAAACATAATAAAATTAAAATAACCAAAACATAAATATTCAAATTAGCAATCCTTGCTATTCAGATAGTACATACAGCGGTTGCTATATCCTTGCAACCAACAGGTGGCACTATACAGGCTCCACAGCTGAATCCACAAATTGCAAGCATTAGCAAAACAGGAGAACTCATTAACATTTAACCCCAAACAACCACATCACACACACACCCTGCACCCACAATGGACACAGAGTGACTTAAACATAGGAATAGTCCAGGGTTCTACATAAAATGTCCTTATAAAACCCCAGGTGATGGTGACTACCATCACACATTGTTCTTCCTATACATCACTTTTTGCCATGCTACAATGCCATTACATATACGACATACACATATTTTGGGTTTCTTGCTCCCATTTTTGTCCTTTATCAAAGTGTTCTTTATCATGGTTATATATATTCCAGTTGTGAAAGTAGATTACTCTTGAAGACTGCAGTCATGGTGGAATTGGCAAAAGCCAGTGACTATAACATCAGGAAGAAGGAACATGAGAAGGTGGAGAAATACCAAGGACTGAGAGAAGAGCTAGAAAGGATGTGGAAAGTGAAGGCAGTAGTTGTCCCAGTTGTGATAGGAGCACTCGGGCTGTGACTCCCAAGTTGGGGGAGTGGCTTCAACAGATTCCAGGTGGGACATCCAAGATCGCTGTCCAGAAGAGCACAGTTCTAGAAACAGCTAAGATACTACACAGAACCCTCAAACTCCCAGGTCACTGGTAGAGGACACAACAAAAAAGATGCTACAGGTGTCTCAACTTAGAACAAAGTGTGAAACCCTCTGCATCTCCTGGATATAAATGTAGCAATGTAGGAGTAGAGGAAAAAAGTATATACTGTGTATAAACTTAGCCCCAACAAAATGTGAGGTCCTGAAGACCAAAAGAGGACCCAAGAATGAGGAATAAACATACCACCCAGGAGGGGTGAGAAAATCATTTGTATATATATATATATATATATATATATATATAGAGAGAGAGAGAGAGAGAGAGAGAGAGAGAGAGAGAGAGAGAGAGAGAGAGAGAGAGAGAGAGAGAGAAAGAGGTTAAACCATGTTGTTTAGATAAAGATCTGTTTTCATTTTTGACACACCTCCTTCCTACTTTATTTGGGTAATGATGTTTAATCTGCATCGTCTCACAATTTCTTGAACTGAATAATACATTAGAAAGTAAGATCTTTGGGGAAGAGCTGTCTAAATAAAATGTTTCATAATATGTTAAATTCAAAGAAGCCTTGGATTTTAAAGGGAGTCTCTTAGGGTGTTTAATTTTGCTAAAAAAAATTACACTGAGAAACTGAGCTTCTAATTAGAGATACAAAACGTTTTACATTTATCTTGGGAGTATTTATTAAAAATACAAAATAACTTACTTTAGATAGGTTTAAATATTTCATCTGCAGAATAATCACAGGGGTACATAATCAGCATCAGCAGTGGATTGTAGCAAATACATCAATATTAATCACAGTTCTTTATTTTGCTTTTGCAATAGATAGGATCTTAGAAATCGATACAAGTGAAAAATATTAATTTAATAAATGGAAAGATGATTCATGTAAAGAAACGCTATAGAAAGTATTTGTTAAAGCTGTGATACACAGTATATATTTTTATGATGGGCTTGCCATGATAGGTTTACTTTACTCATCTATAGTTCCGTAAACAATGAATATATAGTAAAATTTATTGGAAAGATGTGAGATATATTGCATTGCAATAAGAGCTATACATTTAGTATCTTTTTTCTAGAGCTGCCAACATTGAGCCAGGTGTGTGGGATTTTACATTCCCTCATACCTACCTTCCTTTGCCTATTTGATTCCCCATAACACTTTTCTCCTATCCAGCTGATAGCTGGTTTTATTGTGAGTGCATCATATCTACAGAGTGACCTGGCCAACAGCAAGATAAGGAACTATAGCATATGCACTGTAGTTGCTGTAAAGGAGAGTAGGAGAACTCTTCGAAGAGGGGTCTTTGGCATCCACGCTATGCCAGCAGCACATTCCTGTATGCAAAAACTTTTTTTTTCATTTCATTTTTTCTTTAGAAATTCTAAACAATCCCACTGCCACAAGGTGTAGAGGAAATTTCAAAACTGTTTAAAGTGGCACCAACTCATGTTAGGCTTCTTAATCACTGTTGCATTTTAATTACTTTTTAAATCTAGATTTTCTAGCTTGATATATAATTGATCTTTATCTGTCAAAAGTTACGTTTGTCATTAAATGTATCATTACCAAATTTAGTCCTTAATAACTACCATCTAAAAAATAAGTACAAAAATGATTACATTAAAGGTGATCTTTTAGTTCACCGTTACCTATTTATTTGTTTTATATTATGTATACTTATCCCTATATTTAACAAATATGTATTTGTGACATGAAAAAAAAATTAATGCAGTAATCAACACCTCTTTATCAACACAACTGGGTAATCATTGCTATAATCTTTTCTTTGCACTTGACTGTCAAGACAGAAAACATACAGAAAAGATGAGAAATTAACAGTTTTTGTATTTCTTCTCTTTATATGCATGCTTGCTTTGACATTGCATTGTCTTTACTGGATTGTGATGTAATTTGCTAAATTATTAACAAACCTTATGGAACACGTATTTTAGATGTTTCATGATAGCATGATGACGGGTCAAATGAGAGTCAACAAGACTGTTGACCTCATTTACAGAGGTTTTTGGTAGGCCTTCTCGTAGGAAGAAATTTGAGGAATACGTACAGTTCAGTGTCATTTTTTCCCAAGCCAAGCCATCTCTTCAAACACCTACTACACACTCTTCCTGTGCCTTCTACTCCTTGTTTTTAATTGGCAATAGATTTTATTGTAAAGTTACCTCCTTTTAAAGGTCATACTGCTATTTTGGTCATAGTAGATCACTTTTCAAAAAAGGTGCATTTCAATCACTTAAACTGTCATCCTCAGTTGAGTTAACTCACATATATGATAAAGCAATATTTAAACTGATTTAAACCAGATGTTATTGCTTCTGATAGAGGGCCTCCATTCGTATGTAGGTTCTCGAGGTAGGATCTATCTTTTTTCTCTGCTTCTCATCCCCAAACTACTCAGGCTGCTGAACGCACTAACAAGAGTCTTAAATAGTATCTGCATTGTTTTACCTTTCAACTCCAGGCCTCTTTCTATGGGCTGAATATGTCAGGAGCAATGTCAGAATGGAGGCATCTGACCACAGTTCCTTCTTCATCACATATGGCCGACATCTTAACATGCTTCCAGCTGCATTCCCCAACAAGGGAATGCCAGTCCTGGATGAACATTTGGCTGAAGTGAGAATTGTGCATTTATTTGCCACAATTTTCTGCTTATTGTTTTGACCAGTTGTGTTCCTTATCCATACTGGATCCATGTTGGATGGATCTTGAATTATACACATCCATGTGGCTCAGTCACTTATTCAACTATGTTCATCCAATGGAATGTTATGAAAAACCACAGTCACTTATGCAAATTGGTTTCAATGAAACCAAGAAAGTGTCATATTTCTCCCTAGATATTCATGATATAAATTATTGTAATTATTATAAATATGCATGGCTTCCCTGTCAAAAGTGCATTTATTTTCTAAACAAATTTCAGACAGTGCCCTCTGTGTATGCACTAACATTAGGTGTATTTACCTAACAATCACCTCCCCCTTTCCATTATTTCCCAATGCAGTGTGCCAGGCATATAACCAAAGAGAACTGATGTCTGTTAATAAGTTATCTTTTGTGTTTATACTGTATTCACTTAGTCACAAAAACAACCCAAATGGCTGAACATTAAAGGGTTTTCTGGGTCATTGACTGCACTGTCTCTGCTTTCACAAGATTTATTCATGTGCCAATGCCATGCTAACAAAACTTTTCCACTTATAAATTATTTTCCAGTGTACAATAACTCAGAACGTGTTTTACATAGATGGAATGTGTTACAGTTTTTTATTTTTTAATTTGACATATTTGGGAGCAAGGCATTATTTCTGAGGCTAGCGATGGCTCACTAAACAAGTAAAATCATTCACAAGTGCACTAAAGATCTGTTCAAGAAAAACAGACTATAATATGACCAATTCACACGACTGGATGCTGTGTGTCTGCCGCATCCATAAACTGCTGATCGAACCAGGTGAAACTACGGCAGCAGTCTTGTGTAGTGTTGTTGCCACAAGAGCTGGAGAATCAAATTGGTGTGGACAGGAAAAAAAAGGTAGATTAACATACTCCAACAACTGTTTATATATCTGTCAAAATAAAAAACAAGGGTCTCTTTAATTCTGTAATAGGTTTCAGAACTGCAGGGCCCCACCCCTAATCAGTAGATATCTACAGAAATAAACACAGTCCTGTTTCAGCAGGTTTTGCACATGCCTAGTCTTCTTTAAGAAGGAAATGGCTTCCCATTCAGTTGCCATTTGGGTAGCAGATCCAGCTGCCCATAGGTGGAGGCATGCTACTGGCCTCTATATTTAGGGGTTTACCATTGGCTCATAGCCCCAGTAGCTGGTGTTACAGTGCTCACAGGAGAGAAAAGCCATTTTAAAAGTAGCACAGAGAAAACACAGCAGCAGGTCTCTTCACTGTGCTGCCTCTTACTAACATTTTAATAACACCCATAGGCGTGCGCAGCCTATTGCATTAGGGTGTGCACCCTAAAGCACAAGCACACGCCGCATATATATATGTATGTATGTATGTATATATATATGTGTGTATATATATATACACATATATACACACATACACACACTGCTGTGTGTGTGCTGTGTGAGGGTGCTGTTAGTGTGATGTGTGTGTGACGATGCTGGTAGTGTGCTATGTGGGTGAGGGTGTTTGTGTGTGCGTGCTTGTGAGGATGTACTGTGTGTGAGGGTGCTGTTTGTGTGTGTGTGTGTGCGCTTGTGAGGGTGCTGTTAATGTACTGTGTGTGAAGGTGCTGTTTGTGTGTGAGGGTACTGGTAGTGTGCTGTGTGTGTTTGTTAGAGTCCTGTTTGTGTTTGTGAGGGTACTGTTAGTGTGCTGTGTGTGTGTGAGTGTGCTGTGTGTGAGGGTGCTGTGTGTGTTTGTGAGGGTGCTGTATGTGTGTGTGGGTGCTGTATGTGTGTTGGTGCTGTGTATGTCTGTGGGTGCTGTATGTGTGTGGGTGCTGTGTGTGTCTGTGGGCGCTGGCTGTGTGTGGGTGCTGTGTATGTCTGTGGGTGCTGTGTATGGGTGCTGTATGTGGTGGGTGCTGTATGTCTGTGGGTGCTGAATGTATGTGGGTGCTGAATGTGTGGGTGCTGTGTATGTCTGTGGGTGCTGTGTATGTCTGTGGGTGCTGTGGGTGCTGTGTGGGTGCTGTATGTCTGTGGGTGCTGAATGTGTGTGGGTGTATGTCTGTGGGTGCTGTGTATGTCTGTGGGTGCTGTATGTGTGTGTGGGTGCTGTGTGGGTGCTGTGTATGTCTGTGGGTGCTGATGTGTGTGGGTGCTGTGTATGTCTGTGGGTGTGGTGCTGTATGTGTGTGGGTGCTGTATGTCTGTGGGTGCTGTGTATGTCTGTGGGTGCTGTATGTCTGTGGGTGCTGGTGTGTGGGTGCTGTGTATGTCTGTGGGTGCTGTGTATGTCTGTGGGTGCTGAATGTCTGTGGGTGCTGTATGTGTGTGTGCTGTGTGTGTGTGTGTGTGCTGTATGTGGGTGGGTGATTGTGGGGGGTGAAGGTGGGAGTACATAACTTGCTATCCCCCCTCCCTTCTTACCTTTTGTAGGGAGGGGGGATCGTGCTGCTGATTCCTTCCCTGGTGGCGATAGTTCACTCTTGCGAGATTTGAGCGTTGCCGTGGCAACGCTCATATCTCGCGAGAGGAACCCGGCGGAGCTGCCGGCAATAGCTCCGCCAGGTCCTCTCCTGCCTCCCTCCCTGCATGTGGGTCAGTGGGGAGGGAGGCTGAGAGCAGAGCCGGCGCTCCTGAGATCTCCCCTGCCGGTCTCAATACATAGGCGTGCCGCGGGGATTAGGGTGTGCCCAGGCACACCCGGCACACCCCGTGCGCACGCCTATGATAACACCTACTGCACATTGCATAGCATATGCTTAACTGCCCAGTGACCACCATCTTGTTTTAAGAGTTCAGTCATTCTGTAGCTAATACTCTGCATTGCAGGACTGGGACCTGGACTCTGAGGGCTGTGCTGATTATGACAGTTTCAACCTGTAATGATAATGTCTGTTAACCATATCAGTTAATTATTGGCTCCATAATACAACTGCAGATTCAGCATATTGCCATCTTCAAATTAATATGCCAGTATTCTGTCTCTTTAACACTGTGCACACTGTGTGCTGGCGTCTAATAGTGAGTCAGGAGTAGCTGACATGTTTAATAGCAGCATAAGGAGCACTTGGGGAAGGATGAGGTCAGAAAAGGGTTAGCTCAAAGAGGGTTAGAAAGCTAGAGTTAGGGAGAGCTGAAGCATTATACAGAGGCATTGTGTTGTGGGGAATTTCTGTATTTCAGCTTTCTGTTATCCATCACAGTAACCATGACTGTGTTGGATAGTTATTGGTATTCCATTATTGTGTCCAGCTCTGTGTGCTGTCTAACTATATTTTACTCAGTGCCACCTGCTGCCTGGGTATCTCTGTAGATGACCCATCTCTGTGTATGTTATGGATATCTTTGTGTTGTGCTCAACTCTGTGTATTGTATTTGTATCTATGCATTGTACCTAGCTTTGAGTATTGTATGAGTAACTTTGTATTGTATTCAGCTCTGTGTATTGTATGGGGACTACCACTAGGGATCGGGTACATGAGATTAAGCCAAAGGTCAGAACAAGGGGGCTACAGAGTTAAAGAGTGGAGTCAAAGTCCAAGGTAGGAGTCTAGTGCTGAACCAGCTTAAAACTTCACCAGTTGCCCTGGTGACTTCTGTGTGAACATCCCAAATCAGGTAAGTAATCTTAAGGACACATGATTGGCTTGGTTTTGGGAAACAAAATGTCTAGCTCTCTCTATATCAACTTTGTAACTATGGCTTCAAGATAAGTAAAGGTGATAGTCAGGTAATCTCCAAATGTCCAAGTGGGGTGAGATAGAAGACTGCAGAGCAACTGTATGCTGTGCAGGCGATGGAGTGGAGCAGGAGAAGAAGGTATTTTAGGCAAGGCAGTCAAGATCCCCAGCAACAGCTTGCCTGAGAGGAACACTCCGGTCAACATAACTTGGTGTAAATCAAGTTGTTATGGTGCCTGGAGGACCCCTGGCACATTCTTACCTTAAGGAGTAATAGTTCTCAAACAGTTTAACCCCAAAGCTTGCCTCCAGTGTCGATGTGCAGGTCACCCATGCAGCATCTGGCTTCTGGAACTCAGTTATATTAAGTATTAAGTGCCACCAGGCAGGAGTGCCGCTGATTGGCCTAGAGAGGTTGTCTGACACTCTAAAGCAGTCACTGGCGCCCCTGCCTAGCGGCACTCCGTGCTTCCTATAACAGAGATTTAGAAACTGGATGTTGCCTTGGGAAATGCATGCTTGCAATGGGAGTGCATGGTTGCAATGGGAGTTTGTGAAACACTAATTTATTTCAGATAAAACCAAACTCTGCTGCATCACATAATTTTTTAATTGCTATAATGGTTAGTGATTTAATTGCATTTTCTCTTGGCTGTTTATTCCCTGTGTACACATGCAGGGTATCTCATAGCCCCATTGGTCATTAAAGAGATTGGACATTTACTAGTCTGTCTCTATGAGGAGAGATGGATTGCTTTCTGAACGGGTTAGTGCTGGTGCAAGTGTTATGTTTAAATAAATGCTTTATATAATTTTTTTTTAAATTTCTTTGCCTGCTTGCCTGTCTGTCTGTCTGTCTATCTATTTCCATCCACCCATGTGTCCATCCACATACCAGAGTTGCCCCCTGCTTATTGACTCGGTGTGTTACAGAATACTCTAGTATTGATTTAAAGCCTTATGCTAACCAAAGGAATGCTCTTCTTGTCTACTCCCAGGCAACTAACAGTTATCAATATTCTCCTTCTGAAGAAGCAGTTTAGAGCTGTAGTAAATAATTAAATTACTGCTGCACTTTACTTAAAATATGATTCCACATTTTCCTTTAGCTATGGTGATAAAATAATAGCGGAAATACCATCCATCTATAGTTATGTTTTCGTTCAGGTTACAAAATGTACTTTACTGCCGAACATACTTTTCATGAATATCATGCATCAGTAATATGTATACAGTAAATGTAATATCCAATATTAACAGCTTAGATAGTATGTGTTCATCCATTAAAGTGCTGCTCTCTGATATATATGCCAAGGGCTAGATCAAGCCTCTAATTTTACTACTTTTAGTAATACTTACAAATGTGCCTATTTATTAAAGAAATATACTTATCATCCTATGATCCAGTTATTCCATAAAAATATTCAGACACGTTATTCTGTCAAATTATCAAAATGACTCAATTATAGAGACGCAGTTTGGCTGTCAGTAAACCTAATCTATACCTAAATGTTTATTTATATATTTTTTAGTTATTTCAACATGGCTATTTAGGAATTGTCAAATATCTACTTACTATATTTTTAGAAGTTTGCTTTGCAATTAAAGAGTTTGAGAAATATCAGCTATTTGTTTAATTTAACAAACAATCTTTTAAATCGGAACAGTGATACATCGTCATACATGGATATTTTGTAAAAAGTGTTTATTAATCCCTTCATAGCCAAGTTCTTTTAATGTCATTATACCAGTTTAACTTTCATTTGTTTCATGGGATGCATCCTTAACACTCAAGGCAGTAGACTTGGAGATTAATTTCGATTTGGATTCTCAAAGTCTGACCCGAAATGTACCCGAATCACGAACCAACCGAAATGCTCAATGACCAAGCATTTTTTTTTGGATCGTGAGATGGTTGATGGGGAGATGAAAACCTGATGGCTAGGGGCAGTCATTAAATTAATTCACAGATCAAGTGAAAAGTGAGCAATAGAGGTGAAAAAAGGAGGAGCTATACAAAAAAATAAAATCTATATTTATATAGTGTAACTATTTAATAAATATATAACTATACTTATTTATAGATTTTAGTTACTGCTCCTCCTATTTTTAACACAATTGGTCTCACTTAATCTATGAAATTAATTTAGGAAAAAATTTCCTACGATTGTTATGTATATATTTTGCAGTACACCTACTGGCCCATTTTTGGTGCACTTTTGGTTAGTCTGATGCTGTTCTTGAATCAATACTGAAATTCTGCCGATGCAAACCGACATTCCAGCAAAATTTGGGCTTTCTGAATAACATTCTGTTTTCAGGAAAAATTATTCTGCTGAGTCAAATTTGCACACTATGCTTACGCTTTTGTGGTGTTTGTGTTTAGCTGTAATTTTCCGCTCTCTCATTTACTGTTCCCATACAAATTATATATAATTTTTTTCAGGACAAAAGGGGCTTTCTTTACATACCATTATTTATATAATCTCATGTAATTTAATTTAAAAATAATAAAAAAATATGATGAAAAATTGAAAAAAATACATGTTTTTTTACTTTTACTTGAAAAATCTTTTACTTATCTACAAAAGCAAATGAAAAAAAAACCTGCTAAATAGATTCAAAATTTTGTCCTTAGTTTAAAAATACCCAGTGTTTACATGCTTTTTTTTGCAAGTTATAGGGCTCTAAGTACAAGTAGGATATTGCGGTTTCAAAAAACACATTTTTTTAATTTATCAATAGTGACATTGTAACACTATTATCTGTCATAAATCTCTGAATAACACCCCACATATACATATTTTTTTTTTTAAAGTAGACAATCCATGGAATGCAATATGGGGTATGTCCAGTCTTTTTAGTAGCCACTTAGTCGAAAACACTGGCCAAAGTTAGCAGTCATATTTGTTTGTGTGTGAAAAAAGTAGAAAACTAAATTGAACGCTAATTTTGGCCAGTGTTTGTGACTAAGTGGCTACTAAAAAGACTGGACATGCCCCATTTGCAATACTTTGGGTTGTCTTCTTTTGCAAATGGTATGCCATCACGGGGGTAATTCTCATTCCTGGGCTACCATACGCTCTCAAAGGCAACGTAACCAACCTGGCCTTTTTCAATGTAAAAATATTTGACCCATATATTTGACCCTGTAACTTTCAAAAACGCTATAAAACCTGTACATGGGGGGTACTGTTATACTTGGGAGACTTTGCCGAACACAAATATTAGTGTTTCAAAACCGGAAAACATATCACAACAATTATATCCTCAGTAAAAGTGCTGTTTGTGTGTGAAAAATGAAAATAAAAGTCACTTTCACTGACAATATCATCGCTGTGATATGTTTTACTGTTTTGAATCACTAATATTTGTGTTCAGCGAAGTCTCCAGAGTAAAACAGTACACTCCATGTACAGGTTTTAGGGTGTCATTGAAAGTTACAGGGTAAAATACAGTGCTAGCAAAATAAATTCTCTGGACTTTCAACCTGGGCTGGCAGGCAGGTCCCTCAAATTGCAATCAATAAAATTACTTAATTATGTAAAAATTTTACATAAATACGCACGTATAATTTAAATATATATGCTTATTTATATATTTGAAGTCTACGTGTATATTTATATAATTATATATGTAATTTTGTATATGGACATATGTATATTTCGTATTCTTTTTATTTATTTATTTATATATACATAGATATACAGTTGCAAGAAAAAGTATGTGAACCCTTTGGAATGATATGGATTTCTGCACAAATTGGTCATAAAATGTGATCTTATCATCATCTAAGTCACAACAATAGACAATCACAGTCTGCTTAAACTAATAACACACAAAGAATGAAATATTGCCATGTTTTTATTGAACACACCATGTAAACATTCACAGTGCAGGTGGAAAAAGTATGTGAATCCTTGGATTTAATCACTGGTTGAACCTCCTTTGGCAGCAATAACGTCAATGTGTGAATGTTTACATGGTGTGTTCAATAAAAACATGGCAACATTTCATTCTTTGTGTTTTTAGTAGGTAACTCTCAAAATTGGTACCCGTGTGGGATTGTCATATTTAAGATTTCCAATTCAGGGAGCTGTTTAGTAAATAGCTCCTTTTTGATATCCTTATGGCAATCCCACAAGGATTAAGGAGCTATCTTCCTTTTCGTAAATTTGGTCTTTCCGACATCGGTATTAATACTACGTAAAAAAAAACAACCTAGTATTAGTAAATAAGGGAGATGAAATCATCCCACCTGCCCTTACACTCGGCAACAGACATGTCTACTGAACAGCGATTAGCCAGTAGCTACTTGCTGTTATAAAAAAAGACAAATGACTCGGCAGCCTTTGATGCTCAGTCGCTAATCAAATAAATATTGCTCTGACAGGTAGATCATGAGTTAGACAGTTAATATTGGGGACCCCTAGGTAATGGGGGGTGGAATAATTTTTATTAGCCACCACCAATAGCCAATGAGTGGGTGGCTAGCGTGGGTCAGTTGGTACACCCTCATTATTATTTAGTTCCCCCAACTGCCACCTTTTTAAAAAAATTGCCTCCATATTATCACAAGGAAGGAGCTGCAAGCCATTAGCTCTGTTCTTCTAATAAAAGACGAACTAAATAAAATAACTAATTGCAATGTAGGGCCCCCAACCCCCGCTAAAGTGTGGGGGCTGGGCAAGGACAATAGGTCCAGCTCCCATTATTATTTAGGGCCCACCTTCCACCAGTGGGTGGAGACTGGGGGGACAATAGGTCCACCCCATTATTATTCAGGGCCCTCACCCACCAATGAGTGATGGTAGCTCTGTCCTTCTAATAAAAGACAAACTAAATAAAAGAACAAAAGTTCATCCAACAAGCAATTCGTTCTTCATTTCATTTATTCTAATTTGTATTAGTTCATTGTCCTTTCTGACAAATGGATTAATAGCCAAAATTCTAAGAAACGTGTTCGGAGGAAAACAAATGCCTAACTCTACTCTCCATGCTGTATTCCAGCCGAATGTCCTGATCAAGCAAAAAAGGTACTTTCGAAATTTGAATGCTTGTATGAATTGGAAAACAAAAAGTAGATGCTAAGCGACTCAGGACACTTTGAAAATGCTGTATGAGTGTAGCACATTAGGGCACACTGTATTTACAGCCAATACCTAATACCTTTTGAATTGCTTTTTAGATTTTATTATTGTCGCATTATCTCTAGACCTTCATATCCATTCTGCAAGCTTCTAGGACTACAGAAACATCCATGGTGGATATTGTACCACATACATGCTAAAACTAGAGACTGGATAGCTCAGAGTCATGAGGGTAACATTTTTGTTCTGTACTGTACTGTATTGTACTGTTGTACCATTTGCGTTTTTACATTCTTGTTTGATTTTTTTTAAAATGGTCAGTTAACTTTTTATAAGTATTTATAAGGAATCTGATGGCATTTTTTTTTAACCAATGCCGGTAGTGTACTCTATGCCCTTACAGTCCTTCTTTCTAGCTGCTAGAATACATTTATAAAGTTTGACCTACAAGGGTTACTGTGTTACTGTATTGTAATAGGAGGGAGACAGTTGGTACCATCTCTTCTCTAAGATGTAGAGGGACAGAATGGACTTCTGGAAGAGAAATGTGCTTATCTGGATTTTGCAAACAAGTGCAGAAGTGTGGACAACTATACTGCAAAGCAGTAGGTGTCATATGTTTGCAGATATTGATAGAGAAGGATATAATTGCAAGTTTGGCATTTCATCAGACTGAAGAGTGCTATTGATACAATTGCTGCATCTTAGTGAGCATCAGCAAAAGCAGGCTAAGGTCTCTCTTTTTGATAAGTAGGCTATGTTCAACTGTATGGACCAAGAGAGTATGTTCTGCTTTGTTTGTAGTTTTTGCTTTGCAGTGCCAGCCTGAAGGCCATACTTAATCATCCAGTCCAGAATGCTGTATTCTCCTTTACTGACCTTGAAGATTTTGTCCTATCGTGTGAAAGGTGGCATGACGAGAAGTGCAAATTACAGCTTTGTTGAGTTTTATTTAATATTATAATCGTTAGTGCTGTCATGTTACTGTACAGAGCTTTATGCGAATGCCTGTGTGGGTATCTTAGAAATTTCTTATGTAAGACCACATTATCTTTCCACATTTGTTTTCTTCTATTGACTTGCAACACAAAGCTCATCCTTCAGCAAAGCATCTCTTTTGATCTCTCAGGGGCTCCTGTACAATAATATGGTGGTTTTACATAGCGGGCAATATCCTCTCAATAATTCACAGCCCCTTGTAAATAGTTTGGTGTGTACAGATCTAATGGTTCCCTAACCAATGTACTGAGATTGCACTACAGTGACAAGACAAGTTGTTCTGTCGAATTCCATATGCTTGAGTCTCAATTTTTCCACACTTTAATTGGTTCCCTGCAGAATAACGTTTTTAAGCATATGGTTTTTAAAATGCTGAATGTGCTGTTGGTACCCAGCATTTTACGTGGAAATTGCTTCTTTAAAATTTTTAAAGCATCTCTATTACTCAATGTTGAGAAATGATGAGAAACTTTTTAGCTTCCTGCTGTAGCGTCATGCCAAGTGCTGTCTGTATAATGGAAGTCCTCTAATCATTTCAATAATGCAAGGATAGCGAGGTTAGGGAAAACATTTCCTTGTTTCTGTGCTGAATGGAATTATGTCAGAAAGTCACTACCTTATTAACAAATGATTCTAAAGATTCCGTTAATGGGACCAAGTGAGGTCAAATTAGTTTGATATGATAACATAATTAGCAAGGGTTAATGTGTAACTTCTCCTGTATTTATTGTCTTTTCATACAAGAGCCAGTTTTGAGAACTACTCTCTTTGCAGACCAGAGCTGTTAAAATGGATGTTAATTCCTTCAGGACTCTAAAGGCATGTATCATCAGGCCAATTCCATTTAAAGTATTCTCATGCCTGGAAATCACTTTTTTAAATGCAATATTTAGAAATGCGTAGGAAAGGAACAAAATATGCTATGTCTGTGTGGTATGATGTCACAGTCATTGTATCTACATGTGTGTGGCATATTAGTCATTGGGGAGAATTATCTTATCACCGACCCTTTTCCATCTTAATCGTGACCAATGTTTGGAGCTAATAAAGTCACATTTTTTTTTAATCTGTGCTTTTCTTTTGCTCCCTAGCCATAATCTTTTAACAGTGTCCATTTTTTCGCCAACACAACACATTCAGAGGTCTTGTGAAGTCCATGCCTCGATGCATCAGAGCTGTTTTGGCAGCACAAGAGGGACCTACATGACAACTTTAACCCCTCTCAAGCTGTTAATCTTCTTAACATTAAACACACTATGTAATCTAGCTCTGACATTAACCCCTCTCTAACTTTAACCCCCCTTTACCATAACCACTTCTAATATTATCTTTAACCCTGCATGCATTTACACAGCTGCATACACTCAGTGTACTTACAGATTCAATAACAATACATTTGAAGCAGAAATGTACACATAAATATATATATGCAATTGTAAAATATGAAAAACATTTTTAGATGTTTTTAGGCCTGCAATGTCCGGTTAATACTTTTATTACACTTACTTTATCCGCCTTATTTTGTAGTTGGGGCGCCTCTGAATCTCCTGGATTTGTGTGGAAAATTGAAACTTGCTTTTGTTTTCTTTATATCACTATATATTAAGATAGAAGAAAATGAACAAAATTGTACTCATTATTTAATTAAATGGGCACTCCAAGTACCAATATAACTTTTTTTTCAATTTGACAATTTCTATTGAGTTTTAGGATTCAGAAGGAAAAAGGAAATTGTGAGTGGGGAACATGTATCACAATTATCATGTACAATCATGGTTTGGGTCTAACATACAGTGTCTAAAATATACATTTATGCATCAGACAATAGGGCTCATTTTCACATTCTGTCACAGTGTGACATCATACCTGATTGGCTTATCCCTCTTACATAAGGTATAATATGACATAAGCCTGTAGAAATAAGTAACAGGTAGTACTTTCTCATTGGATCGTATATTCCACCCTAGAGTGATCATAAGACTATTATCTGTTGTGTACTTCCGTATTGTCTATTGTTGTCCCTGACCCGAATGTCCTATGTCTGCATCAATCCCATCATATCTGTATAAAGTCAGTGAATGGGACAAGTATAATAAAACAAATAGAAATAATAAACTTATTTACATGTGTGATTATATGATGTGTATAGTTTGCCCCTGACTGTAAATTTAATCATCATCTAGTTATTCGTGGTAATTATGACAAGAGGTGACGCAAGTGGCAAGGCCTGTAGGAAGTTCCAGTCAGAATGGTGTTTGGTTATAAGCTCTATTCCTGCATATGTTGTGCCATCTCTCTCCTGCTTGTCTGCTGGTTTTGATGGATCTAATCTGGTCATGTGCCATATTCTTATACTCTCAATTGGTAGTTATCTGTCTTAATAGGGCTTCTTTCAACAGGGCTACCTTGCTCTAGTTATCAGTGAGTTAGCTGCTCTTAGTATGTGAAATAGTAGTTTGCGATCTAGTTTTGGAACTATATCTAAGCCTCTAAATAATAAACACATCTCCAGTTTCTACTCCAGATCGATAGAAATGATCCTATTTACTATTGATTGCACCTCAACCTAATATTTTTTAATAATATGACATGTCCACCACACATAAAACATTGTGCCCTTCTCAGTTGCACATCGCCAGCATTTGTCGGAAGCAGCTGAGTAAATGAGTGCTAGCTTTGATAGAACTAGGTACCATCTGTATTGGAGTTTATGCGATGTGGGAGGTACATGCAGAGTTGCCTTTATAAACGGTATATACTTGTAACGAGAATATACCCCAACACGCAGGATTCAGCTAAACAGAAGACAACACAGAGGAGAGATACGTCTACCGGACCTTAGAATGACCGGACTCGACGTATATGAGAGGAGACAGAGTCAGGAATGATCCGAAATCAAGGGCACAGAGAGACAGCGTAAACTAGGACAAGCCGGGGTCTGGTACACAGTAAACAACAAGCCGACAACCAGAACAGAAGGATAAAGAGAAAACGTAGTCAGAAACAAAGCCAAGGTCAATACGGAGAAACACAACTGAACACAACAAGCGCTAAAGGGAACTGATACAGAAACCACGATAGGGCAGGGAGTAGAGGGAGAGGTAAGTTTAAATAGCTTCAAAACTAATGTGATTGGCTCCTGTCATATCCACACCCCCAAAAGGTAAGTGTATGGGGAGTGTGGTATGACAGGGGCCAATGGGAGCCTTTTGACAATTTAGGCTCCCACTGTCTCTTTAAGAGCGCGCCCGAGACTCGCGGCGCGCTCTTAGATTCAGGCGGGACACGTGACCGCTTCTCGCGGTCACTGCCCGCCTTGCTAGTGGAGCCGTCGGATGAGCCGCGCGCGGCTCGTGCAGCAGCATGACCGTGCGCGGCTTGAAGAGAGGACCGCGGCCGGCCCCTGGAGAAGGTGAGTAACGCTACAATACTGCCTTCCACGGCTTTGGTGAGAATGAATCCCCATTCGACATTCCCCATCCCCCAAAACACGGACACAAGGTGCCTGTAGCAAGTGTGTTAAAAAAATGATAAGCTTAGAGTCATGTCTACAAATGTTCGCAATTTAGGGAATAAGATCCATGAACTTGTGGCAATAATAGCAACTGATAGTGTAGATTTAGTCGCTGTTACTGAGACATGGTATAGTGAGAAAAATGACTGGGACATAGCAATACCAGGATACTCTTTATACAGAAAAGACAGGGAAGGCAAGAAAGGGGGAGGGGTGGTCTTGTATGTGAAGGATAGCATAAAATCTAGCCTAATGAAATTTAGTGAGGCGAACATAGAATCTGTTTGGGTTACGTTAGAATTTGGTAATCACACAGTAACTTGTGTGATTTATAGGATCCCCAGGACAAATAGAGGAGTTAGATAATCTACTAAACTGCTAAAATGACAATAAAGGGGGGAGTTATCATCATGGGTGACTTTAATCTTCCTAATGTGAATTGGAAAACAAAAATAGCTGCTTGTGCCAGGAGCACACATATTCTAAACTCGCTACTGGGATTGTCTCTAAAACAAGTCGTCGAGGAGACAACTCGTAAAGAGGCCATACTAGATTTAGTGTTAACAAACGGAGATTTGGTATCAGATATTACTGTAGGTGAACGTTTAGGATCCAGGGATCATCAGTCAATGTGGTTTAATATAAGAACAGTGTAACGGATCACCTGGCACCCCGACTAGGTACCTCCATTGAAGGATGCTCCTAGCGCTTCCTGAGGACTCCAAGCACTGCAGCAGACACCACAACCACCGAACCGGAGACGCATATGAATGCTCTCAAGCATATGAATGCTGTAAGCAGCTGAACAGGAAAAGCATACAATCAGCTTACACTCCTGGCAATCAGCATACAATCCAATTCCCCCAATAACGACACGACACTTAGTTTTGAGGTCAAGCAGAACTGCCTGCACATACAGCCTCTTTTATTCACAATCCACAAACATAGTACTGCCCACAGGGTTTTGAATTACAACCAATCAATCCGTAAAATGCACACAGACACTCCCACACAAAATCCTCCCCTCTGCCTGTGATATGATTACTGAACACAATGGTTAATATAATTATCACAGGCAGAGAAATACAGTATTATAAAACATATCACAGGGACCCCAAAACATGCAAAACCCCATAAAAGTATATATGGGTGATCTGGGTGAACCACATATCCAAAATTCACCCAGATCCGTTCAGTAGCTTGGAAGATACAGTTTAATGCAGATTCCGCAGAACATATACAGGCTATATGAAAAATAATTACTGTATAATGTGACCCCTGGTGTATAGTTTAAAACTACTGCACTATGTCTTTGTGAACTAAATACCGGCGAGATGGCACCGTGTAGAAAAGTCCAAACAGTGTGTGTGAGTTAAAATGGCCGCCATCCATTGTTCTCACCACAAACAGTGACTGAGTCACACCACATAAAAATAAAAGTTTTAGACTTTAAAAAAACAGACTTTTCTAAAATATGTGTAAAGGAGTCATTATTATTGTATTACACTGGATCAGTTTAAATGGAGTCCAAGAGAAATTGTATTATTTAAAAGTTGCACTGCTGAAGGCAACAGAAAATTGCATTAGGCTTGTCAGTAAAAGCAAAAAATTCAAGAAACCAATGTGGTACTCCGCAGATGTGGCCAAAATAATAAAAAACAAAAAAGTTAGCATTTAGTAATTATAAAAAAAAACAGAATGAGGAAGACAGAATGATCTATAAGATTAGGCAAAAAGAGGCTAAGTAAGTTATAAGAGCTTCCAAATCACACACAGAAGAGAAAATAGACCAGTCAGTTAAAAAAGGGGACAAAGCATTTTTTAGATACATAAATGAGAAAAGGAAAGTAAAACAAGGATTGGTTAGATTAAAAACAAAAGAAGGAAGGTATGTAGAAGAGAATAAAGGTCTAACTAACTCACTCAATGAATTTCTTGTGTTCAGTATTTACAGATGAAAATGAAGGAAAGGGGCCTCAGTTAGGAAAAAGGACAAATGAGTCATTTGTTACATGTGAGTTTACAGAGGAAGAGGTTCTATTTCAACTGTCAAAAGTAAAGACAAATAAGTTAATGGGACTGGATGGAATACACCCAAAGTTATTAAAAGAGCTTAGTCGTGTACTAGTAAAACTACTAACAGATGTATTTAACCAATTATTAACAGGAATAGGCCCAGAAGATTGGAAGTTAGCGAATGTTGTGCCCATTCACAAGAAAGGTAGTAGGGAATAGTTGGGCAACTATAGGCCAGTAAGCCTTATTTCAGCAGTGGGGAAAGTAATGGAAACCATGTTAAAGGATTGGATTGTTGAGCATCTAAAAACACATGGATTTTAAGATCAGAGACAGCATGGCTTTACTTCAGGGAGATCATGCCAAATTAATCAAATTGATTTTTTTGATTGGGTAACTAAAATAGTAGGGTGGTGCAGCAGACATTGCTTACCTAGAGTTCAGTAAAGCTTTTGACACTGTTGCACATAGAAGGCTCATCAATAAACTGCAATCTTTAAAGGAACACCGTAGGCACTGTATCTGCTTCATCTCATTAAACTGGTTATAGTGTCTGGAGTCCCCTGGTATCATCATTTCTTTCAGCATTAAACAGTTTTTAATGTTGTAATGTTTTAATGCTAAACAAGAGTCCACGGCAGTCTATCCCCTCTGTGCTGCTTTGGCTAATAAGGAAGTATTACCCTGAGCAGCAATGGGCAGCTGTGATTGGCTGAGAGTGTCAGCTGACTGCTTTTAACCTGTCAGAGCTCCAACTGACGGTATGAATGGGTATGACAACAAGGAAGTGTGTAATCTCTGCCTTAGCTACACATACAGAAGGGGCCGGACTGTGGGTGGCCAGGGACTCTTATTTTGTGGCATATTGCACAAACATGGTGCAACTCTGAATGGAAGGACAGTGCCAGGCCACTCCAGGCACTATAGCCAATTCAAAGAGACAAAGTGGTTATAGTGACTACAGTGTCCCTTTAAGTTTGGATTCCAATATTGTTGAATGGGTAAGGCAGTTGCAACAGAGGGTTGTAGTCAATGGAGTATATTCGAAGCATGAGCTTGTCACCAGTGGGGTACCTCAGGGATCTGTATTTGGACCCATTCTCTTTAATATTTTATTAGTGGTATTGTAGAAGGTCTCGATGGTAAGGTATGTCTTTTTGCTGATGATACTAAGATATGTAACAGGGTTGATGTTCCAGGAGGGATAAGCCAAATGGCCAATGATTTAGGTAAACTAAAAAAAATGGTCAGAGTTGTGGCAACTGACATTTAATGTGGATAAGTGCAAGATAATGCATCTTGGACGTAAAAACCCAAGGGCAGAATATAGAATATTTGATAGACTCCTAACCTCAACATCTGAAGAAAGGAATTTAGGGATGATTATTTCTGATGACTTAAGGTAGGCAGACAATGTAATAGAGCAGCAGGAAATGCTAGCAGAATGCTTGGTTGTATAGAGAGAGGTATTAGTAATAGAAAGATGGAAGTGCTCATGCCATTGTAGAGAACACTGGTGAGACCTCACTTGGAGTATTGTACGCAGTACTGGAGACCATATCTCCAGAAGGATATTGATACTTTAGAGTGAGTTCAGAGAAGGGCTACTTAACTGGTTTAGGGATTGCAGGATAGAACTTACAAGGAAAGGTTAAAGGAACTTAACATGTATAGCTTGGAGGAAAGACGAGACAGGGGGGATATGATAGAAACATTTAAATACATAAAGGGAATCTACACAGTAAAGGAGGAGACTATATTTAAAAGAAGATAATCTACGACACCAAGAGGACATAGTCTTAAATTAGAGGGGCGAAGGTTTAAAAATAATATCAGGAAGTATTAATTACTGAGAGGGTAGTGGATGCATGGAATAGCCTTCAAGCTGAAGTGGTAGAGGTTAACACAGTAAAGGAGTTTATGCATGCGTGGGATAGGCATAAGGCTATCCTAACTATAAGATAAGGCCAGGGTCTAATGAAACTATTTTAAAAATTGGGCAGACTAGATGGCCCGAATGGTTCTTATCTGCCGTCACATTCTATGTTTCTTTGAATTGTTAAGATCCATCTGCAACAAGGTGGTACCAATACAACTTTAATACGTTTAATAGTTTGGGCCTCCTTGATATGCTGTATTTTTTGTGTGTTCTCTTTAATTATTCAATACCAGTACAAACAGCTGGTTTTCATTCATTATTCAGGGCTAGTAACAGCTCTCTGGTAAGCTGCTCATTAAAAGAACTGTACAAATGTCAAGGTGTCACCTATTTAGAGTTGCAATATTACCTAGAGCAGAGTTTCCCAATTGGCGTTCCTCTGTAGAATCGAATCCTGGGAGGAAGTGACAACCAGTCACTTCCTCCCAGACATAGAGAGTGCCAAGCTGAATAGAGCTGCTGCCTACCTCACAAACCAGTCTCAGCCAGCAGCACTCCAAGTCACTCTCCTGCAGATAAAAGGTATGTTAACAGGAGAGTGGCTGCAAATATAAAAATCATGACCTGTGTTTGTATATATATCTGTGTGTGTATGTTCCAGTGTGTGTATCTGTGTATCAGAGTGTGTGTATGTGCCAATGTGTGTATCTGTGTGTCAGTTTTTGTTTCTGTATGTAAGTGCAACTGCCAGTGTGTGTGCATGTTCCAGTGTGTGTATCTGCCATTATGTGTGTATGTGCAAGTGTGTGTATGTGTTTGTGTATGTGCCAGTGTCTGAATCAGTGTGTCAGTGTGTTTAACTGTGTGTCTGTGTGTGTGTATATGTCAGTATGTATCTGACTGTGTGTATATGTCAGTGTGCTTTTATGTGTATTTTTGTTTGTTAATGAGTATGTATATCTGTGTTAGTATGCATGTGGCAGTGTATGTGCAAACATCACAGCAATCAAACACCAACACAACATGCAAACACAGCCCTGCAAACACAAACAGGACATACAAAGACATCTGTGAGTTCCAACTCCAAAATTATATACAAATTCTCCAACACACCCTTTCACTCAAAACACCAATACTACACACAAATGTACATCCGCATTTAAAATCGAACACTACATCCAAACACACCACTGCACGCAATTGCGAACATTACAAACAAACACACCCCTGTATTAAACCGCTAAAATTATACACCAACTCTAGACACAATTCTACACACAGAAGCACACCTGCTCCTCAGCACTACAATGTGTTTACTATCTGAAGAAATGAGTGAATATATGCCAAAAAAAAATTACCATAAAGAAAACATTACGCTCTGCTAATTAAAAGGTTGGTGTATGGTGAAAATATTTGGGGATTCTATGATGTTGGTTCACTATGTCAAAGGAGTACATGGGAAAAATGCATTGGGAACCCCTAGCCTAGAATAAAAAGCAGAGGTTCTTGACAGTAATATTAATAAATATCTGATATTCTTAAATATCTGATATACAGATGCCTACAGATTTTTAAATGTATGTATTTTTTTTTGGAACAAAAAATGTTCAAAAACATACCTGAAAACGAGAGAAATCTCAATGTGTCCTTCCTTTTAAAAATATTTTATAAATAAATACATTTGTGGGAGTAATAGCTTTTTGATCCAATGAGAAAGCTGCCTGCCTTGTTGGCTATTTCTTCAAATTTGAAAGGTATCACCTTGTGTTCGGCTCATTTGGAGAACCACTATAAAGTTTTATATCGGTGGTATCTGACTTCATCCAAGCTCCAGAAAATATACCCCAATTCTACAAATTTCTGCTGGCATGGCTGTGGGCAGACAGACACATATTCCCTTATGTGGTGGCATTGTCCACGTTTACAATTACTTTGGAAGAATGTACATAAAATAATCAGTTGTATTTGACTTAAGATAAGATAATGGTAGGCCACGTCTTGATAGCAACCACTATGGTAATACCACGTTATGGAGGTGATGTAGTTCCTGCTATTAAAGAGGTATTAATATTGGCCATAGAGAATAAATGCTATGAGAGGCACCTCAGATTGCAAACATAACCAAACATAACAGAATCATTAACTTACCACTGGAACATATAGAAGGATAATGTCAAACAAAAATACTCTTTATGGTGAAATTTGTACAGGTTTGTAGTGCCTCTCCTTTTACTCTTGTTCTGTTTGAATACACAACTGTTTGTACACTATTTATCGCCAGTGCTTTCACACCTTATTTGACAATATGTAGTGTAATATAAGCATATCTTATCAATTGTATAATGGATGGATATTGTCCCCCCTGTTTCTCTTTGTTTGTATGATTTATATGTATTCCTATTCTTTATACCAATTATATTTCATTGTTTTACAATGATTATTATTGTTAAAAATGAAAACCTTTTAATAACAAATATTTGACAAGAAAGCTGCCTGTCATTTAGTAAATCAGAAGATTTTTTCCCCCAGTTTGTGGCAAAATTAAAATGTCTTCAAAATGGGGTTTTAACCTTCTTTTGGAGCAACAATATAGATTTGTGAAAGTTTGAGCTTGATGGACTTGAGTCTTTTCTAAACCTATATTATGTATCTATGCAAACATATCATTATAAAACAGACAGCAGAAAATAAATGTTAGCGTTGTATTCACCTCTAGTGAAAGTGGTGGACTCAAGTGATTTCTACTCACATTGTGAAATGGTCTTGATCACTTCCTGTGTAGACCAGGCATGTACTTTTCAGTGAAGACAGTTCTAGGCAGACAGCTATTTAATACTTAGCGTTATTAATTAATGTGATTATTGCCAGCAATCCAAAATGGATTCAAGTGAATTACATTTTCTAGATCAACATAGCTGAACAAGAGAATTTTTCCAATTCACCTATTTTGGCCAAAAATGCAATACTCACTTTAAGTTCACTACAATTTTTACTTTACTAAATTACCCTGTCTATGTAACTCCAAAATGCTTTACAGTGTTCTGAATACATATATATATATATATACATATATTATAGATATCTATAGATATAAATATAGTTATGTACAGTTGCAAGAAAAAGTATGTGAACCCTTTCGAATGATATGGATTTCTGCACAAATTGGTCATAAAATGTGATCTGATCATCATCTAAGTCACAACAATAGACAATCACAGTCTGCTTAAACTAATAACACACAAAGAATGAAATGTTGCCATGTTTTTATTGAACACACCTTGTAAACATTCACAGTGCAGGTGGAAAAAGTATGTGAACCCCTGGATTTAATAACTGGTTGAACCTCCTTTGGCAGCAATAACTTCAACCAAACGTTTCCTGTAGTTGCAGATCAGATGTGCACAACGGTCAAGAGTAATTCTTGACCATTCCTCTTTACAGAACTGTTTCAGTTCAGCAATGTTCTTGGGATGTCTGGTGTGAATCGCTTTCTTGAGGTCATGCCACAGCATCTCAATCGGGTTGAGGTCAGGACTCTGACTGGGCCACTTCAGAAGGTGTATTTTCTGATTAAGCCATTCTGTTGTTGATTTACTTCTATGCTTTGGGTCATTGTCCTGTTGCAACACCCATCTTCTGTTTAGCTTCAGCTGGTAGACAGATGGTCTTAAATTCTCCTGCAAAATGTCTTGATAAACTTGGGAATTCATTTTTCCTTTGATGATAGCAATCCATCCAGGCCCTGACACAGCAAAGCAGCCCCAAACCATGATGCCCCCACCACCATACTTCACAGTTGGGATGAGGTTTTGATGTTGGTGTGCTGTGACTTTTTTTCGCCACACATAGTGTTGTGTGTTTCTTCCAAACAACTCAACTTTGGTTTCATCTGTCCACAGAATATTTTGCCAGTACTCTAGACACAACTCTACACACAGAAGCACACCTGCTCCTCAGCACTACAATCTGTTTACTATCTGAAGAAATTAGTGAATATATGCCAAAAAAAAAAAAATACTATAAAGAAAACATTACGCTCTGCTAATTAAAAGGTTGGTGTATGGTGAAAACATTTGGGATTCTATGATGTTGGTTCATCCAGGTGCTCTTGGGCAAACTGTAAACGTGCAGCAATGTTTTGTTTGGACAGCAATGGCTTCCTCTGTGGTATCCTCCCATGAAATTCATTCTTGTTTAGTGTTTTACGTATTGAAGATTCGCTAACAGGGATGTTAGCATTTGCCAGTGACTTTTGTAAGTCTTTAGCTGACACTAGGATTCTTCTTCACCTCATTGAGCAGTCTGCGCTGTGCTCTTGCAGTCATCTTTACAGGATGGCCACTCCTAGGGAGAGTAGCAGCAGTGCTGAACTTTCTCCATTTATAGACAATTTGTCTTACCGTGGACTGATGAACAGCAAGGCTTTTGGAGATACTTTTATAACCCTTTCCAGCTTTATGCAAGTCAACAATTCTTAATCGTAGGTCTTCTGAGAGCTCTTTTGTGCGAGGCATCATTCACATCAGGCAATGCTTCTTGTGAAAAGCAAACCCAGAACTGGTGTGTGTTTTTTATAGGGCAGGGCAGCTGTAACCAACACCTCCAATCTCATTTCATTGATTGGACTCCAGTTGGCTGACATCTCACTCCAATTAGCTCTTGGAGATGTCATTAGTCTAGGGGTTCACATACTTTTTCCACCTGCACTGTGAATGTTTACATGGTGTGTTCAATAAAAACATGGCAACATTTCATTCTTTGTGTGTTATTAGTTTAAGCAGACTGTGATTGTCTATTGTTGTGACTTAGATGATGATCAGATCACATTTTATGACCAATTTGTGCAGAAATCCATATCATTCCAAAGGGTTCACATACTTTTTCTTGCAACTGTAGATACACACACCTTGACACACAGTGTGTATCTGTGTGTGTGTGTGTATGTATGTATGTATGTATCTATCTATTTGTGTGTCAAAAGTGTGTGTATCTGCGTTTGTATGTGTCTGTGTATCAAGTTGTGTGTATCTGTGTTTGTATGGGCCAGTGTGTATGAATCTGACACACAGATACACACACACTGGCAGATAATGGCACACAGATACACACACTGACACAGATACACACACTTTGACACACGGTGTGAATCTCTGTGTGTGTGTATGTATCTGTGTGTCAATTTGTGTGTTTCTATGTTTTCAAAGTGTGTGTATCTGTGTTTGTATGTGCTGGTGTGTCAAAGTGTATATCTGTGTTTATATGCGCCAGTGTGTGTATCTCTGTGTCAGTGTGTATCTGTATGTGTGTGTGTATATATGTACCTGACACACAGATACACACACACACACTGGCACATAGTGGCACACAGATACACACAGACACACACCTTGACACACAGATACACACTCAGATACACACTGACACACACATTTTGAGTCACAAATACACACTCACTCACATACATACAGTGACACATACACATACTTGCACCCACAGATACACACTGGCACACTCAGATACACACACACTGCCATACACACAGGCACATACAAACACTCTGATACACACTGGCACATACACACAAACACACACACACACACACACACTTAGATACACACAGTGACATACACAAACCATGACACATACTCTTTTACAGACACACATACAAACACATATACACTCTCACTGACAAGAACACATATATTCTCACTAACAAACACATACACTGTTACACACTCACTGACAAGCATACATTCACTCTCATTGACAAACACACATATACTCTTTGACAGACACACAACCACATACAAACTCCCTAACAGACACACATACTTTTTTTTTACATTTTACTCCACCCAGCCCCCTACCTTTAGGAGTGCTGGCATGGAACCCCTATTGTCCAGTGGGGCTGCTGGGCGGCTGGCGAGCAATCCCTGGGTCCAGTGGGGCTGCTGGCATGCAGGCGTTGTGGGAGCAGTGATCTCCCTGCTCAGCTCCCTCGCGCGCCTCTTAGGAGTGACGTCATATCCGGCTCCAGCATCACTGCTGTGCTCGTGAGGGAGCTGAGCAGGGAGATTACTGCTCACTGCTCCCTCGCCGCCCGCGGCCATTTTATTTTTTAAACTTTTGGCGGAACCCCAAATTGGTGTTCCGCAGAACCCCAGGTTTCTGCGGTACACCAACTGGGAAACGCTGCTCTAAGGAATGAATATCTTCTGAATATCTGTTCAGAATATCTGCTTTTTTCAGAGAGTGATGCTCTCAGCTAGTGAGATACCCTGTACCTCATAGCTTAGCTAAGGACAGGTAATACAAATGTCTGCTTAGGAACTTCTGGCTCTCCACTATTAGTAGTGGAGAGCAGCCTGGTGGACCCAAGGTAAAAAGGTCAAACCATTCAAAAACAGTTTGACTACTTACAATTGGCTGGTACCAGGGCTCTCCTGGCGCCATAAACCCCAACAGTGAGCAGTGATGATCAATGTGCTTGGAGTGTTACTTTTATAAGTCTCACTTTAGTGACTACCTCTGTCTACTTCTACTTTCTTCCATCTTTTCTTAAATGGAAGAAGCTTGCATCTATTATACAGAGACAATTATAACACATGTTCTATTAAGGCATTACTGGCACAGTATCGACCGTTAAAAACTTGATGATTCATCCAACTCTGACATAAAGAGGAATGTCTGAATAAATCTCATACTAAAGGAAGCACACCTACAGTAGGGATTTGGGTTATATTCTACATATTAAATCACTATCTTGATTTATTTTATTTTGCATTTGTTTTGACTATGAGCTAATATAACACAGGTACAAAAAACTGAACCATTGATCCCTCTGTAGTGTTGCAAATAGACTGAAATAGTCAGACTTGGCAGAGTCCCCAGAATGCTACTGTTATAATTATAATTAGGATTTAACATAATCTAAAGGTTTCAGAAAAACAAACACTGAAAATTGTTGTTTTTGGAACCAGACTGGAGAAAACACTGGAACATTTGGTTGCCTTTATTAGAATTATTTACACCTTTAATTACATTATATGGAGAGGAACATGTTAACACACAGTCACAATCTTTAATAGAGCTTTTATTTTACTTAAACAATTTGCCTATTCCTGGTGCATAGGAGTTATTACTTTTTTTCTGTTTATGAGAACAGACATTTGCATTCATTGTTGATGTTATTCTCTTGGTGATGCACTTTGGTTTGTAGACTTTCTGTCTGAATGAATCAAAGAGTTGTTTGACATGTGTTTTACTGTCTTCATGCTCAGATTTCAATCAATTTGCGCCATTAGATGAGAGAAATATAGATTGTGATGACCTGTAAGGACAAATGCCCCTTCCAGCCTGTCTGGTATTAAATCTCAGGCTGATTTTGCATAACTGATTTCCAGGATAGCCTTGTGCATTCTTAAATTTCTTGACTGTGAGGTTTAATCACTAAACACGGAAATGTAATGAATTAAAAAAGAAATTGTAAAATTTAAGCAAAAATAGCCAAGCTGTCACTAGAAATGAGGTGGAGATGTTTCTAAATAAACACATTTACACTTTATACTGTAATAAACACATTTGTACTTTATACTGTAACCATCGCTTGACCCGTCCACCCCCTCTAATTCACCCACCCATGTAGCTGGCAATACCCTCGACCTAATCTTCACTTATGCATGTACGGTATCTAATATCTGCAACACTCCCTATCCTCTCTCTGATCACCACCTCTTATCGTTTGCTCTCACGTACCCCCTCACCCAACAACCTCCACCTAACCAGCCTCAACTCAGGAGGGACCTTAATTCTCTTGATCTCCAACAGTTGTCAGCTGACATTGATCCACAACTGCTGTCCATCCCTTCCCTATCCTGTCCTTCACTGGCCATCTCCATATATAACTCTACTCTTACATCTGCCTTGAACACTGCAGCACCACTCCAAGCAAGCACCTCAAGGAGGACCCGCCCCCAACCGTGGCATACTAAATCAACGCGCTACCTGCAAAGATGCTCCCGGTGTGCTGAACGCTCCTGGAGGAAGTCTCGCACCCAGTCAGACTTTCTCCATTATAGATTCATACTGTGTTCATACAGTGCAGCCCTTGCCCTTGCCAAACAGTCCTATTTTTCCTCTCTCATTAGTTCATGTTCCCGCAACCCCAGGCGTCTCTTTGACACCTTTATTTCTCTTCTTCGCCCCGCTGTGGCCACCCCCCAAACCAACCTTACTGCTGACAACTTTGCATGTTACTTCACTAACAAAATTGAAAAGCTAAGGAAAGAATTCTTCCCTCCTTGCCTTTCTGTTTCTCAATCACACATTGATCATGCCTTTCCTACCCTTCAGACATTCTCCCCAGCCACTGACCAAGAGGTGGCTGCTCTTCTTTGCTCCTCTCGCCCCACCACTTGCCCGCTCGATCCTGTCCCATCTCACCTTATCAGATCTCTCTCCGCTTGTCTCGTGCCTTCTCTAACACACATCTTCAACTGCTCGCTCTCTTCTGGCATCGTCCCTGCTGACCTTAAACATGCCACTGTAGTACCTATACTAAAAAAACCATCCCTTGACCCGTCCACCCCCTCTAACTACCGTCCCATATCCCTGCTCCCTTTTTCCTCAAAGCTTCTGGAAAGACTCGTCTTTACCCGTGTGTCTCATTTCCTCAATTCCAACTCTCTCCTTGACCCCCTTCAATCTGGCTTCCGCCCTCTCCACTCTACAGAGACTGCCCTTATCAAAGTTACTAACGACCTAATCGCAGCAAAATCCAAAGGCCACTACTCCATACTAATTCTTCTTGACCTCTCGGCGGCCTTTGACACCGTTGATCATGCTCTCCTTCTTCAAACTCTGCAATCGCTTGGTCTCTGTGACTCTGTCCTCTCGTGGTTTTCCTCTTATCTCTCCCAACGCTCATTCAGTGTCTCTTTTTCTAATGATACCTCCTCCCCTCGCCCTGTCTCGGTTGGAGTCCCCCAAGGCTCCGTCCTTGGTCCCCTTCTATTTTCTCTTTACACTGCCTCTCTTGGCAAACTTATTACCTCATTTGGTTTCCACTACCACCTGTACGCTGATGACACCCAGCTATATCTCTCCTCCCCGGACCTCTCCCCTGCTGTCCTGCAACGTGTCACTGCTTGCCTTTCTTCCATCTCTGACTGGATGTCCTCCCGCTTTCTGAAACTCAATCTCTCAAAAACTGAGCTCCTTGTCTTTCCTCCTCCTAATACTGATCCTCCTCTCTCGCTCTCCCTTCAAGTTTGTGGTACCAACATCAGCCCATCCTTGCAAGCGCGCTGTCTTGGCGTCATACTTGACCCTGGTCTCACCTTTGAGCCTCACATCCAGCATGTTGCCAAATCCTGTAGATTCCATCTTAAAAACATAGCCCGCATCCGCCCCTTTCTTGCACCAGATACTACCAAGGAGCTTGTCCATGCTCTAATAATTTCACGCATGGATTATTGTAACCCTCTCCTGCTTGGTCTTCCCAAAAGCCGTACTGCACCCCTACAGTCTGTAATGAATGCTGCTGCTAGACTGATTTTCCTCTCTAGTCGGTTCTCTCACACCTCACCCCTCTGCCAGTCCTTACATTGGCTTCCTGTGTGCTATAGGAGTCAATTCAAGGCACTAACTCACACCTATAAAGCACTGAACAACTCTAGCCCCTCTTATATCTCCTCACTGATCCACAGGTATGTCCCTTCTCGGTCTCTCCGCTCTGCCCGTGACCACCTCCTGTCCGTTGTCCGCACCCGTACGGCCAACTCGCGCTTGCAGGACTTCTCGCGGGCGGCTCCCTTCCTATGGAATAGCCTGCCTACCGCCATCCGACTCTCCCCTAGTCTTGCATCTTTTAAGAAGTGCCTTAAAACCCATCTCTTTAGGAAAGCTTATGGCCTCCAAGACTAACCCCTACCTCACATACCCGTCTCTTGCCCTCTCCTAAAGGGCAGCCCACCTTATTTGATTGCACATTCCTGTCCTAATGTGTTTTACACCCCACCTCCTATAGAATGTAAGCTCGATTTGAGCAGGGTCCTCTTCAACCTATCGTTCCTGTAAGTTTATTTGTAATTGTCCTATTTATAGTTAAATCCCCTTTCATAATATTGTAAAGTGCTACGGAATCTGTTGGCGCTATATAAATGGCAATAATAATAATAATAATAAATAATAATGTTATTCCAGGTATAAAAATTTTGTTTAAAGAATGATTTCCTTACAAATGTTCTCAGTCTTCTACCCTACAACTTTAAAGCATATGTTCTTGATGTGATTAAAAAGGTACCATAGGCACAGTTGAAGTGTCATGTCATTGAAGTGGTTATTGTGTCTGGAGTTCCCTTGTACCATCCTTACAATACCCATTAAATCATTTTCAATGCTTTAATACTAATTGAGAGTCATCAACAGCCCATACCTACGCTGTTGCTTAAGCTAATGAGGAAACATTAGCCTGAGAAGCAATAGGTGACAGTGATTGACTGAGAGGGTCATCTGACTGCTTTCAGCATATCACGGCAACCACTGCTGGTATGAATTGGTATGGCTTGAGGGACATGGTGCATGGTGCATTGAGTAAGGGAATACCCGAAACGTTTGTGATATTCTGTCCTTCAAATAAATACCAGTAGCAACTTGGTGTGCACACAGCAACTTTTTGCGCAGCCTCTTGTTTGTTCTATGTATCCTGAATTGGTATGGCTATAAGAAAGTGTGTAATCTCTGCGTTAGCTATACCTCCAACAGGAGCTGAGCTGTGGTTCTCTGTGGATCTATTTTTTGTGAGACTGCTTGAAATGGTTGAACACTGAATGAAGTAACAGTGCCAGAGTACTTTATGCACTATAACTAATTCAATTAAATGAAATGTTATCGTGATAGAGTTTAAGTTTTTGAATTGAGAAAACATTAATCACAACATGCATCTGTATCCTAATATGTGATCAAGAATACCTGGATATCTTAAGTGAACACAAGTAAAAATGTAAAAGTAAATACAAGTAAATACAAATTAGCTGCTCAGATTATTTATGCACAGATTAGCATTTTGTTCCATATGGGGTTTCACAGACTTAATTGACAGCCTCAAAATTTGCGGCATTTGGATTTTTGATTGGTTATTTGTTAATTGCTCAGCATCTCCTAACTTCACTGATCTAATTGGAAAGAAAGATTGTGCCCTGTGTTCTGTTTTGTTCTCTAAATAATGAATGATTATATAGTTACAAAGTCTGAAAAGGGATGTGTCCACGTCAAGTTCAGCCTTTCTCACATCTGTGTTTTGCTGTTGATCCAAAAGAAGGGAAAAAAACAGTTTGTAGCACTTCCAATTTTGCAACAAACTAGGAAAACATTATTTCCTGTCCCCAGAATGGCAATCAGGTTTATCATTGGGTCAAGAAGCTATTACCCCACAATTTAAAAATAATATCCTTGAATATTATTGTTTTGCAAGTATGCATCCAGTTGCTGTTTAAACATCTGTACAGACACTGATAAAACCAGGCAGATAATTCCACATCTTTATTCTTATTGTAAAAAAAACACACACATTTTCTTTGCATTAGACTAAATCTGCTTTCTTCCAGTGTAAATGCTTGAATGGTGCCACTCTGGACTGTGTGGCATGAAAATAATTCATCATTTAGCTTGTGCTTTTTCATTTACATACATAATTACTTGGTCTTGTTTATCTATTGTTAGTGCTGTAGAATATGTTGAGACTTTGTAAATAAATACAAAAAACATCAATAAAAAGACACACTCTCAATAGTAACTGTCCTGTTCGATGAAATCACTTATGAACACCATTTGTGAATACCTGTCTGATTCTTAGTAGTTTTCTACTCCAGATCAACACAATTAACAAAGTAATTTTGATGTCCCCAACTCCTTGCTCAGGTACAAACTTACTATTCCACAACATCCATGTAAATAAGAAAAGATTCCTGAGGAGATGCCATCTTCTTGAGCTCCTCCAGACTTACACTGAATCCACCTTGTAGCAGAGATGCAATATTCCCCAGGTTATCTCCGCTTATAATCCAAGTGAGGCTCAGGAACAAGTAAATAGTAAATCCACAGGCAAGGGTTCCAGCAGGTAAAATACAGCAATATCCCAACAGCAATCCCAATAACTGGACGACACACAGTTTCAGGAGCAGAACTGAAAGCTTTAATCCACAGTCTCCTTTTAAAGCATGCTCCCATGCAAGGGAGGGATTTACAATCATTAATACAGTAGCCAATCCTGTCCTGGTCACCTCCCACACATCTCCTCCCCTCAGCCAGCATCATAATCCCCTTATCCAGTACAGTAATTCCCCCCGTTTCTAGATGTACCCCTAAATGTAGGGGTACCTCTTTAAATCCTACATCCCCGGATAGCCCTGATCTGGGTGAACAACATATCCAAAAATCACCCAGATCAGACCAGGGGTTCGGGAAATGTATGGAGGGAATAAAATGACCGACCGCACTAACTGAGACAGCCGAATGAGGTTCCATGCGAATGGGCCCTGCGGTCGGTCCTGGCATAAGGGAACAAAATACACGAAAGCCTCTAGCTATAGAGGCTAGGGAGGGTTCGCCTGAATCCCCTCGTGCGGTTCTTTCTATCTACCGAACTAGGGCTTGTAGAGGTCTCAGCGGTGTTCGCCTACTCGAGTGTCCGATTTTAGTTCCAGACACTCGTCGGCAAAACACCGCTGTTCGGGAGTTTTAAAATCGTGTTCGTTTGTTGAATGGCGGCCACCCCCGAGAACAAAGGACGGCTACTTACTAGTCAATTACCCGTTCGCAACAATGTTGCAACGGGTAATTGAGGACACACTTCACACAGGGGAGGTCTGTTTGTTCGGTATTTTCATTCGAATAAACTAAGGGAATGAAACTACCGAACAATCAGAGGAATACAATTCTTTTAAAACACATATAACACAGCAGATCACACGAATGCAGTTATGTACAATATATTTGCAGGACAGCCCGGTGCCATCCGCTACACACCTGATATTGGCAAATCTAAAGCCAATCCAGCTTAATAACTCACAGAATCAAAACCAGCAAGCAGGACTGCATTGGTTGATGCCTTTTTTTTTGCCCCAAAAGCAGCCTAAACGGCGCCGCAGAATTGAGGCATACCGCCCGCTGCCAATCCCCGGCCTCGAGGCACTCCTCGGCGGAGGCTTCGCAGAACACCCAAAAGGGACTTCGCCACCACACATGCCGGCTATGGGCTGAAGATCACAGAAACCCACCTCTGGGTCTAACAGAGACATCAGGGCCATGTTGCAGCAACCACCGCAGCCTAGGCCACCTCCGACCATGGAGGAAAACTGGAGGGTGGCGAGTCCCGAGTTGGCCATACAGGAGCTGGTAGCAACACCTGCCTCTCCGACAGCACTAACCTCGTCCATGGACACCTCCAATGACTCTGCTCCGACCACAAAGGGAGACCTGAAAGTTCTCCTCGCTAACATCCACAAAATACTGGCGGCAGACTCTGCTAAGCTCAAAACGGAGTTGCAAGCAGTCAGGGAGAGAGTGAGGGCCACTGATGACAACATTGTGGATACTCAAACCAATATCACTGCTGTGCAGGACTCGGTCCACCAACTCCAACTGAACCAGAGAATCCTGACTGCAAAGCTCCCGGCCATAGAAGATCGACAACGCTGCTCGCCTATAGAAATCAGGGGGATCCCTGCTGCAGTGTCCGTGGAGGAACTGCCTCACTACGTGAGACGCTTCCTTGCTACAATAATGTCTGCAATCGCAGCAAGCAAACTTATTGTAGACGGCATGTGCAATCACACATCCCCACAACAGCCCACACAAAACCCAACATGAATCGAGATGTCATCGTAGCTCCCTTTGGTTAGGGGCTCCCAACGCAGTCGCATCTCCACTCACCACAACATCCCGCCTTTAGGGCAGTAGGACCATCTGTGTTTTGCCTGGGCTCTCCAGGCTGCTCACCTGTACATACCCCTTACACAATGTGACTGGAACCCACCTTGTATATGAGCATGTTCCCACACACCTGCACAGGTCAATGACTACTAGATGCACCAATCTCATAACAACGTCATCCTCATTGAACAAATGACAACATTCACTATAGGGCTACCGTAAAACTGAAATCTACCTGCTGGATTAACCTGCACTTTGACGATCCTGCAACTTGGTTACCCTATATATTTAGCAATCCTGTTGATAAAAAATTTAAAAAGTGTTCACTGTACGATTCAGTGTTGTACGAATATCACTCATTTTACTTGTTATCATATTGCACTACTAAAAATAAAATAAAAAAAAAGATTCCTGAGGTGATAAAACATAGGAGGGAATGTTTCATAAGACATATAGTCAGGGACGTTTTAGCCGCGAGGCAAACAAGGCATCTGCCTTGGGCGGCATTTTTCAGGGGGCAGCAAAAAACGCCGCCCCCAAATACCCAGGGCAAATGCCTAGTTAGCCTTGCAGCTAACTGACATGCTGGGCTGGGCAGGCGGCTGGTGAGGGAGCTCTTCCTCTGAGCTGTCTGCTCAGCTCCCTCGCGTGCCGCAGAGTGAAGCTGGGAGCCGGAATATGACGTCATATTCCAGCTCCCAGCCTCACTCTGCAGCGCGCGAGGGAGCTGAGCAGACAGCTCAGAGGAAGTGCTCCCTCGCCAGCCGCCAGCCATCGCCGCCCGCCCAGCAGCGACTGAACCCCCAGAGAGAGAGGGACCTCCCCCCCAGCATTCCCAGAAGTAAGGAGGCTGGGGGGGTTAAATAAAAAAAATAAAAATATCTTAATGTGAGTGTGTGTATATGTCTGTTAGTGTGTGTGTGTCTGTTAGTGTGTGTGTGTGTCTGACTGTGTGTGTATGTGTCTGACTGTGTGTGTTAGTGTGTGTGTGTGTGCGTGTGTGCGTCTGTTAGTGTGTGTGTGTGTGTCTGACCGTGTGTTTGTTAGTGTGTGTGTGTCTGACCGTGTGCGTTTGCCAGTGTGTGTGTGTGTTCCGTGTGTGTGTATGTGTCTGTGTCTGACCGTGTGTGTGTGTTAGTGAGTGTGTTCCGTGTGTCGTTTTTCAGTGTGTGTGTGTGTTTGTTATGTGTGTGTGTCTGGTAGCGTGTGTGCGTGTCTGTGTGTGTGTGTTAAAGTGAGTGTGTCTGCTAATGTGTGTGTGTGTGTGTTTGTTAGTGTGTGTGTGCGTCTGACTGTGTGTGTGTGTGCTTGTTAGTGTGTGTGTGTCTCGACCGTGTGTGTGTGTTGTGTGAGTGTGTGTGTGTCTGACCGTGTGTGTGTGCTAGTGAGTGTGTCTGCTAATGTGTGTGTGTTTGTTAGTGTGTGTGTGTGTGTGTGTGTGTGTCTGACTGTGTGTGTGTGTGTGTGTTTGCCTGTGAGTGTGTGTGTGTGTGTGTGTGCTAGTGTGTGTCTGCTAGTGAGTGTTAGTGTGTGTGTGTTTGCCTGTGAGTGTGTGTGTCTGTTAGTGAGTGTGTGTCTGCAAGTGAGTGAGTGAGTCTGTTAGTGTGTGTGTGTGTGTCTGACTGCGTGTGTGTCTGTTAGTGTGAGTGTGTTTGCCAGTGAATGTGTGTGTCTGTTAGTGAATGTGTGTGTCTGTTAGTGAATGTGTGTTTCTGTTAGCGAGTGTATGCGTATCCGTCAGTGAATGTGTGTGTGTGTGTGTTTGTATTTAGAAGGTGTGGCGGGTGGAAGGGTTGGGTGGGGCTGGCGCGGGGGGTGGGCGGGCCTGAGTGTTGCAGCACAAAACCAGGATACACCACTGCACATAGTAGTAGTATCCCTGCATAGTCAGTTATGCCATATATAATAATAAACTTTTATTATACAAAATGAAAACTACTAATGCAGAATGCACAGCTGAATAAAAGGATAATCGTGCTGAATTGCCTGGCAAACGATTATATATGTTACTCTGGGGTCACTGGTTAGTGCTTAGATCAGACTTGGCAGGTGATAAAAGGCTTAAAATGCAGGAAAGCTTTCCCATAAATAATAATTGTAATGATCACGATATTGTGCCAAAGTGTTGCTTTTTTTAGGGATGCTAGAACCCAGACAGTCATATGGTCATGGATCTTGGCTATTGAGTTAACAAACTTTGGAATATCAAGTTGATCATGGAGATGTTGTTGCAACCAAGATTATTATAGTAATTCTAAATAAATTATAGAACTAACAAGTTCATGTTTAACTTCGTTAATATTGTTATACAAACAATAACACAGGGATCTTGTTCTGCCATCCAGAAATGTAGCTATTAACCCCTTAAGGACGGAGCCAAATGTACAAGTTGTGATCAAAATAAAATGTAAACAAACCACAGAATTTGACTCTATGTCTGTTCAACTATAATTTACCTCTTTCATACTAAGTGCACCCACACTTATTATATATCATTTTGTTCAGGGCTTTCATTCCATATCAAACATTCATATATAGAACTCCATTTTATATGAATAAAATCTAAAAAGGTTTTATAAATTAACAAATGTTGATATTTTTCAATTTCTGCATGTCAATTTAACTGATAATGTCACAATATTGTTTGGTTTTGCTGCAATAAAACATACATATTTGTATTCAGAAATGTCTCATGAGTAAAACAGTAACCCCCATGTATAGGTTTTATGGTGTTTTGGAAAGTTACAGGCTAAAATATACGTCTTGTCTATTTATTTATTTTTTACATAGAAATTTCACAGATTGGTTTGCTGGGCCTAGGTTGCCTTTGAGACTGTATGGCAGCCAAGAAATGTAAGTTACCCCATCATTGCATACAATTTGAAAAAGTAGACATCCCAGGGTATTTAAAATGGGTATGCCCAGTCTTTTGTAGTAGCCACTTGGGCATAAACGCTAGCCAAAGTTAGTGTTAGTTTTTCGTTTTTTTCGTTTTTCACATAAAAACTGTACTTTTACTGATAATATTATTGTCAGTATATAGTTTACTGCCCTGAAACACTCCTAGTTCTATTCAGTGATGTCTCACGAGCGCCACGGTACCCCCCATGTATAGGTTTTATGGGGTTTTGGAAAGTTACAGGGTGAAATATACACATGTCCATTTTTGGTTTTACACATTGAAAATTGGCAAAGTGATTTTCTGGGCCTATCTTGCCTTTGAGAGAGCATGGCAGCCTGGGTAATAACATTTCCACTATTATGGCATACCATTTTCAAAAGTAGGCAACCCAGAATATTTCAAATGGTTCATTTTAAGATGTTTGATCTAACCACTTTTTTAACATTATCTCCTGAATATAACAGTACCCCCATGTACTGGATTTTCTGTTTTTTTGGGTCGCAGGGACAAATATATTAGATGTCCATTTCAAAGTTGGAAATTTGACAGTTATTTCCTGGGCCTATTTTGCCTTTGAGAGAGCATGGCAGCCTGGGTAATAACATTTCCACTATTTTCCACATTTCAGAAATATGTGATTTAACTGTATTTACTGTATATGGGCTTATGCTCAGATGCAGACATTTGTTTTACTATTTTCTGTTGCCATTTTCAATAAGCTGTACTGCATGTAATGCCTTCAGTGTTCTCACAAATGCATTTAAGAAGAATATTGCACCATTTTCCTACTTGACATATCTCTTGTATGTGAGAATTTTTTTTGTCTTTCTTTGATAATCACATGCAGGGCTCGAGTCCTGCAGGAACGCATGGGAACGGCGTTCCTGCACTTTTTCCAAAGCAGGAACGCCGTTCCCGTTACCTGTCCTGCAGGACCGGCCCTGCTACCTGCACTGAGGGGCCATCACACGCTGTGTTCCCTTTCCAGCTATAACTCTCGCGAGACCCGCGGCTGTTACCTTGGCAACGCTCCGCACAGAGAGTTAGAGCTGGAGAGGGAACACAGCGTGTGATGGCCCCTCTGTGCAGCGGCTGCCTCCCTCCACCGGACCACCAGGCGATCTCCCCCTTCCCTGACAAGGTAAGAAGCAGGGAGGGGGGAATAAAATAAACAAATATACATAAAGTTAAAAAAAAGTCCCCCTCCCCATCATCCAGCACTCACACACCCATCATCCAGCACTCACTCACACACCCATCATCCAGCACACACACACCCATCATCCATCACACACACACCCATCATCCAGCACTCACACACCCATCATCCAGCACTCACACACATCATCCTGCACTCACACACACATCATCCTGCACTCACACACACATCATCCAGCACTCACACACATCATCCAGCACTCACACACATCATCCAGCACTCACTCACACACATACACACACACACACACCCATCATCCAGCACACACACCCATCATCCAGTACTCACACACACATCATCCAGTACTCACACATCCATCATCCAGCACTCACACACCCATCATCCAGCACTCACACACACACCATCCAGCACTCACACACACAGACACACACACCATCCAGCACACACCCATCATCCAGCACTCACACACACACACATCATCCAGCACTCACACACATCATCCTGCACTCACACATACGTCATCCAGCGCACTCACACACATCATCCAGCGCACATGCATTCATTATACACACTCTTCACTCACTACAAACACTCTACATTCACTATACACTCACTACAAACACACTACATTCACTATACACCCTCTGCATTCACTATACACCCTCTGCATTCACTATACACCCTCTGCATTCACTATACACCCTCTGCATTCACTATACACATTCTGCACTCACTACACACTACATTCACTATACACACTCTGCATTCACTACAAATACACTACATACACTGCATTCATTGTACACACTGCACTCACTACAAACACACTAAATTCATTATACACAATTTGCACTTACTACAAACACACTACATTCATTATACACACTCTGCACTCACTACAAAAACACTACATTCACTATACACACTGCACTCACTACAAACACACTACATTTATTATACACACTGCACTTACTACAAATACACTACATTTATTATACACACTGCATTCACTACAAATACACTACATTCATTATACACACTCTGCACTCACTAAAAACACACTGCATTCATTGTACACACTCTGCACTCACTACAGATACACTACAATTATTATTCATACTCTGCACTCACTACAAACACACTACATTCATTATACACACCCTGCACTGCACTATATGCATAGGAGTGTAATTTTTTTTTTAAGGGGGGTTGGGCGGGAATCTTGGGTGAGTTCCCACACTTTTTTCCCCAGGACTTGACCCCTGATCACATGTTAGATTTAGTGTGAAATACTGCAACATTAGGAATACTCTATACAGTCTAAAGATTTTTATTCTCTAAAAAATGTTATAAAGGCTGAATGAACAAGTGAAAAATGAGAGGCTTTCCACATTTTTGAGATATTCAGAATAAAATTGTAAACATGCCAATTTCAGTTTTCAAGTTTCCAATATTCGCTCATTGATTTACAGAGCCAACATGCAATTTGGTACAAAAATTCAAGCCTTTACTACACTTTACTTCCATCGTGGCATACCATTTGCAAAGGAATATAACTGGAGATATTTAATATGAGAACTGAAGCTATTTGAATAATATGGGGTGTTTTGCATCTTTGCCATTTTATCTCCAATTTCTGTCTAAATTTTAATTTTGTGCACATACATATTGAACTTTTTTTTTTTAATTAAAGCCTTGTATGTTCTACTACTTCAAATACCCCAGATTTGCATTCTTCTCCTTCATTTCCCAATTACAACAATACTCAATAATCTACCTATATACATATCTTAGCCAGGTTTTTGGACAATCTATAGAATCAAATTTTGATATGCCTGCTTGTTTGTTTTCCAGAGAAGCTAATTATGTCACTATACTGACCAACACGAAATTTTGATATTTCTAACCCTAACTCTAATCACAGCTAACTCTAGCCCCCTGGCCGTAACTAAACCAACCCATAGCTAACACTAACCCTTGCTAAAGCTAACACTAATTAAAACGGATTAACATTTCTCAGAGTATGCAAAATGACATCATTGATGACTTAGAGAATTTGTCAGCTATTTTAGCTTTACATTTTAAATTCACTTTGAATTCTGAGTTTAGTAAATAACCCTGTAAAGTGACAGTTCAAGGGGAATTCAGAATGGATTTAAAGTTTAAGGTCAAAATAGCCAAACTGGAAATGATGCTTTCAGTTTGGCTACTTTGGCCTTAAATTTGAGATTCACTTGCATTCTCACTTTAGTGAATAACCCTTTATGTGTCCTCTTTATAAAACATATCTGCCAGAAGCTTACTTTGCCCAGGATAAAGATGGTGATGAATGCTTCAACATCACATTAGAAGAAATGCACTGCATATAATCTAAAATACATATACAATGCAATACAAAAAGATAGCAACATGTGAATGGTTTAGAGACCATTGTCATTGGATTTCGCAGCACTTCATCATAATCACAATAAAAAAAAAGCCAGGAGCTATTAACAGTTTAATTGATACGCTTTTATGAAGAAGTGGGTTTTTAACGATTTTTAGAAGGAGTGGAGACTGGGTGAGCATCTAACGGAGGAGGGAGGCAAGTTCCACAGTAACGGTGCAGCCCTCGAGAAATCTTGAAGGCGAGCATCAGAGGTGGGAGTACGGACAGAAGATAGACGTAAGTCTTCAGCAGATCGTAAGGGTCTAGACGGCACCAGGGCCGGTGCAAGGATTTCTGCCGCCCTAGGCAAAAGTAAAGTTTGCCGCCCCCCCTCATGTGACATCACAATGCCCCACCCACATTAAGCTGCAGTGGTTCTGGGGACTATAGTTTTTTTTAATGTGAGGTAAATTAGAGATTAGTGCCACGAATAATATACTAGATTGCCTACTTACAACCAGATGAGGATGATGATTGGCTCTAGCTGCAGTCTGGCTCCACTGGTCTGGTGTAGAACAGGATCTCTGGAGGCTGTTTGTAACTGTGGTCACAAAAATCAATGTTCTGGGATAACGGGAAGCAGCTCCATTTTTGGGGGGCCCTTTACACAGCTCAAGGTCTGGATCCCAGGGTCCACCTTCATGTTCAACCACTGAGTTTGTTCACAAGGGGTGGAGTGTGTAGGGGATGTCCTGATATGTGTATAAGGAATGCATTGTGTGAATCTCTGTTTGTATGTGTAAGGGCTGCAAGGTGTGTTTCTGTGTATGGTACGGGATGCAGTGTGTGCATCTGTAAAGGGGTGCATTGAGTGTGTGTAAGGGGTGCATTGAGTGTGTGTAAGGAATGCATTGTGTGTTTCTGTGTGTGTAAGGGATGCATTGTGTGTACGGGTTGCATTGCTTGTGTGTGTGTGTGTGTGTCTGTGTGTGTAATGCATTGTGTGTGTAATGCATTGTGTGTGTAATGCATTGTGTGTTTTTCTGTGTGCAAGGGGTGCATTGTCTTTGTGTGTAAGGGGTGCATTGGGTGTGATTGTGTGTTTGTGTGTGATGGATGTCAATCTTTCCCCCTCCCTTGTCACTCTTCTCCCCCCTCTCCCTTCCTTGTCACTCTCTTCTCCCTCATTGTCACTCTCTTCTCCCCCCTCCCTTGTCCCTCTCTTCTCCCCTCCCTTGTCCTCTCTTCCCCCCTTGTCCCTCCCTCCCATGTTACTCTTTCTCCCCCTCCCTTGTCCTCTCTTTCTCCCCTTGTCACTCTCTTCTCCCCTCCCTTCCCACTCTCATTCCCGTCCCTGTCAATTTCTTTCTCCCCCGTGTCAATTTCTTTCTCCCCCTCCCTGTCAATTTCTTTCTCCCTCTCCCTGTCAATTTCTTTCTCCCTCTCCCTGTCAATGTCTTTCTCCCACCCTCCCTGTCAATGTCTTTCTCCTCCCCGTCAATGTATTTCTCTCCCTCCCTGTCAATGTCTTTCTCCCCCACCCCCCTGTCAATTTCTTCCCCTCCTGTCAATTTCTTTCTTTCTCCCCCCTACCCTACCTCTGTTGTAGCGTGGCCGAGCTCTGTATGGTCCGCGGGTACAGGGAGCTTTTGTTTCCTGTACCCGGCCGGACTAAAAGGAAGTGGACACTCAGTGTCAGTCCGGCCGGTGTTCTATCAGATGTCTATCAATTTGATGGGGTATAGAGATCTGATAGAACACCGGGTACAGGAGACATATGCTTCCTGTACCCGCGGACCATACAGAGCTCGGCCACGCTACAGTGAGGGAGTGACAGGAGGGAGCACTGAGCGCTTCCCTCCTGTTAGCCCCTCTCCTCATGCTGCGCCCTCATGGACGCACCAGCCAGGGCAAAGCTGCAGCTGCCTGAGGCTCTCTACAGAGCGCTCGGGCTGCTGCAGCATAAGGCGGGCCGGCGCTCCTGGTGGCGCCCCTTCCCAGGGTTCGCCCTAGGCGGCTGCCTAGTCCGCCTAACAGGTAGCGCCGGCCCTGGATGGGACATACTTGTGTATAAGGGAGGATAGATAGATGGGAGCAGCATTATGTATAGATTTGAAAGCAAGAACCAGAATTTTAAATTGAGCCCTATTTCTTACAGGAAGCCAATTTAGGGACTGACAATGACATTAATCACAGGTCAGTACATAAGTAAATATTCTTATACTGCTTAATAACTATTATTTGAACACACTATTCTACCATGCTTCTTTACACAGCAAAACCTATCACTATATGCTCTGATAGTTGTTTTTTATTATTCAATCCAACAGTTCCTGTAACCATTGCAAATTGCTCAGTGTTCTACAATTGCTTTGATCCTGAGTGCACTTGACAGTTCGTTGAAGTTTTGTTGGTTTAGCCTTAAAAATATTTCCACTGAAACTGTTTATATTTTTTCATTTTGGCAGCTCATTCTTCTTATCCAGCCAGCAACACATATATCTTGAAAAACAGCCTAATGTTTTTTTTCTCATTGCGTGCATCTGCTTTGTACTACAAACTAACAATACAAACAAACAAACAAACAACCAATAATTGATATTCCTTGTTTGCACATCAATTAATTGCATAATAATAAAAAGAGGAATAGATGAATAATACCTGGATGATCACAGACACACAAAACAAACACACAAAATATCCTAAAGTTTCAAAGCTCTCTAAAGAAAGCACAAAACAAATAATGCATTGTTTGTGATGTTCGGCGCATCCTTTTTGTAGTTCAATGATCGGAGAAATGAATTATATTGTTGACATGCAGATTAGCTCTTTTATACAATTTAACATAACCTTGATGTTTTAAATGAACAAGTTTGTGTCATTAGATGAAAGAAGTGATTTGTAGTAAAGAACGGTGATTGAAATACAAAAAACGCAACAAAAACGCCGTCAGCCATTAGAACGTCAAGAGGAACAGCATTAGACTATTGTAAACTCATTGACTGGAACATTAAGAGGACACCTACACAAATGGGATATTCTGCTTTCATTTATTAAACCAACAGTGTTTATTCTGAATAGTAAATATTTTGTATGCATGCACATGGGATAGGATAATGAGCATGTGTTTGCTTTGATAGTGATTACACTTGTGGGTACACCTAATGCAATCAGCAATTGATGTAACATTATGTATATTGCAGGAGTTATAAAATAATTTCTAGTTACTGGGCAATATAAATGGAATTCCATGTTATATATTAATCCTCACTGGGTGATGTGAGACTTGCCTTGTAATGTATTGGGATTAGTTAAATATCCATGTCATCTAATAACAATGTAGTGAAGCTTCTTTGGGCTAGCTGGGTCATATAAAATATTTTAATTAAAATGGGCAAATGGAAGATTTTTCTTTAAATGTTTTAAATGCGCTATGGCTCCTAACCTTGAAGATGCTTTGCTGGGTGAAGGCTTTATTTAAATACATTCAAAAAGTTTTCCTGACACTTACAAGAAATATATACGGGGAAAGTGGCGAGTCATTCATTGAAATCAACTTGTGAGTCCTACTAGAAATTGAGCAGTTGTTTTTTTAAATTTCAAGTGCTACACAGACTTTTAAGGACATTAATAAATCCAAAAATCTTCTACCTCAGAAATGTTGAAAGTCTAACCCTGTCAGGAATCAGTCCTGCAAGCTTGAGGTTTGTAGAGGTATTGCACATATTAACCATCATAGCCATATTGTGATCAATAGTCAATGTCTTCCTCAGCTCATTAAGGGAATCCACCACTTATAATCAGAGGCGGCTCTAGACTTTATGAGGCCTTAGGCGAAACTCAAACATGAGGCCCCACTAACAAAAAAGTGTCACATATACACATTGAGGCACTGTCTACCTGTGTATGTGCCTGAGAGTGTGTCTGACAGAGAGTATCCTTGTGTGTGTGAATGTATGTCTCTGTGAGCATGTTTGCGTTTTTGTCTGAGACCGTATGTGTATGGGGTAGCTGCTTGAAGTGTGTTGTGTGTATGGGGGGGGTGATG
>OW240916.1:143784386-143825678 GCA_933207985.1 Pelobates cultripes | reverse complement strand
GGATGGTGAGGCTGAGGGTGGTGGGGAGGCTGAGGGTGGTTGGGGGGTGGTGAGGCTGACGGTGTTGGTGAGGCTGAGAGTGGTGAGGCTGAGGGTGGTGGGGGAGTGGTGAGGCGGACGGTGGTGGTGAGGCTGAGGGTGGTGTGGTGAGGCTGAGGGTGGTGGGGGTTGAGAGAACCTACCTTTACTTCCTGGTTGTCCAGTGGGCTCCCTGGTGGTCCGGTGGCCATTGCTTCCGGTCTGCAGCTCCGCAGTGAGCTGCAGACCGGTGTCTGCGGTGGCTGGCCGGGCCGCCAGGAGGGCCTCACACAAGGCGGCATACCGGGCAATCCGCCGGGCCCCCTCCTGGTGTCAGGTCCTCGGTCTGCCCACAGGTGGTTTAGGCGGCCGCGAGGCCCCAGCCAGTGCAAGGCCTTAGGCGGCCGCCTAAACCACCTAATTAGAGAGCCGCCTCTTATAATACTGTAAAAATTAGGTTGGACTTAATTTTTTTAAAGTCCAAAACCTAGTCCTAGGCAGGTCCAAAAGTTACTCAATAGTTACTCTATACTGCAAGCCTGTAGGGTTCATTGCACGCTTACCAGGCATACTTTTTTTTTTATTCACCAGGGATTATATTTTAATAACCAATGGTTGGTGGGCAAGTGTACATTTTAAACCATGAATTAAGTTATAGCAAGTGGTATTGGCTGCACTACTAAACATTTGTAATGTGTTTTATGCTTGTTTTGCTAGCTCAACATCTTCCAGCTCTATTGTATTGTCATTCTCCTGATACATATTTATTTTATTTTTCAGGAGAGAGGTAAACAATTGGAAAAAGTCCACACTGTCATTGGAAACAAATGCTGTGATTTGGATTCTATTATTTCCACGCTCACGTATGCCTATTATTTAGACAAGGTAAGATGGGTTTCCTCCTTTCTTCCTCCCTCGTGTGATTTATCTAGAGATATTGTGCATGGATAGCTGCAGACATATTTTCAAGCTGGGATAAGCAAAAATCAGGGAGTCTATTTTAGTGTTTTATTTGTATCCTTTGCACCTATACATCAGAATGTACAAAACATTAAAAAGTCAAGCAAAGTCATAAACAGCCATGGGGACATTTGAAGAGGAAAGACATATAAATGGTAGGGCCAAAATTCAGGGGCCTCAAGTTTACCTCTTTTTTCTTACCCTGCCTAAATTAATGTACCTTGATATGCCCATATCAAGATTTGGGGTCTTGTGTTGAAATTCAGGCATAATTAGGTTCACCAAACTAAGAAATATAACGGTGTACTGTTTTGGTTTTGTTTATATAGTTCAGCTGATTACTTTAACCATGGCTGCTTTCCACCTGATTCAGATATATTAGAATCTCTTGGGAATTTATATTATGGACCTAAGCTAACACGCAAGTTACAGAGGAAACGTCAGCACCACCTAAGCAATATGGCAGGCAATATCTGGACAAGCCACGGGCATCTCATTCTGCTTGCTACTCTCTTTTTCAATATGATTATGCACATTGATCATGCAGGGCTATTCACTAAGGTGAAAATTGTAGGAAATTCAAAGTGAATTCCAAACTGATTTAGCCAAACTGTAAACATGGCTGACTTGGGGAATTTTGGCAATTCAGCAATTTTGGCTTTACATTTAAGATTAACTTTGAATTAACTCTGAATTCTTGACAATTCTTACTTTACTAAATAACACCTGATGGTATTTATGCTTGAATCACTATACAAGCGTGTGATGTAAATAAAACAGACTCACTGTGTGATGGACATCCATTATATTGGAATATTAGTAACAACTGTGAACAGAACCTGGAATTGTGTTAAAATGTCCCCAGCATGTCCCTGACACTTTAAACGTGTTTTCATAGCATAATATTGCATTAGTTTGTAATGAGCAATTTAGAAATATAACATTTGTTTCAAAGTTATAGCTGAGCTAATTGTGTTATGTCTTCATTGTGAAACATTGCTCGTGTTTGTTGTGGAGAAGAGTGCATTTCCCTGAAACATCATTATCAGACGTGTGAGCATATTTGAGTTTACATTTATTGCTGTTAAAAATGTATTTGATCCCACGCCAGTTAGAGAATCTTAATAATTGACACAATGAGAGCAGAACTTTTATCTCTTCGCTTCAACTTACAAATAATTCTCTGTTCTAATTTTGATTTGCATTGTCTAAGGGCAATCTGATATCGATGAGGTGGCAATAAAATATGTAATAAATACAGAGTATTTTCATTTATGCCTAAAGATCATTTGGAATATATCTTCTTATATTATCAAAGCACATGTCAAGCTTGGAAATTACATTATAAAATGGAATGTTACACATATTCACAATTAAAAATTATATCTCCTAAGCGTAACATTTTTTTGACTAGCAAGCATTTCATACTGAGTCCCCTATGGTTTTTAGACTGCTTTAGTACTTTGAAATGTGAACATGTCCTCATCAACCACTGGAAATAAGTAAAGGGTTACTGCAATCCAAAATAGTAAAGGAGTGAGTAAGTAAGTGAGTGAGGAAGTGAGGGAGGAAGTGAGGAAGGAAAGAAGGAAGGGAGGGACTTCCATACCAAGGCTAAGTTCTCCCCGCAACTCAATTCACCTCTGGTGAAACTGCTCCTCCTCACTGGGGTGGGGGAGATACTTAGGGTAGGACTTAGGCTAAGGGGAGGGGATGTGCTGCCGTTGGTCATCTGTTGACTCATACAGACTCTAAGCACCATTACCACTTTAAATCAGTGAAGTGGTCATGGTTTGGACAAACCATTTAATAATGATAAAATACCTCACTTAGTGATCCATTCCAAATATTCTTGAGATACTTTTGCATATCAAACTTTGCATGGTCAGATATTGAAAACAACAGTCTGCATCAACAGTGTCTTCATTTAACAGTGAACCACAACAAAACCTGCAATCAAATTTCTAACTGCACGTTGGGCAGATTCAGCTAATTAATTTGTACTCATTTTTTTCAAATTACACTTATGAAAATAAAAACAAAATTAAACAAATACAGCTCAGTGCAAACTACAAAATGAAAATCCCCAGCAAAAAAGCAAAGAATGAGAAGGGAAGCTACATTCATATATACATCATATTTACATCTTTTTTGAAGATGTCAGCTGTGCCCATTTTCATTTATATATATTCAGATATAGTTTGTTATAACTGGAAATATTCTTATGTGAATCATTTCTCATATATACTTATTGTCTAATAAAAGGAGAAAAACGAGTAACATGAGTGGAGTACAGTTTTAAATTAAATAAGTATAGCAGAGGACAAAAGACATACCCAGAAAATGAGATTGGTATGTCCCATAGCTTAATATATAGAGTGCAGCATAAAAACAGGCCTGTTAACATGCGAAATAAAAAAATCACAAAAAAGCTGATTTAATAACTACATATAGTACAAGAACCATTGATAACTATAATTTGACACTTATATCCTGTGATATAGCTTGTGGCTTCTGGGTTTAAATAACTGTTCCTTTTTAGTAAAACCCTGCATCACAGTAATCTTGCACTACACATTTGACTTAATGCATCATTAGGTGATCTATGTTGCATAGTTGCATCATGGGATGCACATTTCAGATTACTACCAAGATCAGAGCCTCCAGATACTCTGCACTTTTTATGACAGTCTATTCATCCAGCGCTCACTGTTTTTATGTATGAATCAATTTTAATCACCAAAGCTTCTTTTAAAATGCCCTGCTGATCTATCTACACACTGTTTCCCAAGTCCTCTAGGCACACCAACAAAACCAGGATTTCGGCATTTCTCAATTCGGTTCCAACAGGAAAACCTGGACTGTTGGTGTGCTGTAAATCGGGAACTGATGATTTACACCAGGCTTCCCCAAACTTCTGCTCTCCAGATGTTACTGAACTACAACTCCCATGATTCTCAGCCTATCTATTTCATTCATAGAATCATGGGAGTTGTAGTTCAGCAACATCTGGAGGGCCAGAGTTTGAGGAAGCCTGATTTACACTGTGCTCAATCCTTTTAACTTAATTTACACAATAATCTTTTTTTGTGGTCTGACGTGTGAATGATCCATTTGCCTGCATCTATTTGCTTTTTCATTTAAAAAGATATTAAATTATTTGTTACTGGTACGCTTGTTTTGATGAATACAAGCAAAATGAAGAATACATTATTCATTAAAGTACATTATTTAGTTAACTCAAATTGTTCCTAAGCATTGTGTACAAAAAAGTCTCATCAGTGCACAGTTGTGTATAATCTGTCTTTTGTTGCTCTAACCTCTGTATTACAACACTGGTTTGAATTGTATGTGTCACTAATACTGCAATACTCTGCATCTCTATTAAAATGGCTACTCATAAACAAACATATATTTCTTAAGAAAGCACATATTACTTAAGATTAGTGATGTCCCGAACGGTTTGCCGAACGGTTCACCACGGATGGCGAACATATGCGCTGTTCGGTCCGCCCCCTATGTCATCATTGAGTAAACTTTGAACCTGTACCTCACAGTCAGCAGACACATTCCAGCCAATCAGCAGCAGACCCTCCCTCCAAGACCCTCCCACCTCCTGGACAGCATCCATTTTACATTCATTGTGAAGCTGCATTCTTAGTGAACTGTCCAGGAGGTGGGAGGGTCTGGGAGGGAGGGTCTGCTGCTGATTGGCTGGAATGTGTCTGCTGACTGTGAGGTACAGGGTCAAAGTTTACTCAATGATGACATAGGGGGCGGACCGAACAGCGTATATGTTCGCCATCCGTGGCGAACCGTTCCCGAACCGTTCGGCGAACTGTTCGGCGAACCTTTCGGAACATCACTACTTAAGATAAAGGGAAACTGATGTTGGTTTCAAAATCATTATATGCTCTAGAGATGGTTTGGTATAAAGATAGTGATTAGTGATGTCCCGAACGGTTCGCCGAACGGTTTGCCACAGATGGCGAACATATGCGCTGTTCGGTCCGCCCCCTATCATTGAGTAAACTTTGACAGTGCCTCTAGCGGCTGTCAATGAGACAGTCACTAGAGGCTGGATTAACCCATAGGTAATTTGAAACAGCTATGTTTACTGCAAAAGGGGTTAAACCTAGCTGGACCTGGCACCCAGACAACTTCATTAAGCTGAAGTGGTCTGGGTGCCTATAGTGGTCATTTAAAAACAAATAGGAATAAAGTGCTCGTTATAATAGTCCACAGGCTCTCCTCTGTCCGAGACTTAATGGCTTTCTCAATCGGGATGTGTATGCTCTTTATCAGTTCATCAGGTGACCACTAGTTTATAGACTTCTGCATTCGGTGTCAAACAAATTGCAATTTTTCTGAATTTTGGGTGATTGGCCATTTGTCTGAATTCTGTAATTACAAAACTCTATATGGATGACTCACAAAACAAAGAAAATACATGACAATAGATAACCCTTTTAATTTGTTTTGAGATTCAAAGTTCCGTCTGTGTCACCATAAAAAAGAAAAAGATGATTGATGGAAATAAAATGTTTATGGTTAGTGGACAGCAATTAAATATGGATTTTATTCACAGTTCAAATGAGAAGTAGAGGAGCAGTAAAAAAAAAAAAGGTAATAATATACTCCTTTTCCCCATCAATGTTACTTTGTCTTTTAACCAAATGGCATGAAAATGTACCTAATATAATAATAATTACATTATGTAAATGTTTTGCAGTACACTGATTGGCTACTTTTACTTACATTTTGGTTCATCCAAATAGAATTTTTGGTTCAACCAAATAGAAATGATTTTGTGGCCGAAATCTATCTCAGCCAAATTGTCAAAAATTATTCAATTTCTGTTTCGGTAAAGGAGTTTCTTTTACCGAAACAGAAATTGAATAAATCAGTTTAGGAAAAAATAAAGTTTTGTGCTATGCACAAGTCTACTAATGAATACTTTTATTTATAAAACACCAACATATTCCTTAGGACTTTATGCTGTGATTTATGCTGTTTCATTCATCACAAGAGATACATTTATAGTTGAGTTTTATTCAGCACAAGATATATAAATTATACTACTTTTAAGGGCAGACCGGATATAACAAGCAGAATATGATATAATACAAATGCTATATTTCATTATGTCCTCATATATGACTCGGTCGATTGGGCTCCAGCAGAAGGTTCAATTCCTGGCAAACAGAACTTTTATCTTTTCAAGGTTGAAGATATGAGTTGTGCAATAATAATACTTAGATGTCTATATATCATTGGAAAATAGAGAGAAAGCCAAAAATACCTTGATTAAATCATTTGATTTAATGATATATACAATCCATACATTTTCATCACTGGCATCATTCTCAAGATGTGGCCAAGAAAGACTCTCAATATACAGAGTACTGCTAAAGCACTTATACATTGGCTGAAATAACTTGAAAACGTTTCTCTGTGTAACATGACAACATTTATTAATGCATTTATGCTGCACTTTTATGTTGTGTACCCAAAAGGAGACACGCAGTCACGTAGAGGCTGGAGGAACACAGGCTAGGCCTAGGTATACAAATTCCTTGTGCTTCCATACCTACACAGTTAAGGCAATATTTTATATTTATATAAGATTATTCCATATTCTACTCTGGCAATGGTACTAAACTTGACTATTTCTCAAAATATGTTGTTGAATAATAATTTCCCAGAAATATCATGGGAACCACTATTTCAGAATGACTTCTTGTGAACCTAGTTTAAGCCTAATACAAGGAACCTTTCTGCTTGACTCTTCTAAAGGTTTGCTATCCAGACCTAGAATGGATAATCTAAATCAGAAATGCTACTGTCACTGCAGGGGTTCTCCAATTCAATAATATGCAGTCCTTGTTTAACAGCCAAAATACATCCCTTGATATAAATGCAATTTGAGCTCAGTCCAATGGTGCGTAAATATCTCTTCTTTTCTACTGTGATCCCAGGTCTCATTCACTTATTTTACCCAGGTCCACACCGTGCAGCTATTCCTCCACTGATATGCAAACACCACTTGTAGGGATCATTGAAATATGTGGAAGAAAATAAATAAATGTACTGACAATTATAGTTAGTTGATTTAATATATCATCTTTTTTTTAAAAGTAATAAGAAATGGAGAATAGTTTTTTAAAAAAACAACCTGAATTTAAGCAATGAATTGAGCAAATGTTATATGATTATACATAATATTCTATAAGCTTTATGAGTGGAAATTTACGATAGAGATTAAGGAGAGCAAAGGATGCTACGAACTCTAAAAGTAGTATTGATGAGAAAGGTCCTTTTTTAATAATGGAAGATTACGATTATCCACACATTGATTGACATTATGCAAGGAACGGGAAGCAACTTCTTCAAAGTTCAAATTCTGTAAATTTACAGAAGTTAAAATGTGTTTAGATTTTTTTGTGTTTTGTAGAAAATAAAATGGGTGGTAGTTCGCCATAAATTATTTGAGATTATATGTATTCCTTGTCTAGCAATCTTACTGAGATGGTAGAAAAGATTAGCTCACAAAAGTGAATTCAGATTTTAGCACATTCCTTCTGCTGAGAACTAAAATGTTTATAAACATGTTTAATAAACATACATGCACAGACATTCACACACTCGCTCACTAGGGTTGCTGGGTCCCCAGAGCAACTCATTGACATAAGGGTGGGTTGTAGTAGTTAACACTTCCCTTCTGTCTTGGCCTTCAAATGATTGAATTTCTGCTTATAGTAGTGGTGGAAACACTCTAGTGAGTGTCCCTTTTAAGAGAACCAGTTTATCTTTGCATTGGATTAACAACAAGACATATTGTGTTTTTCATTTTCATTTATTTACAAACAACCCTGTTACTTCAGAAAATTCACCAGGTGCATTGCTGGGGTAACAATACAACTGGGACTTGAGTCCAAAAATAATGGTGACCCCCTTCCTAAAGAACCACCCTGGACCCCTTCCTAATTTCACCACTTAATGTGCTTTTTGGCACAATCTTACAGATACACACAGATATGCATATACCAACATATACACAGATGAGCACTGACACATGCAAAACTAGACATACACAGGTATAGATAGAAGCACAAGCACCAACTGTTACACGCAGTCAGAGGCAGGCACACACAGGTTCACACAGGCACAGACAGGCACACACACACACACAGACATGTACACATAGGCACTTAAAGAGATAGACAGGCACACACACACACACACACACACACAGACAGTCACAGACAGACAGTCGTAAACAGACAGTATGTTTTGTTTGTTTAATGCAGTGGTAGTCAACCTTTTTCTACCTACCTACCTACCAACCTTTTTCTACCTACCACCCACTAATGCATTTTTCTTGATGGAAAAATTTCCTTACCGACCACCAATTTTTGCGCAAGTGCAGAACATTTTTTAGAAAGGAGGGTGTTTTAAAAAAATAAATAAATGTACGTACATTTATCTTTTTAATTCTACTTTATGCATGTTTATAATGTTTTTAACTTTATAAAGTTTAATGAGAAAACAATAAAGTAAATTGAAATTACCTTTACTAGGGATTAATGAGATCCTTGAGGCTGATGTTGCGAGACTAAATATTTGATATCTGGTTCGATTTTCGTAAGGAACAAACAAAGGTCTCCTCTTTCGGTGATATTCAGACGATTTCTCTGTTTGCTCATAATGATTTTTCATCTGTGCGTCAGCTCCCCTTCTCTCCCTCCTCAATTCCCCTTCCCACCTTTTTTATCCCTTGTTTCTATTTTTTAACCTTCCTTATAGCAATGCCCAGTAGGAAGGCTAAGCTTCATAGCCCACTTACTATAGCCCACAATAACAGACAGCCACACATACATCCATACAGACACACATACAAGACACACATACACACACACACACACACACACACAAGACACACATACAAAGACACATACATACAAACAGACAGGCACACATACATACAGACACACATACAGGCACATATACATACAGACACACACACACAAGACACACACATACAGACACACACACAAAGACACATACAGACACATACAGACACGCAGACAGGCACACATACATACATATAAACAGGCAGGCACACATACATACAGACACATGTACACATACAGACACACACACACACAAGACAGGCACACATACATACAGACACACACACATGCAGGCACACACATACAAAGACACACACATAAGACACACATAGACACATACACACATACAAAGGCACATACATAAGACACACATACATACAAAGACATACACAACACATACATACACACATATATACAGACAGACACACATACACACACAAGACATACATACATAGACACATTCACACAGACAGACACACACACACAAGACATACAAAGACACACACACAAGACATACATACAAAGACACATACACACAAACACACACAAAATATTTTATTCACCCTCCTGTTTCCTACCTTTTAGGTGCAGGAGGGTGACTTTCCCTGGGGTCCAGTGGTGGCTCAGGTGGATGGGAATCAGAGTTTCTACTCTAACTCCCTGGTCTTCCTCCCACACGGTCTGTGTGTTAGCTGGGATGTGTGATGTAATAACTGTCAATGCGCCCAGTGCTGACCGGGCCCCCTTACAATCCACATCCATCGGGTGGCCCTGACAGCATGGGCCACCCGATGGACCCCTTGGATGGCGGCCCCAGCAGTTTGCCACGCGGGCATCTCTGAAATTGAGGAAATCCCTACCGCCCACCTGGAATCCTGAAACGCCCACTAGTGAGCGGTAGGGACCAGGTCGAAGGCCCATGGTTTAATGGATGCAGTGCATGTAGGGGCTGCAGTGTGTGTAACAGATGCAGTGTGTCTGTAGAGGAAGCAGTTTGTGTATAGGGGACAATGTGAGTGTGTGTGGGCTGCAGTGTGTATGTAGGGAATGTAGTTTGTTTTTGCTGGTGATACTGTGTGTAAGGGATGTAGTATTAGATAAGGGATACAGTGTTTGTAGGGAATCCATTGTGTGTGTTGGTGATGTAGTATGTGCAGAGACATATTAAGAGCCCATTGGGCCTGATGCTGACGATTATGATGAGCCTAATTATAGAATCGTATCGACAGGAAACACTAAAACAGTCCTACCTCCCAATCGTCATGTATCTGGTGGAGGTGGTGCTGGAGGGAAACTCACAACATATAGCTTTAAGAAAACACATACCCTATGCTAATGTTATTTTCATAAGTAACTCCATGCCCCCTAACAGCAGTGTCCGGTGAAGCAGGATTTCTGTGGACGGGTTAAAAGGGTGGGCCATTGACGCGAGTCATGTAACCAGAACTGCCCAAAGGGGCAATCATGCCCATAAAAATCTGCCTAAGGAATTAGAAGGTCAGCCTGGTGTTAATGCATGTCAGGCTGCCCGACAATCATGCAGGCTGTTCAACTAAGGGCTTACTATGCAGAGAGCACCCTGAGCTAAGCTTAAATGTGTCTAATGATGCACTCACACCACGCTTTCTAAGGACTGTCCCCTAGCACTCATTTGTCCACTCCTCACCTTACCTTCTTACTAGCAGGCAGAAGCTCCTGTTATACAGTCTGGGGAAGAGAAAAAAGTGTATGTAGTTAGTGTAGATGAAAGGGAACATGCCACAGTGTTAGAGAGACTGAAGCAGCAAGAGCATTTGCATAGTGCGCAAAGTCAGCTTTACCTTAACTAATTTAATTGTCAGCCAGTCCACACCAGTTTTGTTTCCTTACATCCACATGTGAAGAATAGTATAAATAATGGGCCTATTTTTAACAATGGGCCTATTCCATGATCATGAGCCTGGAGCTGCAGCCCCTTAGGTAATCCGACCCTGGGTGTATGTGTAGGGGATACAGTGCCTGTGTGCTGGGGATGCAGCATGTATTATGGGACAGGGGCTATAATGTGTGCAGGGGGTTTAGATTGGACTTAAAGTAAAACGTTCATCCTAATTGTTACTACAGCTCTTTTAAAACAGTTTGAAATGTAATCTATACTTTGTGCTAGCAAAAGCATAGATTGGGATAAAAACCTATTTAAAAATAGGTTTTTCATCTATTTCTCTCAAAACCTTGGCAGACACTCAATGCTGAGGAAATGAGAGACATGGAGAGCAAAAGACAGCCCACACCAGAGGTCTTTCTGCTCTCTACCAATAGCAACCACTATGCATGCAAGCGCTAGCAAGAGAGTATATGAATAGAGTGACATGGTGTCTCTCCATTTAGATGCCCACACACTGGCAACAAAGTCAGCAAGTTGGCATCATAATAGAGATTTGCCTTGCTCAGGTAAGTGTCCCCAAACAGAGCAAACCAACAAAGACGAGAGCAGGTGCACAGGTGGACTACAGGTGCATGTTACAGATGTGGAGTGATTGGAGGTGCCATGTAAATAGTGACAGTTTCACTTTAAATCTAAAATATAAAGCATTTTGTTTAAATGTATTTTATAAAATACAGTATATTCCCCCATCCTCTAGCTGACTTCAAATGTAAAATACATGTATATGTTAAGGGTATTGAAATAAATCTTTATTCTATCGTAAACATCATGCCGATATCTGTTGGTCCAGTGTGAAGAGCCTCTGAACAGCCCAGAGCTCTTGTGAGCCATTACACAATTTCTGCAACTAGCGAAGGGTGAGTGTATGCTCAGTGAAGAACATTTGTGCATAACCCCAAGTCCCTGGCCAGCCTTTGGACTTGGGACCCGTAGCTAATATTATACATAGAATTTGGAGACCCGGGGCTTTTCTGGGGTCCATTTGGAGCTGAAAGCTAGATCAGCCCTCCTGATATCCAGGAAGTTAGACTTACACTGTTTGCAATTTTATACGGATATTCTTAAATTTGAAACTGTAATACATTCTGCAGCATATCATTTATTTATTATTCTCTGGCAGCTTGTTATGAACAACATTTTCATGAAGGCTTATCACAAATATATACTGCATGTGCCTGTTGTATACATGAATACTGAAATTAGGATGAATTCTCTACTTTTCAGATCACTTCTCCTAACATTTTATGCCTACCAGTTCTAAATATATCAAGAGTGGAGTTCAACTTCTACAGTGAGACAAGATTTATATTGGGGGAACTGGACATTCCTGAATCATTCCTTATCTTCAGAGATGAAATCAATCTGCAGTCCTTGAATGATGAAGGCCGATTGTCAATAACACTTGTTAATTTCAGCACAATGGCGAGGTACATGCATGGAAATGATTTCATTCAAGAAACACTGTTTCTGCATTCACTTCTCAAAATAATGTAGGGTTTTCAATAGTTTTCACGGAATATTTAAAGTGACTTTATTCAACCATCAAAGTAGACCTAAGTGGTTTATACTTCACATGGGCTAGAATGGTGGGAGATGTGGTAAAATAAGAGATGTTAGCAGAGATGTAAGATTCTATTTGCCAGTGAACTATTTGGTATATTCATTAATGGGACACTCTGGTCACCATAACCACAGCAGTAGTCTGTCTGAATTGGTCTATTAAAGCATAGGTTCATACCTCTGCATTATCATAGCAACACATATCATGTTTAAACAGTATTAATTGGCTGAGAGTGGCAGTGAAATATGACTTTCTTCTCTATCAGACCAGTTTAGGCTGGAAAAAGTGCAGATTCATGATGCAACAAGGTAAGTATAAGCCTGTTTGTAAATGGTTTGACAGATTACTTTAGGTATCAAAACATACAAGTGTAGATTTTTTACACAGTGACCTTACGTCTGGCTTGCTTTTAGAGTACAACATTTCAACCTTGATGTGGGGTTCCCCTAGATGGGATCAAATAGAATGCTGTTTAGTGCTTCCCCAAATTGTTACTCTGATGTGGGATTCCCCTACTTAACATACAAAATTAGGGCACTGTCTAGTAGATATCTCCCTAATGTGGTAACCTTATGTGAGATTGCCTATTTAAGGATACCAATTAGTGTACCGTTTAGTACATTTTTTGGGGAAATGATTTTTATGCTGTTTGTGCAGGATGTGAAAAGCCTTGGTGACTTCAAAAGACACTGCATGGCATGGGCATGGCATAATTGTTTATGCTCTGCTCAGATATATAAATGTATTTTTATAAAGAAAAGGGAGAATACAAACGTTCAGAAAAGTGCAATGTGTAAAAAGTGCTGCCGTGCCAATACAGTGTGTGTAAGGAAAAAATATTTTGTTAGGAACCTTAAAAATGACACCAAAATGTGGAAACAATGTATATGTGTGGTGAGCGTGCCCATACAAAGTACACTCACTACACACTAGAATGCACCCATAATATTTCACCGATAAAAGTTGCTGTAGATTTTGCCATTTACAGTCCATAAGCTGAGTTGCAGAGGGTCAGAATAGAATTGTACTTTGTTTTTCTGAAGAGTGAACACTAGAGCCAGAGCAAAACTGAATATAAGTGAGGCTTTATGTCACTGATCTGAGAATTACTTTTTATTTCCATCAAAGTCTAACTTAGCTTTTTGTTTTTGTCCGTAGTGATGACGAAAGTTTGGAAGCATCCGTTGTCAAAGTTATTAACCCAGGGACAAGGCTAGATGGTGTTCAGATGGTGCATGACTCATCCTCCTCCTTAGTTGCCCAAGAGATCCTGGAAGAGGGGCCGGAGCTTGTTACTCGACAGCTAGCTCATCTGCTCAGAGGTGAGCGATTACTCCTGACATTATTAAATGATAAAACGTGTAATGGAGTGTTTCTGAATCTTCTCATGCTGAAAAATGTGATCTATTCTTTGGTTAACAATCCCTTTAAAGACTACAGGGAGCTTAATAAAAGAAGCAGGGAGTAAAGAGTTTTAAAGTAGCATTCTATTGACTGATAAAAACTAATGTATTAAACAGGCTTCTGCTTGTATTACTATACTGCTAGACAGGATTATTAAGTAGAGCTATCTACTCTTCTCCACATCAGTTGGGTGGCTGCAAAGACTGATGCTTGTTTTAACTTTGTGTCCTGGGGCTCTGTGGTGTTTGCGGTAATGACATACTTGCCCAACAGTGGACAATGAATATGGATCAGTGTCCTGTGATTGCATACTTAATAATTTTCTGGTCAGAAAAAAATGTTTATATAATTCAATTTTGATGGTGAAATATGTGACTTTCATTATCCTTTCATTATCTGGAACTGCTATAATCAAATTTACATTATCCTTTTTATTTTCTTTCGTGATGTCCAATATAGCCACCACAGCAGCAAGCAGTGGGACATCGGAACAGTCATAAATGGAAATATTGTCTTTTCATAATATAGCAACGAATGTGTCATACACAACTAACACCACAGTGTTCATGGCTTAAGCCCAGGCAATGAAGAACTAGAAATTGTGTTAAAATTTGATTTTTAAATGCTAGATGCTTATTGCGGAAAACCATTTATTCATTTTAAACAGCTTCTACACCTGCACTTCATGTGAATTAAGCGTTACTTTTTTTTATGGATGCCTATTCAAACTGAATTTAAAATTTAAGGCCAAATTGAAAATTGAATTTTTTTAATGTTCAAAAGTTGAATTTCACTTTGAATTCCTAATAATTCTCACTTTTGTGAATAAGCTTGATATCTATTCATAAGTAGCTGTGCTTTTGGTATTCTTTTCTGAAAAACAATATCAGGATAATTTACTAGCATGAGAATTCAAAGTGAATTTTAAATTGCTTTTTTCCCCATTTGGCTATTACATTTTAAATTCACTTTGAATTCTCACCTTAGTGAATAACCTTGTATGTGTTCTGTGTGCAAAATGATGTCACCTTATGACAAGTGCAATTCATCGTTAAAACAGAATTTATGTTGTGGGGAAAAGGCTCTGTTTGTTAGGTTTCTGCCATTGCGCCATGCTTACTGTAAATCAGTGATACATTTAATTCTCATACTTCCCTAGACTATGTCTAGTCTATTCACTCCATATGCACTGTACACTGTAAATGGCATACATATATGTGTGAAAATGTAATATGCACAAAATATAGGTTGCGCCAATGTAAAGTCCAAATAGTCCACCGTTGCTAGAGTCTGTTCTCAACTGGTAACTGTCCAGACTTTAAATGGTGAGAGTATATGAAATAAAAGCAGAAAATAGCAAATGATGGTGCAGAGCATATGGAACTAGGTGCAGGACATACAAAATAAAATATTTATTTTATATAACTCACATTTGAAAGAGCTATAAGACCAGCTGTGAGTTTAACAGCATGCAGCGGTACAATCCCCACTGTTGGATTTGTAGATCTGGTCCCTCAATGTATGGTTGCTATAGAAAAGATAAGAACGTCAAATAATAGTGCTCACTGTCATCAATGTAATAATGCTTGTAAAAGTAAGAATATTCTACTCACATAGTGGTGCAGTAGATCCTGCTCAGATGGTAGCACTTGGGTGGTATAATCTCCACCAGGGTATAATGTTGGGAAGATTCTTCGAGGAGTTGTATCCAAAGTTACCTTATTAGGTACATTTTAGTGCCAGGAACAGAAAAAGATAATAAATAATAAAAGCAACAAAAGCATAAATAACAAATACTAAATGGACAAACACAACTAGTAGTGAATGCCAAATTTAATACTTTAAAAACAAATGTTAAAGCAACACAATGCGTTTCACCAACTGGGGGGCTTTTACAAGTGCATTTTTTCTTTGGGATTATATGAAAAACCTTATATATATGCAAAAGCTGCCACTCCAATGGGCATTTAAGCTCACCTGCTATGGCAAGGAGAAACCTCTTAGGTGAGTCCTTCACTGACAACTAAAAGGAAAATAACATTTTAGTGATGAAGGCTAACAAATTGAAATCTCTTTATTTTCGGAAAATGGTGCCTCAGAGGGATATAGATTGGGGCCAATACAAACCATTGTCTGAAAATCTATTCATAAACCGGACTATACATAAAACACAAGGTCACACATTTAGGCTGGAAGAAAGGAGATTTAGTCTAAAGCAAATGAAAGGGTTTTTTTTTTCTAGTAAGAACAATAAGGATGTGGAATTCTCTGCCTAGTAAAGTGGTTTTAGCAGAGTCTGTACAGATGTTTAAACAGCAATTGGATAAATACTTGCAAAAACTTAATACACAGGGATTTACATTTTAATTAGTATGATGATAGCTTATTGATCCAAGGAGATAACTGACTACCATTCTGGGGTCAAAAAGGATTTTTTTCTTAGTTTGTTGCAAAATTGGAAGCACTTCAAACAATTTTTTTTGCCTTCTTTTGGATCAAAAGCACAAACAAATGTGAGAAAGGCTGAACTTGATGGACATGTCTCTTTTCAGCTACGTAACTATGTAACTATGTAACTCACCTTGCCGTCTTCAGCTTAAAGCAAAATCTCTGAGACAGAGAGGGATGTGGCCTCACTTAAATGGCCATTGGAGTGATATTAAAAAAAACACAATTTATTTAAATGTGCAAAGGCACTTGGGATAGTGCGCAAGTAATATTTTACTTTGGGTTTTATCGTATGAATTCATTGAAAAAGGATAGTTCGGTTTATTCACTAAAAAGTGACTTGTGGTGAATACAAAACTTATTAGCAAAATTCAGACTGAAATAGTCAAGCTGTGATTGGAGCTTAAGTGGCATATATTTTTAAATTGACCTAGATTTTGCCATTTTATTTACAATTCACTAAGATGCAGTGTTTAGTGAATAAAACCCAACATTTTAAAATTTTCTGTAACAAAAACATTTTTGTATCTTTTTCTCTGATCCAAACTCATTACTGTAAATTGTATGAGATATATTGTTATCACTCCTGTTTATGTTTGCAGGAAGCATCCTGTTTAGCTGGTTGTCGGCAGAACATGAAAGGATCCCTGCACAACAAGAGGATATTGTTTATATGCTGGAAGAGAAGTTTCCGGAGCTCCCACCTCGGCAAGACATTATCAGCTGCTTGCAAGAAACCAAGCTGCATACTCATGGTGACACATTGTTTTATAATATCTCATTTATTAAAACAAAGGTACTCAACATGTTAACATGACAGCATGTTCATTTCAGGATCTAATTTACATCTCGTTTGAATTAGGTATAGAATTCTCGGGCACTGTTACCACCTTTCCCCTGAAATCCAATTCTCGGTTGCTTGCTCCGTGATTTGGAGGACACACAAGAGAGTGCGGAAATACTGTACTCAACCTTTCTCCACAAATAGCAAAATTAAAATAGTATTAAAATGTACCTAAAAACAATGCACAGTTCCAGTCAGTATTGGCACTATAGTACTGGCAAATTCATTCCAGGTTATTTAAACTTCTGGATTCAACCAACTAACAGTAGACAGCACCCACGGAGCAACGTCCAATGTTTTGCTAACTGGCAGCAATAGTTTAGCTGGCTGGTGGGAGTATAAATAACAAAATGAGATTGAGTCAGAAACAAAAACAAACCAAGAACTTTCACTAAACTGTTAGTTGTTTGGGATTTAAAGTCATTTTCCAATTTTACTCAAAAATATCTAAACTAAAAACATTTAGACTTTTAGATTTTGTTTCAATTTGTTTATTTTGGCCTACAATTTTAAATTCAAATTTAATTATTAAAAATCCAATAATGAAATTCACTGGTATTGTAATACTAATAATTAACATGAAAAGTGAGATACATTGTTCAAGTGATTAAAGTTCAATTAACAGAGCAGAAATAACAACTTCTAAAGTAAAAACAATGTGTTGTAAACATTTAAATTTTTTTAATTGAGACTATGCGAGTCAAATCCTGGGCAGGCATGGCTAGGACTGCATAAACAAAGTGATTAATCTCCAAAGCTAAAATTTAGCTTTAGAATGCAGGGACATGGTTTATATATCAGAAATGCTTAAATAATGGGAAGCTATAGTGCCAGGAAATCAAAGCTGTTTTGGTTATGGGGTCATGAGTGTTCTGGAGCTCCACCAGTGTAACAGTGTTACCCTCGTCATTGTTTAGTGATAGTTTGACATCTAATCCAGCATCGGCAGTGCAGAGCTCAGCTTGCTGGCTGAGAACAATCAGGTGATGCTTCCAACCAATGAGCTAGGCTTGCATGACAGGGCTTAACTCAGGAGAGCTAATGGAAGCTTCTAAGCAGGAACTTCTGGATTTCCTTCTGGCAGAGAGGAGGTGTGGACTGGCGCAGGTGGATCTAAGAAGTTAAACTGTGACTTTCCATTACAAGCTTGACCTCTTACATTGGGGGCATTACAGCATTCCAGGCACCATAACCAATACATCAGGCTGTAGTGGATATAATGCTTGGAGTGTTCCTTTAAGCTAACTTTGCTTTAGTACCTAGAGTATCCCTCTTAGTTCTACCTTGCCATCCTGTATATATGATGTGAGTAATGCAGTGCTGCCTTCTACATTGTGAGCTGAATACAGAAAAAAAACATTTAATTCAATTTTATATTACAGCAGATAGTGCTAATATTTAGAAATATAGATGTTTTTACACATAAATCATGTTCAGTAGATATTTCAAACCAGTCACTTAATGAGCCATGACAACCACCCCAATGCTCTGTCTTCCTTCCAACTTGCATCGAGTTATGTTACGGGTTTTAACATATGCACAAGCGTAAAGGAGCTGAAAAAAGAATGTGCGTTGGCTATAGCATTCACAGAATGTCATTATTATTAGCTATGTATAAAGCACTAGCTTATATCAGAGTGCTATACAATAGAAGATGCTGTTTATTTTATTTTGGGGCATCCAAATGTAGATCTCCAAATACTATAGATTCACAACCATGATGTTTTGCTAGTCTTTAGGATGGGCAATACTTACTCACTTGTACCTCCTTCAGGGCCAAAGAGATGTGCACTCTCTGGTCCTCATTATACCACCAGAGGACTGTGCGTCTTCTGGTTCTTATTTAACCATAGGATAGCTGGCATCCTCTGTCCATTGCTAAATTTTAAAGGGATACTTTAACTTAACTTTAACTAAAGGAGTTAGTTTTCATGTACAGATCATGTGTCTGTAACCTCGCTGCTCAATTCTCTGGCATTTAGATGTTAAATTACTTACAGAAACATAAAAACATAGAATGTTACGGCAGATAAGAACCATTCGGCCCATTTTTCTAAATATTTTCATTAGTCCCTGGCCTTATCTAATAGTTAGGATAGCCTTATGCCTATCCCACACATGCTTAAACTCCTTTACTGTGTTAACCTCTACCACTTCAGCTGGAAGGCTATTCCATGCATCCACTACCATCTCAGTAAAGTAATACTTTCTGATATTATTTTTAAACATTTTCCCTTCTAATTTAAGACGATGTCCTCTTGTTGTGGTAGTTTTTCTTATTTTAAATATAGTCTCCTTCTTTACTGTGTTGATTCCATTTATGTATTAAATTTTTCTATCGTATACCCTCTGTCTCGTCTTTCCTCCAAGCTATACATTTTTAGTTCCTTTAACTTTTCCTTGTAAGTTTTATCCTGCAGTCCATAAACCAGTTTAGTAGCCCTTCTCTGAATTATCTCTAAAGTATCAATATCTTTCTGGAGATAGGGTCTCCAGTACTGCGTACAATACTCCAAGTGAGGTCTCATCCGTTTTCTGTACAATGGCATGATCACTTTCCTCTTTCTACTGCTAATATCTCTCCCTATACAACCAAGCATTCTGCTAGCATTTCCTGCTGCTCTATTACATTGTCTGCCTACCTTTAAGTCATCAGAAATAATTACACCTAAATCCCTTTCCTCAGATGTTGAGGTCAGGACTCTATTAAATATTCTGTACTCTGTCCTTGGGTTTTTACATCCAAGATGCATTATCTCGCACTTATCCACATTAAATGTCAGTTGCCACAACTCTGACCATTTTTCTAGTTTACCTAAATCATTTGCCATTTGGCTTATGATCTCTCCTAGAACATCAACCCTGTTAAATATCTTCGTATCATCAGCAAAAAGACCTTCTGCAATATCACTAATAAACAAATTAAAGATAATGGGTCCAAGTACAGATCCCTGAGTACCCAACTGGTGACAAGCCCATGCTTCGAATATACTCCATTGACTACAACCCTCTGTTGCCTGTCACTCAGCCACTGCCTTACCCATTCAACAATATTGGAATCCAAACTTAAAGATTGCAGTTTATTGATAAGCCTTCTATGTGCAACAGTGTCAAAAGCCTTACTGAAATCTAGGTAAGCAATGTCTACTGCACCACTCTGATCAATTGTTTTAGTTACCCAATCAAAAAAAAAATTAATAAGATTAGTTTGGCATGATCTCCCTGAAGTAAACCCATGTTGTCTCTGATCAAGAAATCCATGTGATTTTTAGAAGTTCAACAATCCTATCCTTTAACATGGTTTCCATCACTTTCCCCACTACTGAAGTAAGGCTTACTGGCCTATAGTTGCCCGACTCCTCCCTATTACCTTTCTTGTAAATGGGCACAACATTCGCTAACTTCCAATCTTCTGGGACTACTCCTGTTACACCACTAAGCTCTTTTAATAACTTTGGGTTTATTCCATCAGGTCCCATTGACTTATTTGTCTTTGCTTTTGACAGTTGAAATAAAACCTCTTCCTCTGTAAACTCACATGTAACAAATTACTAATTTGTCCTTTTTCCTAACTGAGGCGCCTTTCCTTCATTTTTCATCTGTAAATACTGAACAAAAATATTAATTGAGGCAGTCAGCTAGACCTTTATCCTCTTCTACATACCTTTCTTCTTTTGTTTTTAATCTAACTAATCCTTATTTTACTTCCCTTTTCCCATTTATGTATCTAAAAAATGTTTTGTCCCCTTTTTTTTACTGACTGTGCTATTTTTTCTTCTGTGTGTGATTTGGAAGCTCTTATAACTTGCTTAGCCTCTTTCTGCCTAATCTTATAGATTTGTCTATCTTCCTCACTCTGTTTTTTTTTTTTAACACACTTTCTACAGGCACCTACTGTTCTTGTTTTGGGTTGCAATTGGATTGATGTTTCATCACCCTCCCCCCTCTCCCAGTTTAACCCCTTAAGAACACATGACATGTGTGACATGTCATGATTCCCTTTTATTCCAGAAGTTTGGTCCTTAAAGGACCACTACCGGCACCCAGACCACTTCAGCTTAATGAGGTGGTCTGGGTGCCTTGTCCAGCTAGGATTAACCCTTTTTTATATAAACATTGCAGTTTCAGAAAAACTGCTATGTTTCTAAATGGGTTAATCCAGCCTCTGGTGGCTGTCTCATTGACAGCCGCTAGTGGGCTTCCGTGCTTCTCACTGTGGTTTTCTCAGTGAGAAGACGCCAGCGTCCATAGGAAAGCATTGTGTATGCTTTCCTATGCACTGGATGAATGCGCACGCAGCTCCTGCTGCGCATGCGCATTCAGCCGAAGAGGAGGAGAGGAGGCGGAGAGGAGGAGGAGAGCTCCCTGCCCGGCGCTGGAGAAAGAGGTAAGTTTAAACCCTTCCTCTCCATCCAGCCCGGCGGGAGTGGGACCCTGAGGGTGGGGGCACCCTCAGGGCACTATAGTGCCAGGAAAACAAGTATGTTTTCCTGGCACTATAGTGGTCCTTTAAGGGGTTTAAAACATCCTAGCAAATCCTCTGAACTGCTCACTGAGAAATTTTGTTCCCTGTTGAGAAAGATGCAAACCATCTTTTTTGTACAGTTTATTTCCATTCCAAACTACCATGAGAAATGAAGCCAAATCCTTGCTCCCAACACTATTCACCAAGCCAGTTAAAGTCCCTAATATGCATCCGCCTGTCCTTCTGAGTGTTATGCACAGTCCATGAAAATTTCCATCCATTAACAAATAACATTATATAGTAAATAACATATAATTTCCTACTGAGTACTGTTGTTCATTTAATGTGATTTTTTTTTTTTAACCTATTCAAACAGGGTTATTCACTAAACTCTGAATATTCACAAATTTAATCTGGATGACATAACTAGCCTAGCTGTGTCTATAGACAAGTTGGAGAAATTGTCCAAATCAGCTAATTTTGACTCAATTTTTAAAGTTTAGGACAAAATAGCAGAACTGCCAACAGTTATTTTTTAATCTCTGCTATTTTGGTCTAAAAGTTGCAATTCTTGTGCCAGTTTGAAGCAATTGCTAGTTTAGTGATGGATCCTGTTAGATGTATTAAAACACTTGTATGCACTGTTTACTGTAAAATTCATTTGTTGGGGTAACGTATCCAAATTTCGTATTATTTTGTATGGAGTTTTATAGAAAGACACACTTAGATTGTTTTTGTATGCAGCAAGCAGTTTAATGTTCTCTTTCTTTATCATTACTGTGAATAAAAAGACAGTTGTCTTTAATATGAAGTATAACAATTAAGTATTGCTGCTTGATTGATTTAATAGAGCATATACAAATAAATAATCACACAAAAATAATTAGTAGATAAAGATGTGATTGTTTTTCATCAAGGAAAATAATTAGCATGTGAGTAGATGGGGATATTTATTTGGTTGTACTTTTCAACAAAGAAATAATTAGTAGATTATTGGATATGTTTTGTAATAAAACAATCATTGTATTAAATTGTATTGACAATATTCTTTAATTAATTTGTGACACATGGTAAATAAATGATTATATTTTACACCATGAATAATAATTTACCAGAATATAACATCAATATGTTTTTATTTTATTTACATCTTTGTAATTACCTTTTTCTCAATAGTGAAGTTTTTTTTAATTTTATCACTTGGGTGATGGACAGACACGCTGGCAAGATATGACCTCTGTACATAGTGGAGATTTATCACATATTAAATATCGAGATGAGTCTGTGTGTTTTATTTTTCTCACTTCTGATTGCATTTTCAATTTAAAAATATACTGTATATGTATATATATATATATATATATATATATATTTGTGGTCGTGGCAATATAGCCGTATATGGAAACATAGCATATAATAACATATCAATTACTTGGAATTAGTCGGTTGTGGTGTGCCGAAACCGACAGAGGAGTAGGCCTGTAAAAGTGGGCCCACCTTAGAGGGTGTTTGTAATAGAGGGAGTGGTGGGTGGGTTGACTCGCCAGACCATTACGGTAATGTGGGAGTGGATTGGCAGCCTTTTTATAGGGAAACCAAGCCCCTCCCACAACTACAGGCCAAGCCTTTTAATATATCATATATTTAAATGTAGAAAAATGTATATAAATACATATATATAGGTAGATAAATATATCACCTAGTTTTCAGAAAATAAAAGATTATGAAGGTAATGCTACTGATAAAATGCTTTTAAAATACTATATATCACATTGCTTGCTCTGCTTTAATGGTGCCTAGTAAATCTTATATCTGACAGTGGTAGTGGTAAATTTTGCCCTTTTTTTTATTGTGATTAATTATGAAATTAAATAACAAAGTCTTTATTCAACAGGTACCAGTATAGACGAGATCTTACTCAAGGATATTAAAGAACTTTCTGATGGCGATATTAAAGTAGCTATATGTACTATTTACATGACCTTGGAGGTATGTAATCATTATGTGTATAATTTTTTAGAATGCATATGGCTTGCTATCACTGTCTATTTAATAAGTTTGGTTAAAGCTCTTACTACATAATGAGTGTACCCATTATCATGAAAATGAGACACCTAAAGGGACATTATTGCCTTCGTTTTATTTGTTGTTTCTGTGTAGGGACTTGTCTATTCCTATATTCCTATACTTTGGAACGTAGCATTTTGTCAATAAGAATTTGAAATCCGTCCCTGTCTGTTACCTTCTCCTTTCTGCTGTTTGTACCTGTACTGCTAACTCACGCTACCAGGACATCTCATAGACAGCTCCATTCTTTTAGAACAGCGTGCCTACCCTTACTCTCCAATTATTTAAGAAGTCCCTAAAAATCCACCTTTTCAGAATAGCCTATGAGCTCCCAGAATAACAGTAATTCTGCAAACCTATATCTTACGTTCTCAACTTACTGGGTCCATTCTCCATTCACTTTCAATTCTACTTATCTAACCTGTCCTTCCTATTCCCAAACTCCTCTTGACTGTATGCCTGTTTGAGCAGGGTCCTCATCTTTCAGTCGTTTCTGTCCATATTTGTGATATATTCTTTCATTTGTTGTGAAATCCTACATTAATAATATTGTAAAGTGCTGTGAAATAAGTTGGCGCTGTATAAATGGCAATGATAATAATTTGATATATGAAAGTGTGAGATCCCAAATATATAGAATTAAATAAGGAAATATATTTCTCTACTTAGATTTCAATATTAAGGTTTTGAAAGAGAGAGTTAATCTCATGCAAAGTATTAAATATTTGCCCCTGCTATATGCTGCTAAATGGAGTTAATTCAAATACAGGATAATAATACAATAATACATCTATTTTAATTACTATTATATTTTGTCAAATGTATGTTTTTTTTTATTTAAAACTATCCAGGAAAGGTATTTAAAAAAAAATCGGTACTTAATATATTGTGTGTGTATAAATTGCTATTTTTTAAATACATTTATAGTGTAAATAATGTAACAAATCCATTATTGTCTGTTTCACTGCAGTAATTGTAAGATGTGCGTGATTGTAACGGATCCCCTATGCTCCGGCTCAGTATATCCGCTGTAGTTCTCCCAAATCCCCAGTGGAGCAGTGATTATACCTCCCAATTCCCCATACATCAGCATAGACTTGATGAAGGGTAGAAACAAATGAGTTTAATCATGGCCAAATGACCCACTTATGTACAAAACAAGGATGCAGTAAAACACACCCTGAATACTCCCACAAAATGTCCACAAATTCCTGTGTCAGAGTGAGTCGGCATAAAAACATAAAATATCAAAATACAAAAAAATACATACAAAACAAATAGGAACCCCCACATATTCTATATTGTTACATAGCCCTGATCTGAGTGCCCAAGTTCTCCAAATAGCGCTCAGATCCATGCAGAAGAGGGGAAACGGCACTGCGTAGAAATTCTGACCAGCCGCAAAACAGTTCCAGGACATTTGGTGCTTTTGCCGGTCAACTTCCGGGAGCTCCCGAAGCCGCAATGTGGGGTTCTCCATCTGGCTCCTCGGTAGTGTTTGTTCCCCTTAGTCTCAGGCACCTTCCCTCCAAAAAGCGCTCTCCTGGCGCATTTCAAAGTCGTTCAAAACCCCCGGACCAAGTTGTCTGGGAGCCGCATGGTCACCTCAATGCCGAGAACAGTTCCATAACGATCAGGGCTAAGTAACGCTGTGGACAATTTGTGGGTTTCTTCATGCGACGGGCCGCCGGGGAGCTAGTGTTTGGTTCCATTCGAATGAAGGGAAAGTGCTGAACCAGGGGCACCCAGGGAAAGCTGGTAATGGAGTCTGGGGAGATTTAACTCCCGAACAGAGTCTTTGTATGTGGCCCATAGTCCTTGGGCAGGACTCCTCCAGGAGTTTATGACAAATGTCCATGGTAAGGAGCATTTGTCACAGTGATTAGCCCATATATTTTGCGGGTGTATAGCATTCTGGAACTAAGCTTGAAAAGATTCACTTTAGAGTTGAAACATTGCTAAGTCATCCTAATGGCATATGTGCAACTTAATAAGACTTCAATATATTTATTTCATAGGTTATATTACAAACAGCAAGTTTTGCTTATATTACTTTGTATTTTGATATTAACCTATTAGCAGACTCTCTTTTTACATGCTGTAAAATTGCAGAATAATTATACCATACTACAGTACGGTTGTGTAGCTTGAAAACTGAACAATAACACAACTAAAAAAAAATACATCATTTTAATTATCATTACTCTTGATCTGCAGTCTATACCAAAAATTGTGGATTTGTTTTAATTTTGTGCATTTTAAATGTTATGCTTATTTTTATGAAATATAATATGCTAGTGAATACAAATCTTACAAATCTAAAATTAACCATGAACTAATATTTACCATTTAAAGAGTGCTGGATAGTGTATTTACTTTCATATGACACTTCCAATTGAAATTGCGTTCCTTTTCTTTTTAAAGGAACACTATAGTGCTAGGAATACAAATGAGTATTTCTAACACTTTAGTGCCCTAGTCACCATTTCGGTGATCGGACCCCCATTGCCATGGTTAAAATGGTGAGTTTTACTTCCTTCTCTCCTTCGCAGCGCTGGTCACCAGCATTCCACTCCACCTCTTTGGCTGCGATCATCGAGAGTGATGATCTCAGCTAATCCAATGCTTTTCCATAGGTGAGTATTAGGAGCTAGTGTCCATGCGTGGCAAAATGCTGTGCTGCACCAGTCAGATGGTCTCTCTGTGATTGGCTCCACTATTTCAGTAGAATGGCAATAATTTCAAATGCAGGCTTAAAATAGGCATCAAGACCACTTAATTGAGTGCATTTTCTTGCACAGCTTATATGCAGGTTCCAGTAATACAGTAATCTACTGTATTATTGAAACCTGCATCTGTACATTAGTTTCTCAGTTTTAGCAAATAGGACGTTTTATTAATAAATTAATGACTGTCTCCCTGGATGCAAATAAACAAAATTGTGTTTTAGATCTCTCTGAATCCAAAGGGGTTAAATGTTGTGTTGTCTGTTAAATCACTCTCCTGGGAGATGGCTATACAGGTGGCAAAAGCAAATCATTTAAAAGTTGCTTTCAAATCCCCACATTGTCTGTCAAATTAATTAATGGTGCAGATATTTGAGGAAAGTACATCTTACTTTGAGCCCTGACAAAAAATGTTAGATGTTTGTAGATAAAGCCCTGATAATTAGCCTTCTGCACAATCCTGACTAGCGATGTTATTGCAGCTGCTTAGACAGAGAAAATTAGAATTGAAATAATGATTGGAAATTAAAGGTGTTTTAAATACTTAATATGAACTAAAATCAAACCAAGATAGCCTGTATTACCTAAAGGAACACTATATAGCGTTAGGAGTACATATCTGTAATCCTAAAGCTATAGTGCCCTGTTAAGGTTTAGCCATATTAGTCCAGTAGACAAGATGCTAATATATCAGAGTATTGCAGTATGTAATGATACTTTATAACATTATACTTAAATGACACGTTTTCAAGAATTTTCCATTGAAGTATTGCTTTAGACCTGAGGAAGAATAAAAAACTTGTGAAAGCTTGTCTTTTAAGTATTGCTTCAGACCTGAGGAAGAGTGGGAAACTCGTGAAAGCTTGTTCTTCGGGGTGCAGTACTTGTTCACAAAATAGTTAATTTTGTGTGCAATTGTAATCTTCTGACAACTACTACTTCATCACCAACATTAGACATGTTACTGCCATGTTGCTTTATAAGCAAATATATGACACAGACAAAATGCAAACTATTGTTTTATTAGAGGGATTAAAGGGACACTATAGTCACCAGAACAACTACAGCTTAATGAATTTGTTCTGGTGAGTAGAATCATTACCTTCAGGCTTTTTGCTGTAAACACTGTCTTTTCAGAGAAAATGCAGTGTTTACATTACAGCCTAATGATAACTTCACTGGCTACTCCTTAGATGGCTGTTAGAGATCCTTCCTGGGTCATGGCTGCCTAAAATGCATCCAAATATTCAGTGCCTCCTCCATCTGCATGCAGACACTGAACTTTCCTCATAGATATTCATTGATTTAATTCATCAGATGCTGATTGGCCAGGGCTGTGTTTGAATCATGCTGGCTCTGCCCCTGATCTGCCTCTTTGTCAGTCTCCGCCAATCCTATGGGGAAGCATTGTGATTGGATCAGGTTAACACTTCTGCTGATGTCAGCAGGCAGTGGGCAGGTCTAAAGGAAACAGGGACATTGCATGCAGCTGCAGACTTGAATACAAGATTTTAAGATTTTACTATTTTAGGGAGACATGAGGGGACCAGGGTGGCTAGATGGTGGTTTTAAGCCTATAAGGTCAGGAATACATGTTTGTGTTCCTGACCCTATAGTGCTCCTTTAAATAGTACAAACATACAACAGGGATCTTTACTATATTACAATACCTTTATGTATCCTACTTTCCAATATGTAAAGTTACAATTGGCAAGTTGGACACTGTTGTTGAAAGCCATCTATATTATTTTGTTAGAATTTATAAAATTCGTGCCAAACACAGCAGTATCTCGATTCAGGGCTCAACAAATCCCAAGTGCCAGGTCGCCATGCTGACTATAAATGTTGTCCTGGCACTTGGGTGTTTGTCAGGCGCTTCAGCCTGATGTTTGTTAGTCATTTGGGCCTGACTGCCAGCTGAGGGAAAATGTAGGCTGCTGGCAAGCTGAGGTAGAATGGATGTGGGTGGTGAGGGAGCGGTAACCTATTTGCTCTGCTCCCTGGTGCGCTCTGCTGTAATGAGTCGGGACATGGCATCACTAAACAGCACATGAGGGAGCATGGCAAGAAGACTACAGGATCAGTGTGGCTCCAATGGACCCAAGGGAAAGGATCCACTCCAGCACTCCTAAAGGTAGGCTACCTTTGGGAGTGCTAAAATAAAAATAAAAAAAAAACAATGATTTGTGAGTGTATGAAAAATGTGTGTGTCTGTCAGTGAATGTGTGTGTGTGTCAGAGAGTGTGTGTATATGTGTCTGTCAATGTGTATTTGTGTGTCTGTCAGTGTCACATCAGTGAGTGTGTGTCTCTCAGTGAGTGTTTTATTCTATGTCTTTCAGTGAGTATGTCTGTCTGTCAGTGAATGTGTCTGGTTAGGTTACCACCTCCCTCCGACTGAACGGGAAAGGTGTTTTTACTCACCTTTTTTCCCACGGTGTGCCAGTCTCTCCATGGCTGATATAATTAATCTTGGTGATCTCAACCAATCCCATAGGAAAGCATTGGGAGGCTATGGTGCATGCACGGAAAAATACCACGCTTTGCCAATCAGCATCTCCTCATAGAAATGCAGTGCATCAATGCATCTCTATGGAGAGCATTCAGGGCCTCAATGCAGGCTATGAAGCACCTCTAGTGGCTGTCTGAGTGACTGTCCCTAGAGGTTGTTACTAGCCAGCAATGTAAACACCGCCTTTTCTCTGTGAAGTTTGTGCCCATTTCTCTGAAAAGGCAGTGTTTACATTGAAAAGCCTGCATTGACAGGCTATATACACCAGAACAAATACATTAAGCTGCAGTGGTTCTGGTGACCATAGTGTCCTTTTAAGAACTACATTTTGTAGTTGAATAGAAATATCATATACATTTTTTAGTTTAAAAAAAACAACTGTCTCCTAACATTTTTAGCTCTCTCCTGTATTCAAAGAAAACTTGTCAAGCCCTGTCCTAATTGTGTACATACTCCAATACTCATACTCCCATTTCTTTACTTGTTTTATGTATTTGCAGAAGGCAGGAAAATTAAAATAGACTAAAGTTATTATAACATTTTAATTTAAAATTGATCTTTAACCAGTTAAAAAGCTGATTTGGAAAAAAAAATTCTCCAACTTATCTATTGACAAAGCGTGATTGTTTTTGGTCTGAATTTTGCAATTAGGTTTTCAATTTATTACCTTTAGTAAATAAAACCTAATGTTTTTCATAGATCTATAGATAGCTTCAACAAAAAAAGTGAAAAGATAGTTACGCATATTGTGAATATTATAACAGTTTAAGTGCAGCAGAAAACTTTCAGCAGTTTGTATATGTCTAAAAATTGCAAAATAAATTGTCTCTTTGTACAAATGTAGTAGTAACATTGAATGTTTAAGTAATTTTGTTTGATGGAAAAACTGGAACCCTTTGCCTCTCGCAGAGCTTTTCAGAAAGCGCTTCCTGTTGCGAGAAGTTAGGGTATGTAAAATAAATGATGTATGGAGCTATTGGAATGCAACTTGGCTACCTTATATCCAAGGAACATTAAACATAGGGCTCTCGTTTAGCAAATACCGTAAATAACCATTCATTTCTATGGCTTCATACTCTGGACTTTTGTGCATATTCTGCAAAGATAAGGAGAGGCTATTAGGGATTTAACATAAAATATATCGCCAAGGGGGCTTGTTGTAGTCCTAGTCTTTCTGCCACATGGTGTGTTACTAATGTGCATAAATGGGCTTAAATGAATGTGTTGTCTGTGTTGCATTTGAAATATGTATATATTTATATATTATTTTCTAATTATGTTTAAAAACAAAATATTAAACATGAAACTTTATTGCGTTGAAAATATAATGTACTTACATAAATCTACTTCAATTAAGTTTTAAAGATGGGAATACTGAAACACCCACTGACTGCCAAACTTATTGCTGCTAATATTAAGAATTTTGTGTTTTTTTTTTTTTTTGTTTATGAAGGTACGTGATTTATCGCTCATTGCCCAGCAATTATGTGACATATATTATGTTTTCAGTTCATCCTTTATGAAGCAGAAATATTTGATGTGGAAAACAAATATAAGCAGAGATGCAGTTTGATTCCATAACATTTTGATGAGAATGAGCTTATTTATTACAAAAATATTTGAATTCATACGGGCTATTTGATCTTTACACAGGAAATTAGGAAAATTAACTACGGAATGAAGACATGTATAGTTGCTGTTCTGATTAATGCGGGGCTTTTGTAATATACACTGGACAAAATTAGAAATGCCACACTTTTGTTTTTGCCCCCATTTTTCATGAGCTGAACTCAAAGATCTATGTACACAAAACAAAAGTGTTGCGTTTATAATTTTGTTCAGTGTAGAAGAGTCGTGACAATTTCCTCCACCAGTGATGTACCTGCTTGCATTAAAAAACATTATCTGATTAGTGTTTTTCCCAAATTATTGGTAAATGTAAAGATAAAACATATTGATGTTTAGTCACAAAACATTGAATTATTGGAGGACTAGGAAGAGGGTAGGTAGGAATTGCCCTTCTGGCTGCTAGCATACACATTTTGTGGCTATAGTCTCATTATTCTGCTGATTAAAATAAAAGGAGAAGGACTGAGATGTCTTCTGACAGAGTACTGTAGGCATAAAGCAGCAGGTAGGGATTGTGGAGAGCCTTTGCTTACCTAGTACTGCATGAGTTTGTGCTTGGGCTGGTCATCCACAATATAATTGTTTCCAGACATGGACTGGCCCATGGAGATATTTCCTGGAAGACTGCAGTATCTGGAGCCCGAATAGGTGCCAAATTATGAGGAATATGTAGGATTTCCCTTCATTTTACCAGTGAGATGAGACAGTGCTTATGTCATTCGTAGGACTTATTGATTGTCTCTGGCGAAAATAGAGTCATGGGAAACACAGCTATGGGTCTTTTAGACATGCATAGTTCTTTGCGAATGCTCTAGGATGCTGGTCATGCTGATGGAGGTTACAAGCATGTATGATGTCACAACTCTTGCAGTCGCTAAATATCAAGACTATATATTGCATTCTACACGTGAGTAGGACCATTCAATCAGAGATCTCTGAGTTTTGTGTTCAAGAAAATGCCATTTGTTTGCATTTGCCCCCCCCACCCCCGTCCAAATGTTACCCTCCACTGCATTGGACTTTTGTCAACTGAAAACTAGAGTGCAACACTCAGGCTGAACCCAGACACATATTAATGCAAAACCAGTCTACCTGCTCCTGCATACGTCTTCAATGTAAATGCAACCTGTGTAATTTTTTTATAGTTCATTATCTGACTGAATTAAACGTTACCTTTTGTTTAAAGGTGACTTGTTATCATTATTGCCATTTTCCCCTGTTTTTATTAGTGCAACTTTTTGGTTTGATTTTTTAAAGTAAGGTTGACATTTCCCCCCAAATTTTTTATGGTTTACCTGATGAAAAATAAAAGTGTAATTTGTGAATGAGTATTAAAAATGTTTGCACTCTAATGGAAAGTGTTCTGCACCCTTATGCAAGTAAAAATCATATTGTTACTTGTAATGATGCAGATATGTTGATGTTCAGCTTACTGTTTGGCTAGTAAGTTATAAATAGATTTGATATAAACCTGCAGACATGCAGACTCTTCAAAACATGATACATGTCTGTATCTGTCAAGGAAAAACACGAACTCTGCAGATTTATATAAAGTCAAATCCTTTTTATTTCACTTACTACAAAGGGAATTGGAAACATTTCCACCTCCAATGGTCTTTGTCACAGCTGAGTGGTGACTGGTAGGGGTCAAAATGTTGTCCAAACCCTTTGTGGTGACAGAAAAATAAGTGATTTATGTAATCTTACAGAGTTTGTGTGTTTGCTGTTAACCCTTCACCCATACCCCACAATTATGCAAACAGAATTTTAGCCATTGCAAATTACATTTCTTTATTGCAAACTCGTTTCGTTAACAATGGCTGTCAGCAAAGCAGAGCAGGCGCTACCATTATAGCACCGACTCTGCTGAGCCACATGCATCTTCACAGGCTGGTGGAGAGAGCTACAGATTCCGTACACGGCCCTGTGTTTGCTGTTAGTGCAGGCAACAACTACGGTTTGGAGCAGCTCTCTGCAGAGACATTCTGTGCGGTGTCAACACAGCCAGAGGTGTATATCCCATTTACAGCCAACCGGGCCACCAGGGAAACAACTAGACCACCAGTGACTCACTGCAGTAAGGTAAGCACAAAGGGGGCTCAATTATAATATATGTACCAAAAAGACAGCACTGCAATGGGTTTAAATAGAAAATAAAATAGGTTTTACCTCTCACTTACCCCTCACACACAGTCACCCCTCACACATACCCTTCACACACAGTCAAAATGCCACAGTCACCGTGTCACACGCTATTACAAGAACCCTACCACAGTCACATTCATACACACAGGCACCCCCATACACAGGCTCACCCCACAGATAATAACCTTCATACTTAGAAACATAGAATATGACGGCAGGTAAGAACCATTCAGTCCATCTAGTCTGCCAAATTTTCTAATTTCTTTCATTAGTCCCTGGCCCTGTCTTAAGTCTAGGATAGTCTTATGCCTATCCCATGCATGCTTAAACTCCCTCACTGTGTTAACCTCTACCACTTCAGCTGGAAGGCTATTCCATGCCTCTCAGTAAAGTAATACTTCCTAAAATTATGTTTAAACCTTTGTCATTCTTATTTAAGACTATGTCCTCTTCTTATGGTAGTTTTTATTTTTTTAAATATAGTCTCCTCCTTTACTTACACAGTCACCCCTCATGCACACAACACAGTCTCACCATAAGCATAACACCCTTACGCTCATATTTGTTTCCTTACGCCCATATTCAATACCACAAGCAGCCCCACCCACATACACAAAGACACTGCAAGCAGCTCCCGCAACACATAAACATATGCTCCTAGATACAGATATGCATATGTTCATTGGCGCAGAGATATAAAGCTATGCAATCAAGGTACAGTCATGGATACACGCAGACACAGATATACACTCACAGATGCACACGCACTGTCAGACACTCTCAGGCATGCTACACAATGCCAGACACACTGTGATTGTATGTCTATATCTGCCACTGTGTGTGTCATTGTGTTTTTCTGTACATCAGTGTGTTTGTTTGTGTGTGTATGTAATTATACAGGGAGTGCAGAATTATTAGGCAAATGAGTATTTTGACCACATCATCCTCTTTATGCATGTTGTCTTACTCCAAGCTGTATAGGCTCGAAAGCCTACTACCAATTAAGCATATTAGGTGATGTGCATCTCTGTAATGAGAAGGGGTGTGGTCTAATGACATCAACACCCTATATCAGGTGTGCATAATTATTAGGCAACTTCCTTTCCTTTGGCAAAATGGGTCAAAAGAAGGACTTGACAGGCTCAGAAAAGTCAAAAATAGTGAGATATCTTGCAGAGGGATGCAGCACTCTTAAAATTGCAAAGCTTCTGAAGCGTGATCATCGAACAATCAAGTGTTTCATTCAAAATAGTCAACAGGGTCGCAAGAAGCGTGTGGAAAAACCAAGGCGCAAAATAACTGCCCATGAACTGAGAAAAGTCAAGCGTGCAGCTGCCACGATGCCACTTGCCACCAGTTTGGCCATATTTCAGAGCTGCAACATCACTGGAGTGCCCAAAAGCACAAGGTGTGCAATACTCAGAGACATGGCCAAGGTAAGAAAGGCTGAAAGACGACCACCACTGAACAAGACACACAAGCTGAAACGTCAAGACTGGGCCAAGAAATATCTCAAGACTGATTTTTCTAAGGTTTTATGGACTGATGAAATGAGAGTGAGTCTTGATGGGCCAGATGGATGGGCCCGTGGCTGGATTGGTAAAGGGCAGAGAGCTCCAGTCCGACTCAGACGCCAGCAAGGTGGAGGTGGAGTACTGGTTTGGGCTGGTATCATCAAAGATGAGCTTGTGGGGCCTTTTCGGGTTGAGGATGGAGTCAAGCTCAACTCCCAGTCCTACTGCCAGTTCCTGGAAGACACCTTCTTCAAGCAGTGGTACAGGAAGAAGTCTGCATCCTTCAAGAAAAACATGATTTTCATGCAGGACAATGCTCCATCACACGCGTCCAAGTACTCCACAGCGTGGCTGGCAAGAAAGGGTATAAAAGAAGAAAATCTAATGACATGGCCTCCTTGTTCACCTGATCTGAACCCCATTGAGAACCTGTGGTCCATCATCAAATGTGAGATTTACAAGGAGGGAAAACAGTACACCTCTCTGAACAGTGTCTGGGAGGCTGTGGTTGCTGCTGCACGCAATGTTGATGGTGAACAGATCAAAACACTGACAGAATCCATGGATGGCAGGCTTTTGAGTGTCCTTGCAAAGAAAGGTGGCTATATTGGTCACTGATTTGTTTTTGTTTTGTTTTTGAATGTCAGAAATGTATATTTGTGAATGTTGAGATGTTATATTGGTTTCACTGGTAATAATAAATAATTGAAATGGGTATATATTTGTTTTTTGTTAAGTTGCCTAATAATTATGCACAGTAATAGTCACCTGCACACACAGATATCCCCCTAACATAACTATAACTAAAAACAAACTAAAAACTACTTCCAAAAATATTCAGCTTTGATATTAATGAGTTTTTTGGGTTCATTGAGAACATGGTTGTTGTTCAATAATAAAATTAATCCTCAAAAATACAACTTGCCTAATAATTCTGCACTCCCTGTATCACGTTTAGGTGCCCATATCAAATTATTAGCAAATTACTAGAGAAAACCAAGAACAACGGCGTTCCTCCAGCAATCTTGTTTCAGGTATTTTTGTTTCCTTATGCTCATATTGTTCATTTAAACTCTTATTTTAAGGCTTCACTCTGCCTTTTATGTTGCCACGTTGTGCTTATTTAGGGGCTTGTCTCATTGCATCAGACCTAAGTTTTAGGTCCTCACTACATTGCATTTATACAATAACTTCAGTTGTACTATCTGTTTTCCAGTTTTTTACTATTACTCCAATAGGCAACCTAGGATACGGAAGTTATAGTCTACACCTATGAGGTATTTTATACAATTTCTCTTTTAAACTCCTCTCCTCAAATTTGCCCACGTCCTTTACCCACACGCATCTTCCTTTATTTATAGGTGCACATAAGATACCCCTCTATGGTCATAAGTAAGCTCTAATCATCTCTTTAATGGTACGTGCTGTTTATCTACACATAGCATTAAACCAGTTTATCACATGTCACAGTTTAATTATTAATCTTTATTTTCAGATAGGTGCTATTTGCAGCTGTCGTTCCTACCATTCTTTCTTCCTTCTGTTCCTAATTCAGTCTAATTAGGTACATACGTTCACAATTACGCAATTTCTTACTAGACAAGCCCGGTCAGAGATTGAGAACTGGCTACAAGGGTCAGGAGCTGGCCTTATTGTATTAATTACTTTCATCATCCCACGAGGCCTACTCCCCACGCTCTCGCGGGAGTACTGCCCACAAGATCCCTGCGTTAGTTTAAATTGCCTCTTATTCCCTTCTACAGGGGCTTCTTTGCAGGGTATCACATGCCACGGCCATACTTATTTTGTTTCTTTACTGTCACCGAGATGCCAACATTCCACCACACCGATTCATGGCCACGACCCCCCACGTGCCAAATCATAGATAGAGCCTCTCATCGCCACTTACAACTAGCAGGGATCCACCTGTCATGGGGTAGTTAAGTTTTTCGCCACTGTCATTAGCTAGCAAGCCAGTTCTATATACGGGATACCATCATGGGCTTTCGAATAGCTTTTATTAATTTCTTTATAGGATGTAGCAAGAATCAATCCAAGGAGATGACCTGTCTCTCCAGGGCACTCCTTCCAAGCCCAGCACACCTGTTAGACCAGGCTCACCTGCAGAATCTATCGTTCCCGTTACCCCAGAGTCACTGAGGTCCTGGACCATATCCAAACTAGCTGCAGAACTACGACATAGAAATATCCCTTTCCCGGCCACTGCTAGGAAAGCTGAACTTTATAAGTGCAAGCAGTTCAGTCCAGCGATCTCAGGCCTGGCACAAGTTCGCAAGACGGCAGTTATGGACAAGTACAAGACACCTTCTCATCTATCTTGTCTACCTTCCATTCACTTAACGAGAGAATGACCAAGATAGCAACCATCATCCCTACTTCTAGCAGTGCATCTGATGTTATAGCCTCCACACCTGCACTCTCAAACACCCAGGTTAGTGCCATTACTATTGCACCCGTGCCACCACTTCACACGATATTGCCCCTTCACACTCCATTCCCGCTTCCATTAAGAAAGATATTCTTCATGGCAAGGATGTCAGCCTAGTCTCCCCCTTATTGCTTCTCGGGACATACTGGAAAATAGAGCCTTTAAATACGGAGATATTTCTGCGATCCTTAAAACCAAGGATCCATGTCTTAATAAAAAACTATCCATTCCCAAATTCCTTCTCGGTTTTGGGTTATAAAGAGATGTTATTTGCTCTGTATACCCCCAGAGGCAGGAGGAATTCGACCTCTAATAACACAAGGTGATGGACCTGGGGCACAAGTATGGGGACTTTGCCTTCTATGATTATCAGTGACAGTCATATCGAGGCTTTTGCCTCTTTCTGTCACTTACACCTCAAATTAGCGCATAACACCATCAAATTATATCTTACAGGTATACAAGACCACGTCCTCATCACCTTTCCCAATCACCCCCCTTGTCAGGTTCCAAACCATAATTACAGAACTTTAGTGCCATTCATTTACTTTTGTTCCTGCACTGACTATGTTTTTCCACTAGTGGCCTCCCTAACCAATAGCTCTGAACTTTTCTTGACTCATTCTTACCTGCCTGGATTAATCACTTAAGCTACAAAAGGACAGGGCCTTTAGTTTGAAGTCGATGGTTATTCTGAAAAGACTTCTGTTTCTTGGCTCCTGTAAACTTACCTGCATTGTTTGGATATCTTCCATATCTTTTCTACCAAACCTCTTTATTCCAAGCCGATCTACGTTACCAACCTTCATTGCTAGCAAGCTTCTTATTATCAACCTGGACTACTCTATCATACTACCTTAGTTTCAACCTGAACAAATCTACAAACCAACCTGCATTATACCACTATCTTGCTTTGTGATTACAACCTAATTTATATTACCAAGCAGCTTTATTACCACCCTGCTTCACACCAATCTGGACTACCCTACCAATCTGCTTGATATTACGATCCTGTATTATATCAACCAGGACTACTCAAATAACCAATATTACAAAGAGTTATTTGCCTACTTATCAGTGCTCCATCCAAACAGGGGACTGATTAACTAAATTACTATTTTGTTTGCTACTCTGACACCTTATTGTTTAGTTCTGTTTTGCCTATCTCACTATCCTATATTTTCATATATAGGATTTCTTACTATCCTCTAATATCCTGTAAATAACCTGCCTGTAAATAACATGTCTGTATAGAACCTCTCTGAGGCGTATTGCCTAAATCACTACTGTCATCCACTGTTATCCTTGTTTTTTTTACCTATAATTTAATTTTTAGGTTCTCTCTCAATATCCCCAATAATTCAGTTTATATGTTTCCCTGCTTACAATTGCCTAATTCTTATTTCTTACCTGCCTGTACGTAACATGTCTGTGCATAACCTTTATGTAAATAACCCATCTGAGGCATATTGCCTAAACCCCCAGTTCTATTGTCATTCGCTATTCTTGCCTATAATTTAATTTATAGGTTCTCTCTCAACCTCACCTATAATTTAATTTATAGGTTCTCACTCAACCTGACATATAATTCCGTTTATAGTTTTTCCTGTTACCAATTACCTTAATCTGTTTTCTGTTCTCCCTGTTTTACTTAGCTCCCTCTTTGGCTTGAAATTTGTGTGTAAATATGTCTAAAGTCCAAAATAAACTTTCATACATTAACCCTGGCATAAGTCTCTTACTTAAACTGCTCAAGACCCTGAAATCCCTTTTCTTTCTTCATACCCCATCAAAACTATTCTTAAAGGTATCAACAAAATAAATCGACCTCCCACAACCTATAGATTACCCATAGATGGACCCATATTCAGGGACATATCCGACCTTTTTAGACACAATCCCCTTTAACATCCAGGTTAACTTTATAATTAAAGTAGCTATTTACATCGCCTTCTGCAGCTTCCTCAGACCCTGAGAGTTCACTGTGGTCTGTCAATCCAATATCAACACACGTTTAAAACGTGGTTAAACACGACGACCATTACATTATGTCGTTACATACTTTTAAGACCAACCACACTAACCATCCTACTACAATCCCTCTCTTTCCAAGAGATAACCTCTGGTGCCCCGTTAAAACACTTGATTCATTTCTATCCACATGCATCAGTCACCCAGCTAACTCTCCCTTACTACTTCTTTACGGACACCCACTTACCACTTCCAAGTTCATATTCTACGTTAGAGCATTGCTTCTAAGATTGGGACATAACCCCTCTTCGTTTTCTAGACACTCCTTCAGAATCGGGGCAGCATCCGCAGCCTCCAATACGGAAACGCCAGTCCATATCATTAAAAGACTGGGCAGATGGAAATTCTTTGTCTACAGCACATATATCACACAGCCTGAGAAAGAACTCAGGAAAGCATTAAAATTTTTAGAATTGTGATTATGCAATAAAGTGTGTTTTTCTGCAATATCGTTTGCCCTCTTTATTACAGGCCTACCCGCACATTGGTACGGGTAGCCTCCAGTACGGACACGCCAGCCTATATCATTAAAAAACTTGGCAGATGGAAATCCTCTGTCTACCCGTACGTTGGTTTCGGCACACCACTACCAACTTTCTCCCTTTCCTCTATTTTCATATACTATTTAAGTTCTGACCACAAGTAAAAGGCCATGGGCCTGAATTTGTGGGAGAGGTTTTCCCTATATAAACTGTAACCCCCTACTTACCAATGCCGTTTCCTGTTCAAGTGACCCCACCCACCACTCCTTCTACTACCTTACTATTATTACTACATTACCTCTGGTGGGCCCTCTTTATTACAGGCCTATCTGTAAGTTGATTTTGGTACACCACTACCAACTTTTTCCCTTTCCTCTATTTTCATATACTATTTAAATTCTGCCAATAAATATATATATATATATATATATATATATATATATACTACACAACTGAGAACTGAGTGCATTTTGGATAATGATTTTTTGGATAACCTTTTTAAATTAATTTATCAATAAAGTAAAATATATATTAAAAACATCTTATATAAAAATATATTAATATATCAAAATATATCAAAACCTTTCAAAATTAAAATATTTTTCACAACATCAAATCACTTTAAAAGTTCATCCAAAAATATTACATAATTTGGAAAGCTTATTCTACAATATTCTGCTATATATTTTACAGACCAGTGAACTTAACTTCTATGACTGGGAAAGTATTTGAAGGGTTATTTAGGGATAATACTCATAAATTAATTGGGAAGAACTTTGTTATTAGCAATAATCAGCATGGTTTTATGAAACATAGGTCATGTCAAACTAACCTAACTGCATTTTACAAAGAAGTAAGTAGAAGTATAGATCATGGTGTTGCAGGGGATGGGATCTACTTGGATTTTGCCAAGGCATTTGATACGGTTCCTCACAATAGGTTAGTTTTCAAACTAAAATAAGTTGGTCTAGATAATTATACTTGTTCTTGGGTAGAACATTGGCGTAAGGATAGAGTACAACGAGTTGTCATTAATGGTAAATAGTGATGTACCGAACGGTTCGCTGGCGAACGGTTCCTGGCGAACATAGCATGTTCGCGTTCGCCACGGCGGGCGAACATATGCGCGGTTCGACCCGCCCCCTATTCGTCATCATTGAGTAAACTTTGACCCTGTACCTCACAGTCAGCAGACACATTCCAGCCAATTAGCAGCACAGCCTCCCTAGCAGACCCTCCCACCTACTGGACAGCATCCATTTTAGATTCATTCTCAAGCTGCATGCTTAGTAAGAGGAGGGAAAGTGTAGCTGCTGTTCATAAGATAGGGAAAAGCATAGCTAGGTTAGGGATAAGGGTATGCTTTTTTTTTATTTATTTTTTCTATGTAATGTAAATGCACTTAGTTGTCTGCCACTGCTGCCAGCTTCTGTGTCAGGCTCACAGTGCCCATTTCCCCAGTCAGTGCCACCAATTACATCTGGTGTCACAATAGCTTGGATTTAAAAACAAAAAACTTTTTTCACTGTTATAGATTGAATAGCAGTCAGTTGTCTGCCACTGCTGCCAGCTTCTGTGTCAGGCTCACAGTGCCCATTTCCCCAGTCAGTGCCACCAATTACATCTGGTGTCACAATAGCTTGGATTTAAAAACAAAAAACTTTTTTCACTGTTATAGATTGAATAGCAGTCAGTTGTCTGCCACTGCTGCCAGCTTCTGTGTCAGGCTCACAGTGCATACTGTGCCCATTTCCCCAGTCAGTGCCACCAATTACATCTGGTGTCACAATAGCTTGGATTTAAAAAAAAAACTTTTTTCACTGTTATAGATTGAATAGCAGTCAGTGTCCTTAAAGAGGGTGTGTTAAGCTAACAGTGGATACGGTGACCAGTGCCACCACTCACTGGTGTCATAATAGCTTGGATTTAAAAACAAAAAACTTTTTTCACTGTTATAGATTGAATAGCAGTCAGTGTCCTTAAAGCGGGTGTGTTACGCTAACAGTGGATACGCTGACAAGTGCCACTGAGTAGATCCTGTGTCACAATAGCTTGGATTTAAAAAAAATAATAATCTTTTTTCACTGTTATAGATTGAATAGCAGTCAGTGTCCTTAATGCGGGTGTGTTACGCTAACAGTGGATACGCTGACAAGTGCCACTAATTAGATCCTGTGTCACAATAGTTTGGATTTAAAAAA
>OW240916.1:143708776-143784286 GCA_933207985.1 Pelobates cultripes | reverse complement strand
AAAAGACTAAGTCCCATCGCCGAATGGGACTTTAGTCTCTGCAGCTGAAATAAGGCTGAAAAAAACGGCTGAAAAAAAGACTAAGTCCCATCGCCGAATGGGACTTAGTCTCTGCAGCTGAAATAATTTCCCATTTACTGACCCAAGTGGGAAATAGCAAGGCAGGCACAAAGGGTTTGCACCAGGTCTGGGGACACAGGGGACACCGTCTTAAAGGGGCCGTGTCCCCAACAAGTCTGGGGACACGGCCTTTAAAGGGCAGTGTCCCAATCTTCCTGATGTCCCAAAAAAGGTGTTTAAAGGGCCAGCACCAGTCACATAAAGAGTCCATAAGCCCCAATATGCCCAATCGACAGTCTTAAAGGGCCATACACAATCTCAAATAAAAGTGCATACATTTTCACAATCTCCCAGGGCCATAGTCACAAGCGGGAGGAGAGGCTGGCAAGTAGGCTTCTCCACAACCCAGGGAAGCAGGGCAATTTGCCATTTAAAGGGCCCGTTACAAATAGCAGTTTGTAACAAGGTGTCAATCCATATCTGCCAAGTGACCCGATGTAGGGGGACCAGTCCCTATTCTGCTCTGTGTCAGTGTGTATCAGGGAACCTTAGGACAGGTGTCAATCCATATCTGCCAAGTGACCGATGTAGGGGAACAGTCCCTATTCTGCTCTGTGTCAGTGTGTATCAGGGATCCTTAGGACAGGTGTCAATCCATATCTGCCAAGTGACCCTATGTAGGGGGACCAGTCTCTATTCTGCTCTGTGTCCGTGTGCATCAGGGGCTCTGAGGACAGGTGTCAATCCATATGTCAAGGTGTCAATATGTCATATGTCAGGTGTCAATCCATATTGATTGTGATTTAGGAATGTTAGGTGATTTCTGCCCTTTATGGATTAAAACCAGACTCTGTATCAACTGTGTAATTTTCCATGGGAGTTTTGCCATGGATCCCCCTCCGGCATGCCACAGTCCAGGTGTTAGTCCCCTTGAAACAACTTTTCCATCCCTATTGTGGCCAGAAAGAGTCCCTGTGTGTTTTAAAATTCGCCTCCCCATTGAAGTCAATGGCGTTTCGGGCGGTTCGCCGGTTCGCGAACATTTGCGGAAGTTCGCGTTCGCCGTTCGCGAACCGAAAATTTCGGGTTCGCGACATCACTAATGGTAAACAAGCTGAACAAAAGTGGTAAGTGGTGTCCCTCAGAGTTCTGTTTTGGGACCGCTTCTATTTAACATATTTAAAAATGATCATGCAATAGGCATTGAAAGCCATGTTTTAGTGTTTGCAAATGACACAAAACTTTGTAAAGTAATAAAATGTAAGCAGGATATTGCTTTGGTGCAGAGGGATTTAAATAGATTGGGGGACTGGGCACTAAAATGGCACATTAAATTTAATGTAGAGAAATACAAAGTTATGCACTTCGGGGTAAAGAATGCACAAGCAACTTACACCCTGAATGGTAGTGAATAAGGGATAACAACATATGAGAAGGATTTGGGAATTGTTATAGACAACAAATTAGGCAGCAATAGCAAAAAAGCCAGTAAGGTTTTGTCATGTATTAATAGGGGCATAAATTCTCAGGATGAAAATATAATTTTATCTTTATAAATCGCTGGTAAGACCACACCTTGAGTATGCTGTGAAATTTTGGGCACCTGTACTAAAGAAGCATATCATGGCACTAGTACAGAGGCACAAAAGTACAGAGGATGGGGCATGGTTTGGATGCCGACCGAGATGGCCGCGTAGTTCCAGAGTTCCGCAAAATCCACACTCAATCCAGCACCTGCCACAAGCATCAAGACTTGGATTGCAGCTAACTACATCACAAAATTCCAGGCTCATACTCTGGAGCCAAACAGAACAACAAAAAAGGAGATAGAAGAGAAACCTCCAAGACAGTGGCCGAAATGCTGACAGCACCACGAGGCAGACAGGCCGCTCAAGATGGCCGCCAGCACAGCCCACATGGCTCCTTATCCCCAGCATCCACAATGGGCAGTGAAATCAAATGGGAGATACTACACACATTTTAACAAAGCTTCTTGAGGTCAGAAACTTCCTGGCTAATGAAATCTCCAACAGTTCAAAAGAGATAAAGGCTGAAATTCAAGCGCTGGGCGCTCGGACAGCAGCCCTGGAAGACAAAATGGAGCAAGTCATGCGTGCCCACAATATGGTGGTGACACACTCCAGGACCATGGAGCAACAAATTACCGATCTAGAAATGATGGTGGAAGACCTAGCCAACCGCTCTAGGCGCAATAACGTGAGACTCTGAGGCCTCCCTGAAATACCAAACGAAGGGGACTTGGTGGACAAAATGGAGCAGTATTTCAAGCATCTGATACCAGGCATTCTGGACGAACACTGGGCAATTGACCGAGCACATAGAGCGCTCCGAGCCCGTAGAACAGAAGGACAGGTGCCAAGAGATATCATCTTCCGCTTTCACTACTACTCTACAAAGGAAGCGGTAATGAAATATGCAAGAAATAACGAGCTTACATACCAAGACGCCGTTATCAACTTATACCAGGACCTATCTCCAACCACCCTACAACACAGACGGAACTGGAGACCCCTGACACTACTTCTCCAAGAAAGGGAGATCAGGTACACCTGGGGACACCCCTTCAAATTGGTGGCATTTAAGTCGGGAGCCACCCACACGCTGCTGCCGGGAGCTGACCCAATTAAATTTCTCCGGAGCATCCAGGTGGAACCACCGCCAGGCTTCTCCATGCCCCAAGAGACCTTCCCTGAGCTCAACATACTGCCCACAGACTGGACCGCCGCCAAAGACACAGCAGGTCACCACACCTGAGGACCCAGGAGGGAGCCTCACACTCCCTCACAGACTACACATCTCGCTGGCCTGGACTCCTGGTTAGGTAATACACAAGGGGGAGATGGTATGATTTGACACTAGGGGGTAACCCACCGAGGGGGGCATTGAATGATTTCCCATAACCACACCAGCCGGGACGCAATACTCCGCTCGCACATCCCCATACTGGAGGAATAAGGGACACAAACCCGTTTTAAATCACCCAAGTACCTCCATTTCACACCCAAACGTAAAGAGGAGCTAACGGGCACACAATAGCGTGTACCCGGAACCCCCCCAACATTACCCCCCGAAATAGCAAAATTCATCCCAGCCATCAGCCAACATAGAGCCACCTCGGTGGCAGCCACCACGCTTGCTCACCAGCTGTAAGCCATCACAATTCCAAAATAAGGACACTAATAACAAAGTTGATTTTGTTAATCTGCTCATTACTATAAGAAGAGTCGAAACACTTTGAAATGCCATGTTGTTCTCTTTAATATGTATTGTTGTTCCTGATAGATACCAAAATAGACAAACCTCGGAGGGGATGGGGGACAAAAAAAACAACAAAAAAACAGAAGGGTAAGGTGAATGCGAAATATATGGACTCCAGCACTTGATCCCCAGAGGAGGGAGGGGAGGGAAAGAGACAAGCCTGGTAACTGACCCTCCAAATGTACAAGACGCACACCGTGCTCACTCCAGGGGAACTGGCTCACACTAGAATCACCAGCAAACTCACCGACGCAACCTAATACCACATTAGACGGGTAGATAGATACAGCCTCACTAGCCTATATGGGGGAACCAAGAGGATGAACCTGGTGCACGGGGAGGGAACAGGGAGCGTCACCCACCCCTGCACAGGACAAAGTTCTGACCTGCAGGGGAGGGGATCATCCCCACTCTACTCTGGCAATTAGTAAGACCAGATTGAACATACATCACTACTTAAGTTTGTATATACTTTTTCATGTTGTTAAAAGTTATATTATGTTTATGATTTTTGTTTTACTATGCATGAGTGAGACACTGACCCTGATAACCCGAAAGGACCAAATGACACCAGCAATAGAAGGGTGGGAGACCGGCAGACTCCAGACAGGTACGGACTCTCCACCCCACACACAATGGCACCCCACAGGACCAACCCTCCCATGGCGTTGAAAATACTATCTATCAACACTAAGGGACTGAACACCCCTACCAAACGCAGACTTCTACTATGAGACTTAAAATCAAAAAGGGCCGATATAGCACTAGTACAGGAGACACACATACCGAAAGCCGCATCGGTCAAACCAGGGGACCGTATCTACGACGCTACATACGAGGGCAGAGTACTACGAAAACAAGCGGGAGTAGCTATACTCCTACATAAGCGCTGCCCATTCAAATTGGCACACAAATAAATAGACCCGGAGGGCAGATTCATAGCCATCACTGGCACTCACTATAACACCAAACTGCACATCGTAAACATATACGCTCCCAACGACCCAGATCGTGCCTATTGGGACACCACGGAATCCGTACTTACCACCCTGAAAGGGGGCATCGTGTTAGTGGGAGGGGACCTTAACACTGTCCCCTGCCCAGCAATCGACCGCAGCTCCAAACCGGGGACACAGCAATCTCAGGGTAGGGGGGGACAAGACAAACTCTTACACTCATTTCTCCAACACACCGGACTACTGGATGCTTGAAGACTCCAACACCCAGACACAAAGGACTATACATACTACTCAGCCCCACACAACACATATTCCAGAATAGACAATATACTCCTCAACAGAGCAGGCATGGCCAAACTCATTCATTCAGAAATAAACAACATCACATGGTCAGACCATGCTGATGTAGCTATTACACTGGGGAACATTCAATACCACACCAACTGGACTTGGAGGCTCAACACTAACCTACTCACCGATCAGGACATACTCACCACGACACAACAGAAAATCACAAACTATTTTAGCACCAACGACACAGAAGACATAAACTCGACAACATTATGGGCAGCGCACAAATTCGTGTTAAGGGGACATCTCATACAGGTAGCCACACATAAAAAGCGAACAAAAACAAAATATCTATTAGAACTACAAACCGCCATGTGGAAAATCGAACAACAACATAAACAAAATCCCTCCACCACCACATACAACAAACTCCAAGCCATACGACACTCTATTAGAGAGCAAGCCATAGCAGAAGTGACACGTTCCATAGTCTGGTCAAGACGATTGTTTTACGAAAAAGCGAATAAAATGGACACATTACTGGCACAGATACTCAGACACAGACAGGGACACAAACCCATCACGACGCTTCGTAACACTGCCAACAAACTAGTTAACACCCCAAAAGACATTAACGACACATTCACGGACTACTTTCAGAAACTATATAACTACTCACCCTGGGAGGGCGACGCCCAGGCCCAATATATCACCCGCATAGCCGACTTCCTAGCACACTCAGACCTACCCAGGGTAACAACGGAGGAGGCTAACACTCTGGAAGTACCCATCACACAGGAGGAGGTAGAAGCTGCGATATCCGCCCTTAAGGGAAACAAAGCACCAGGAACAAAACATTAAAATTTAAGACGGAACTGGATTTTTGGATTTTGGATTTACCAACTTAAAACACTTAGTCCAAAAGGGTTTAACAAAGGATTCTCCTTTTTCTCCTTTCCTGGGGTGAATGTAAAAAATCTCCCTCTTTTCTTCACTGTATATATTTGCACATATATATATAACTGTATTCGTTTATACATAATCGTTTTCTCAACCTTGTGGTAAGGTAAAGCTCAAACTGGGCATCTGTTTTAAGTAACAGATAAGCATTATGTAAATGGATACACCTGCGGGTCCCTTTAAAATAAGTCTAATTATAGACCTTATGTTACCTACTATTTGTTAGGGACATTTTTTCTCTTATTATTTTTTCTATTATTTTTTCTCTTATTATTTTTTCTATCAAGTTGAACTTCAATTCACTGTATGGAAATATACCTTTAAACATTGAGTCCGAGTCAGTGACTGTTTTTAATCTTTAAAATTACTACTGTCAATGGGGAGCTATATGCTCTAATTAAGCACAGTATGTAGTGTTCTAGCACCAACAAAGTGACTGGTAGCTTACAAATACTCGGCCGAGTTTATTTATATATTGCTGTTTAATTTTTTTGGCTACAATAAAAACGGCATATCAGCGGATGGTTTAACATCTTAAGTTCCGCCCTTTGGAAGATACGATTCATTCCTGTGACCGTCAATTACATACACCGCACCCATTACAATGGAGCATTCGGTGATTGGCTGCCTGACGGCATGGTGGGGCGGGTCCATTGACTGCCGCCCACCAGAACGGATCCTCTTATCTCCTGGCTGTAAGCAACCCACACACACCCACAATCGATGTACTCTGAGGTGATTGGCCGCATTATGTCCCGAGGGACGCGGCCTTGAGCTATTTAAACACACACTGACTGACTCTGTTTTGCTCTTGAAAAAGGCGTTGAGCTGTGTCATGCTGCTCTTTAGCTGTCTTTTATTTTAACAGGGATTCTACTGAGCATTTACAAGTTATATACTTTTGTAATTCACCCCAATTTTATTTTGGGGATTTACTCTTTATCCTTTATGAGTATATTAATGGATTTATTCAGCATGGGGGTTTTACTCACTCTCTGCACTCAACAGCTGATTAGATAACTGCATTGATAATATACTACTTTGTTATAGTCATACCTGGGGCACAGTAAGAAGTGTCTAATTGGGAAACTTTATTGACTTTGTTGTTTCCCAGATACTTTGAGACTGTATTGTTTTGTTACCTGTGAGCATTTGGTTTGGTCCTTTCATAATCTTTATATTATTCAAGTCCTATATGGATTACAAATACTTGCCTGTTTAAACATATATGGCTTCCTATTTATACAGCTCTGGCAGTATTTTTTGTTTGGTAAATCTGTCTTTTGCCTCTCTCTCTAGCAATATCAATACCTCTTACTAGCCGGCTAGCAGTGTTTCAGCTGACAGGCTCCTACTTCATAGCACAGTTCGAAGTGTCACATTTGGTAAATGGGAACGTTTCCCTTCACAGACACTTTGTTACATTACAGTGCTATTGTTACACTTTCATTTAGATTCTGTTAGTCTCACTGCTAACGCACAATGTGTGTTCATGAGACTATACCTTTGATTGAACACTTATGCTAGCTGACAGGTCTTTAGTCCATAGTGCATAACAAACTGTATTGTTGGCCTGTCTCTCGGTTAGTGTGTCACTTTGTTTTTGTAAAGTGAATTATTAACCCTACTGTGCCATAACTGCACCAACTACATACTATGAACCACATATGATACACCTTTATTCGGGAACAAGACATATGTCTATGTGTCAAGGTATTGCCCCTATAGGTGCACATTGATTTATACTGGTAGTATTTACCTTTCTACTAGTCCTTTCTTGGATTATTGCTAGTAAACTCCATTAGATCCCCCTTTTTAACCACAAATACACTTTGCACGATTTTTTCTTCACCTTTTCAATTTATTTTAATGTCGTATGACGCAATAAAGGTTAAGTCCACTTGATTTTTTTTCTTAGTTATCTGCCCAATTTTTGAGCTGTATATTGTCTGTGCGGTGGTTTTGGGCACCAAGAGTAAGTCTGGGGTCTTCTTCCATATTGCACAGCAACGCAGTATTTGTCTTTCTTTCTTCTCTTTCGGAACTGACACCCCCCTTACCAAACTATGTAACCACTTCCTCCGGGGGGCAACCCCAGACCGCGACATGGCTACTGTCAACATAATCCTACTGCCCAAACCCAACAAAGACACCACGTTTTCCACGAACTATACAGGGAGTGCAGAATTATTAGGCAAGTTGTATTTTTGAGGATTCATTTTATTATTGAACAACAACCATGTTCTCAATGAACCCAAAAAACTCATTAATATCAAAGCTGAATATTTTTGGAAGTAGTTTTTAGTTTGTTTTAGTTTTAGCTATGTTAGGGGGATATCTGTGTGTGCAGGTGACTATTACTGTGCATAATTATTAGGCAACTTAACAAAAAACAAATATATACCCATTTCAATTATTTATTATTACCAGTGAAACCAATATAACATCTCAACATTCACAAATATACATTTCTGACATTCAAAAACAAAACAAAAACAAATCAGTGACCAATATAGCCACCTTTCTTTGCAAGGACACTCAAAAGCCTGCCATCCATGGATTCTGTCAGTGTTTTGATCTGTTCACCATCAACATTGCGTGCAGCAGCAACCACAGCCTCCCAGACACTGTTCAGAGAGGTGTACTGTTTTCCCTCCTTGTAAATCTCACATTTGATGATGGACCACAGGTTCTCAATAGGGTTCAGATCAGGTGAACAAGGAGGCCATGTCATTAGATTTTCTTCTTTTATACCCTTTCTTGCCAGCCACGCTGTGGAGTACTTGGACGCGTGTGATGGAGCATTGTCCTGCATGAAAATCATGTTTTTCTTGAAGGATGCAGACTTCTTCCTGTACCACTGCTTGAAGAAGGTGTCTTCCAGGAACTGGCAGTAGGACTGGGAGTTGAGCTTGACTCCATCCTCAACCCGAAAAGGCCCCACAAGCTCATCTTTGATGATACCAGCCCAAACCAGTACTCCACCTCCACCTTGCTGGCATCTGAGTCGGACTGGAGCTCTCTGCCCTTTACCAATCCAGCCACGGGCCCATCCATCTGGCCCATCAAGACTCACTCTCATTTCATCAGTCCATAAAACCTTAGAAAAATCAGTCTTGAGATATTTCTTGGCCCAGTCTTGACGTTTCAGCTTGTGTGTCTTGTTCAGTGGTGGTCGTCTTTCAGCCTTTCTTACCTTGGCCATGTCTCTGAGTATTGCACACCTTGTGCTTTTGGGCACTCCAGTGATGTTGCAGCTCTGAAATATGGCCAAACTGGTGGCAAGTGGCATCGTGGCAGCTGCACGCTTGACTTTTCTCAGTTCATGGGCAGTTATTTTGTGCCTTGGTTTTTCCACACGCTTCTTGCGACCCTGTTGACTATTTTGAATGAAACGCTTGATTGTTCGATGATCACGCTTCAGAAGCTTTGCAATTTTAAGAGTGCTGCATCCCTCTGCAAGATATCTCACTATTTTTGACTTTTCTGAGCCTGTCAAGTCCTTCTTTTGACCCATTTTGCCAAAGGAAAGGAAGTTGCCTAATAATTATGCACACCTGATATAGGGTGTTGATGTCATTAGACCACACACCTTCTCATTACAGAGATGCACATCACCTAATATGCTTAATTGGTAGTAGGCTTTCGAGCCTATACAGCTTGGAGTAAGACAACATGCATAAAGAGGATGATGTGGTCAAAATACTCATTTGCCTAATAATTCTGCACTCCCTGTAGACCTATTTCCCTCATCAACACCAACTTAAAAATATTCACAAAAATTTTAGCAAAGAGACTGACACCTCTGTTGCCCAAACTAATACACCCAGATCAGGTCGGTTTCATGCCGGTTGTATGAAAACACCCGCTGAGGTGCAGACCTGATGTGGCACATTCCAAACTCTAGGCTACCATCCCTTGTCCTCTCCCTTGATGCCGAAAAGGCCTTTGATAGAGTGCCTTTTCTGTTCCATCTGCTACAAACGCAAGGCTTCCCCGACCCCTACATTACTGCAATAAAGGCCCTATACACGGACTTACAAGCATAAACAATACTGACAGGAGCTCCAAGAATCCCGTTCTGAGTAAGCAACGGAACGAGACAGGGATGCCCCCTGTCACCACTTCTATTCACGATCATCTTAGAGCCGCTCCTGCACTTCATTAGAACCAACCCAAACATAAAAGGGGTGCAATTAGGGGACGAACTATTTAAAGTAGCAGCATATGCGGATGATATACTCCTGACACTCACAGACCCAACCCAGTCAATGGCAAATCTAGAAAAGCTCCTGCGAACATATGGGGACGTATAAGGGTATAAAGTCAACCTCACTAAGTCAACAGCATTGCCATTCCATGTACCTGTCCAAGAGTTACAACACATCAGACACACCTACCAAATCAAAACCAACACAGAAGTACTCACATATCTAGGCGTCAGGCTGACAGCAGACCACAACACACTAGTCAGACACAATTAAACACCCCTGATCACTAAGCTCAAGACCGACTTGGAAAACTGGACGGACAAACCCATCACCTGGCTAGGCCGCCTACACTCAATAAAAATGAACCTTCTACCAAGACTATTATTCTTATTCCAAGCACTTCCGACCCGAGTTACCAGGAGAGATTTAGCTGACATACAGAAGGCGGTAGACGCATTCATCTGGCAGAGGAAACGGCCCAGAATAGCCAGAACAATACTCTATAATCCCAAATGGAGATGGGACCTGCGAATGCCCCACCTTCACCATTATTATATCGCAGCTCAAGTAGCCCACTGGCCCTGCCCTATAAATCAACGCTGATGGGTTGACATAGAATCCCTCATGACAGGTGCAGACCTCCCACAGTTCCTCATATGGACACCGAGAGAACACAGAGTACTACAGACTGATTGTCCTGTCATTCTAAACTCCGTCAGCTTATGGGACCAAATCGCACAGAAATTTAAACTCCCAGACATCCCATCCCCAATGACCCCAGTGCTACGCAACAGGGCATTCCCACCGGGACTTAGGGCAAGAGACTTTAAAGGCATAGAAACCACAGGCCTACAACGCAACACTCACCTGTATATTGACAACCATCTAGTAACATACGAAAACACAATGTGTGCTGGCACTCAGTTATGCAAGGTGCAGGTATTCGAGGTTTAACCCCACAACAACCTCCTATTCTAAATCCAAAACAAATATGAATACCACACTCAAAATAATTATAGTAAAGTCTAATCTTGTATTGAATTGCAGAAATATTTATTATACTTATACTTCATAGGTTCATCAAGTTAATCATAGTGAAATTCATTTCAATCATATATACATAGATTATTTACATATATACACACAAAATCCTCCCTGTGCTAAATTTCATGAGTTATGTATCTATTTACAGTGGGTAATGATCCAGAGAATGAATGGAAAAAAAGTCCAGAAAAAATACAAAAAATAAAAAGAAGAAAAAATAGAAAAAATAGAAAATATAGAAAAAATATATATAATACAGTCCTGTTGTTTAATAGTCCAAAATATAGTGCACTATATAATTCATAAGTATATGGATGGATCTCACAAATGTAAAAGTTGGCTTTGTAGTATGCTCAGTAGGAGGATGATGTATTCTGTAGATGGTATATAATGGATGAGGGTGAAAATGGTTGTTGTTCGGTGAGAAGACAATCACTCATCTATTCTCTGTAGGATCTGATCAGTCTGACAGGTCATTCGATAATCCATAAACGTGGGCAATCCTAGAAACGGGCTGAAGTGGGCTGCGCGCTCGGGACGTTCCTGTCCCTTCGATGGCCCCTTGTTCCTCTCCGTCCACTTACATACGAACACTTACAAACCCTTGCCCCGCTAAAAACCCGCAACTTCTTCTGCTACGTACAATTGAGGGATTTTGCACAAACCAAGGAGGTTAAAACAGCAAATGCCAAACCCATTACTTTCTTTGAACAAATCTGCCTAAAAGAAAAAATGACAGTGAAATTAATCTTGCTGTTATACAGTCACATATGCACAGAATCAGGAACATGGGGAACACAGACATACACAGACAAATGGGAAGCAGATCTGGGTGAAACGTTGGAGGGGACAGATTGGCAAGATATATGGGAGGCAAACGCAAAGGTGTTTATATGCACAACCCTACAGGAACAAGCATACAAAATAATGCTAAGGTGGTACACAACCCCCGTTAAACAATGTCACATGCAACTATGTCCCTATGCGGGGAAAAAGGCACATACATTCACATGTGGGGAAAAAGGCACATACATTCACATGTGGTGGCACTGCACCAAAGTTAAAGAGTTCTGGGGAAAAATAGTAGACATGAACGCTAGAATCTTACAATGACGAATAACACTAGTCTCCTGTGCTTGCCTCCTATCACGACCAACGGACGGACTAGACAGACAAGACCAAAGACTACTGAATATGCTTAATTTAGCAGCTCGGAGAGCATTGGCACAATATTGGATAAAACCGGAGACACATTCCAGAAGGTATATGCCCTATGGGAACAATTTGACGAATAAACACAAGCCGAATTAGCGCTCACTCACAGACAACTATTCACTCGTGCAATTCAGGGTTATACTTCTGAATTTACCTATATTTCCCTTCTATTTTATTTTTCTTTTGAACATATTTTCCTGTTTACGTTCCTTCGTCCTTACATAAAAGAAAAACTTTGACAGACAAAACGGAATTCTGCGCAATAACGGCTTCTGCGCAAGCCACACTATTTGTACCAACAATATATACAATGTGCACTAACAACCTAACCTTCCTTTCTGTAACCCAATCAAAGCGAAAGTTGGTGATTCAGCTTCTGCGTAAGCCAACATTGGTATCACACTGAATGTCTGTCAATGCATAAATAAATAATAATAAAAAAAAAAGGTACAGAGATGAGCTACAAAATTGATCAAAGGTATGGAGCATTTTCAGGGCCGGACTGGCCCACCGGGATACCGGTGTGTGTCAGTGAGCATGTCTGCAGTGAGCATGTATGTATGTGTGAGTGAGCATATCTGTAGTATTCATGTATGTGTGTTTTATTGAGCTTGTCTGCAGTGAGCATGTATGTGTGTGTCAGTGAGCATGTCTGCAGTAAGCTTGTATGTGTGTGTCAGTGAGCATGTATGTATGTGTCAGTGAGCATGTCTGCAGTGGCATCTATGTGTGTTTTAGTGAGCTTGTCTGCAGTAAGCATGTATGTGTGTGTCAGTGAGCATGTCTGTAGTAAGCATGTATGTGTGTCAGTGAACATGTCTGCGGTAAGCATGTATGTGTGTCAGTGAGCATGTCTGTAGTAAGCATGTATGTATGTGTGAGTGAGCATATCTGTAGTATTCATGTATGTGTGTTTTATTGAGCTTGTCTGCAGTGAGCATGTATGTGTGTGTCAGTGAGCATGTCTGCAGTAAGCTTGTATGTGTGTGTCAGTGAGCATGTATGTATGTGTCAGTGAGCATGTCTGCAGTGGCATCTATGTGTGTTTTAGTGAGCTTGTCTGCAGTAAGCATGTATGTGTGTGTCAGTGAGCATGTCTGTAGTAAGCATGTATGTGTGTCAGTGAACATGTCTGCGGTAAGCATGTATGTGTGTCAGTGAGCATGTCTGTAGTAAGCATGTATGTGTGTGTCAGTGAGCATGACTATAGTAAGCATGTTTATGTAAGTGAGCTTGTCTGTAGTGTATCCCCCAAATGTAAGTGAGCTTGTCTGTAGTGAGCATGTGTGTGTCAGTGAGCTATATATTATAAGGAACTATAAGGATGTGGAATTATCTTCTTGAAGAGGTGGTTTTATCAGAGTCCATATAGATGTTTAAACAGACATTGGATAAATACTTGCAAAAACATAACATACAGGGATATAATTTCTAAATAGTGGGGTAATAGCTGCTTGGTCCAAGGAGATATCTGACTGCCATTTTTTGGGTCAAGAAGGATTTTTTCCTAGTTTGTTGCAAATTTGGAAGCTCTTCAAACTGGGTTTTTTGCCTTCTTTTGGATCAACAGCAAAACATGTGAGGAAGGTTGAGCTTGATAGACGCAAGTCTCTTTTCAGCTATGTAGCTATGTAACTTATATGCAATTTTTCCTGTCCAACCAAATGTTTTGCTTTTGTTTCCATTACATCTATGCACAATAAAACAAAAAATACATTTAAACATTACTTTACAGGACACCCAAAATGCTTTGAATTTTGGGGTGTTTTTTTTATTTAGTTATTTTTGCAAATTGGTTGGTAATAAATGGATTAAGACGAAGATACTCCACTACATTCTATTTAGTGGCTAAGCCTCTGTGCAAGATGTTATTCGAATCTGTGTTTTGTTACTATAGCTATTACTCAATTAATTTAGCTGTACTGAATTTGATAGTGCTAAATACAAACATGATTATAATAATAAGAGCAATGACTATAGGAACATGGTATATTTAAAAGGAAAGTAAACTCTTATGATTACAGGCAGTATTGGTACATGTGTGTATTCTATATCATAGTCATCTGTTTATGCTATTCTTCATGCTGTGTCCCAGCTGAATGTCCTGATCAAGCAATATATACATTCTTTACAATTTCAAAGCTGGTATGAGTTGGAAACCTTTCTTTTCTTCAGTCATTCATATTTCACATTTGTCAAATATTTGAACTCACTGGAAGTATGAAATGTTGGCCAAAAAGAAAACTCTAGTTGTTCATATTCACAATTATGGTGAGACCCAAATATGTTAAAGGGACAATATAACCACCAATACAACTTTAGCTTAAAGGACCACTATAGTGCCAGGAAAACATACTCGTTTTCCTGGCACTATAGTGCCCTGAGGGTGCCCCCACCCTCAGGGACCCCCTCCCGCCCGGCTCTGGAAAGGGGAAACTTACCTTTTTCCAGCGCTGGGCGAAGAGCTCTCCTCCTTCTCTCCTCCTCCGTTTCTCCCCGCCGGCTGAATGCGCACGCGCGGCAAGAGCTGCACGCGCATTCAGCCGGTCGCATTTACAATGCTTTCCTATGGACGCTGGCGTGCTCTCACTGTGAAAATCACAGAGGATTAGGGGGAAGGCTTAACCCATTAATAAACATAGCAGGGATGGGGTGAGCACCAAGGGATGGGGAGAGTGTAGGAGAGAGCACTAGGAGACAGTGTCAGGATTACTAGTTGATCCAGCACGTAGAATTGTGTCACACAGATGACTAATAGGAAACGTATTACCGGGCCTTAGAATGGCTGGACTTAACGTACCAAAGAATTGTCAGGATACTTGCTGAGGTCAGGGAATACAGAAAGAGAAACAACGATAAGGGAAAGCCAGAAGTTAGGGATACTAGAATACAGGGAAGTCAAAATCAAAGCCAAAGTCAAAAACCAGAAGAAACTTGAATCAGGAACGCGATCTCGGACAACCGCAAGGAAAACCACGACAGGGCACTGAACAGGATGAGAACTGGGCCTAAATACCCCTCCTCTAGATCTTAGGCTGACTTTTGACCCCAAAGGCAGTTACCAGGTTCCCATTTGCATAATTGCTGCTCAGCATTAACCCTTCTGTGGATTTGACAGTAAATGCCATTAACCACATTCTTATAAGCGGATGAATACGTGACAGACATCTAAGGGATGGGAGGGGATAGCACTATGGGAAAGAGGGCAGGGAGATCACTAAGGGACAGGGAGAGCACTAAGGGACAGGAGGGGAGAGCTCTAAGGGATAGGAGGGTGGAGCAGTAAGGGACAAGAGGGGAGAGAGGCTGAGGAAAGGAGGAAAGAGAAGCACAAAGGGGCTGGCAGGGCTGAGCTCCTATCCTACCCCACAAAAAACTCTCTTTCACACTACACACATAATGCTTCCCTATACATACACAGAAACACACAATGCATCCCTACACACAGAAACACACCATGCTTCCAATACACATATAGAAACATACAATGTATCCATTACACACAAAAACAATGCATCCCTTGCACACATACACAGAAACACACAATGCATCCCTTACACACACACACACACACACAAACACACACACACTGCTTCTCTTACACACACACAGAAACACAATGCATCTCTTACAGACACATACACTGCATCCCTTACATGCACAGAAACACACCTTGCATCCCTTAAACATACAAACACAGATTCACACAATGCATCCCTTAAACACAACAAGAAACATACAATACATCCCTTACACACAAACACACACTGCTTTCACTACACACACTGCATCACCTACACAAACTGGTATCCCTACACACTACATTCCATAAGCACACACTTTAGAACCTCTACACTTACACGTAACACATCCCCTACACACTCCACTTCCTGTGAGCGAACTCATGGGTGGAACATGTAGGTGGACTCATGGGTGGGCCTTATGGGCATACTCACCATCAGGCCCTGGGGCCCCAGATCTTGAGCTGTGCAAGGGGCCCAAAAAAATGGAGCTGCTTCATGTTCCCCCAGAACATTGACTTTTGTGACCACAGTTCCAAACAGCCGCCAGAGATCCTGTTCTACACCAGACCAGTGGGACCAGACTGCAGCCAGAGCCCATCACCATCCTCATCTGGTTGTAAGTAGGCAATCTAATATATTATTTGTGGCACTAATCTCTAATTTACCTCGCATTAAAGGTAGACTATAGTCGCCAGAACCCCTGCAGCTTAATGTAGTGGTTCTGGTGTCTATAGCCTGTCTCTGCAGGCTTTTTAATGTAAACACACACTGCATGCAGCACTGGCATTAGTTCATATGGCAGATCATATGGGTGGGGCATTGTGATTTTACATGGGGCGTCAAATTTTTATTTTGCCTAGGGCGGCAAAAATCCGGCCCTGCCTTTCTCTATTAGCCAATATGAATAAAGACTGAATCCTACTAGCTTCAATGGAAAAAGGATCATTGGTGACTGCAATAGCCTGGATCCCTAAAGAAGGAGACTATATACAAAATAACATACTAAATACAACTTGCATTTTTAAATATTGATCCTTATCTAAAAAAATTATAATAATAATTTATGTTCTTGAAAATTAAAACAGCTTTTCAGAATAGATAGTTGATTGAAATTTTCCATGGATTACTGTCAAGGTTATTAACCAAAGTGAGACTTGTTGGGAATTTAAAGAAATTCACAGCGAATTTCAAATGTTAGGACAAAATAGATTAATTTTAAGCATTGCTTTTTCAATTCAGCTATTTTGTCCTTAAACGTGAAATACATTTTGAATCATCCTTGAATTTCCTACAATGCTCTCTTTGCAAATAACTGTGTCCATCTAAACTATAGTTGCTATATAATCTTCTATGATTCTATTTGCAAGATAAACATCCAATATCTGAAATGTATTGACACGACCACAGGATCTTTAGATAGGAGTACATTCCACATATTAGCTGCCCTAACTGTCAAAAAACCTTTCACTATATGTGACATTAATTCTTTTCTTCTAAACCTTAATGACTACTACTACATTTTTATTTTAGTCCTTGTTAATCTTTAAAAGTGAACTCACTCCATTTTGGTGCATTTAAATGAAAGAAAGAAAATATTTGACATAGTGTATAGGTTAAAGGTTAGAGACACTGTGGTTTCTCAATTAGGCATGTAAATGAAACATTCATTATCTTACATGCTGAGAAGTTGATGAACTGTGCAATATGTCTAAGCCCACAGTCAGTAGTAAGATAAACCATTTAAGGCAATACGGCGCAAAACCCAACGTATGTCTTTTCAGGCTCCTCTTGATTGATTATTTACTGCATAATTGTATTTTACTTTGGATTAATACAGTTTAGCAAAGTCAAAAGCTGAGGAGCCTACTTACACATAAACAACAGCTATGTTGCGACACAAACCTTAAACCTGTTTATAAGTAGTAGCGATCACCAGGTTTCTTTGAGATAGTACAAAATAAAATTGTTGACAGCATATCACATCCACAGTTGTAAGAGTGCTCTGCAGGGACCCCTAATACGTCAGGTGTTTGGGATGTTCTTGTACTGTTAGACCAGTCAGTGGCTTTGCCATTTTGACTCATCCACATATGCAAACATAAGACAGATATTTCAGATTGTTAAATAAAATATCCTGAAACTGTTAGTGGGTTCAGTCAAGTATTTAAAAATATGCGCTGGTAAATACAAATGTGTCTGTCCAGGAGATAGGGCTCAGAATTTTGGTGCAATTTGTGAAGTGTTCTACAATAAATAAAGGTCATATAAACACTTGTATGAACTCTGTATGAAATAAATAATGTTGTATGGGTTGTTGTATGTGCTGCAGTTGTCAGGCATCCCGCGATCCCCTCCGGCAGTCCATCTGACGCTGCACGCTTGCGTGAAGTGTGTATTTATGAGAAAGAGGAGGATGCAGCAACTAATGAATAAGATGGAATACTGTATGAAAGTTACAGTATTAAAAGTTAAGTCTTATTACAGATATTGTTTCATTCATACAGTATTCCATCTTATTCATTAGTTGCTGCATCCTCCTCTTTCGTTTTTTGTTTATTGTCTACAACAGGGGTTACCCCCCACTCTGGAGGTATGCACAGGCTTTAATTTATTTATTTATGCTCTTTCCTTTTTCTTTTCTTTTCTGTACAAGTCTCACGTGTATATATGCGCTACCGAACAAACTGCAAAATTTGGCGGTATTCGGTAGAGGTTAGGTTAGAAAGGTCAAGTACCTTCCACGAATAGTGGTCAATTCCAAGTGGAATTGGACCAATCAAAATTAAGTGATGCCTATTTATACTTACCTCTCCCATTCCTTGTTCCTTGTTGCCCTGTTGTGGTTTTTGGTAGCCCAATAGCGCAGTCCTTTTGTGATATTCTGAATATATTTCTGGCTCTTGTCTTATGTTTATCCTGTCTTCTTTACTCCTTTTGACCTCGGCTTGATTATACAATATTCCTGTTTTCTCTACTCCATTTGACCTCGGCCTGTTTCTGACTCCGCTTGTTCGTTAAGCCGGCCATTCTAAGGACCGGTATACGGATTCTCTTTTAGTGATTCTGTCTATGTGTTCATGTTCCAGCATATCCTGACAGCAGTGTTGAATACTGTTTGCTGTGACACTACATATTCTAGAGGTTTTAGTAAGTGAATTTACAATCTGGAACCCAAGAAGTTCACACTCTCCCAATGGATGGATGTGGAAAGCAGTTGATTTATTGGCATATAAAAATATTTATCTAATTATTTTTTTATATGCCAATAAATCAACTGCTTTCCACATCCATCCATTGGGAGAGTGTGAACTTCTTGGGTTCCAGATTGGTGTTACTGCATCCAGCAGGATATACCCCCCTATCTACAGGGGTGGCAACTTGAAGGCTCATTACATACAACCGATCTGTGAGTGTAACCTTGAATCACTGGGCAATTAATAAGACTACAACAATATTACACTATATTGCATTTTTTATTTGTGTTTTAGTGATACAAGCTGGATCCCTATTCTATATGCACTATACAAAATTACATCAATGAACTGAGACCCTACTTGTCCAGTGCATGTCATACTAGTTTTACAGGGCACTGCTTCCGGTTTCATAGGCTCACAGTACTGACAATACAAAATGTTTTTTTCATTTTTTAACGTGTACCTGTCACCTTATCCTCATGTGTCTCTTCCAACTGTCCCTTCCCATTGTCTATACCAAGTAACACACTATAGTAGTCACTTTTTGCAGTTCAGACTGCAATGCTTATCTGTGACCAATTGCCACCGCTACTCATATTCCCAATTATCCTCAGAGATCTCTAACAAACCATTAAAAATAATGCATGATCAGGGCATAACCAGTCAATAAATCCTCTTTGTAGTGCCTGGCATATTTGACAGTTTTGTCTGAGTTTTAGTGCGGTAACGCGGTATTAAAGGTAAGCCATTTACCTGTTGACAGAAAGGTCGTATAAGGCCGAGACCTACTCTTAGTATTTGCAGGTTACTCTGTAAAGGTCTAGCGTGTGTATTAGAAATAAATTGGGGATATCTTTTGAGATTGGACACAAAGGTCTTGCAAACTGAAAATTTAATAAACAAACAGCTGTTGGGAATAAGCTGTAATAGCTGCTATTAAACTCCATTAGCAATCTTGATGGCTTGCTTGAATTTGATGCATCATTTATTCAGTACTTTCATGATGTTTTAGAAAAAATATGTAGATTTATAAAACAAGGCTATCTAAAGCTGTATCATATTATTTTGTATCAGTGAATTAAATGCATTTGTTTTAAGTCCTAGGAATTAAAAAGAGAGCTGGTTAAACCTCTGACCCTCTCAGCCAATCACATTGCTCTTCAGAGTTAAAGCTGAAGCAATCCTTTCAGCTATTGACACTACACTTGAGAAAGTATTTATTTTCTTTCTGTTTCATTTTGTCTAATATTTTTTAGTGGACATGAGCATTTTTTGGGGGATATGTATTTTAGGGTTAGGAGGTAAAGTTATATTATCTACAGTGACTTATCTAGATTTGCTAAATATAAAGTAATACTATTTTAAAGATATTCTTTTGCAAGCTAAATTTGGGGAAGACATTATCACAGTTAGATATGTGTGAGTAGCTATGGAATGATTTTATTTTTAATTTAGTGGCCACTTAATACCAGTGGTATTGGGCATATCCCTGACATTTAACACCTATCTTGAAGCAACATTTAACAGCTGTTTTTAACAGACTACACTGATCAGCCACAACATTAAAACCACAGACAAGTGACTTGAAAAACATTAATTATATCGTTACAATGGCATCTGTCAAGGGGTGGAATATATTAGACAGCAAGTAAACAGTCAGTTCTTGCATTTCATGTGTTTGAAGCAGGAATAAAAAGGGCAAGCGAAAAGATCTTAGTGACTTTGACAATGGCCAGATAGTAATGGCTACATGACTGAGTAAGAGCATTTCCAAAATGGCAAGTCTTGTGCGGTGTTCCCGGTATCCAGTGTTAAAGTGGTGAAAGGAAGGACAACCAGTGAACCAGCGCCAGGGTCATTGTGCCCAAGGCTCATTGATGCACATGGGGAGCGTGGGCTAGCCTGTCTGATCTGATCACACAGAAGAACTACTGTAGCTCAGATTGCTAAAAAAAAATGACAGTACACACAGTGCAACACAGTTGGCTGGTATGGAGCTGCACAGCCCAGTCAGAGTACCCATGACGACCCCTGTCCACTGCCGAAAGTGTTTGAGCATCAGAACTGGCCACAGAGCAATGGAAGAAGGTTGTCTGGTCTGATGAAACTCGTTTTCATTTAGATCAGGTGGATGGTTGGGTGTGTGCGCATTGTTGATAGAGATGATAGCAGGATGCACTATGGGACGAAGGCAAGCCGGCGGAGGCAGTGTTATACTCTGGGCCATGTTTTGCTTGGAAACTTGGATCCTGGCATTCATGTGGATGTTACTTTGACACTTTCCACCTTCCTAGAGATTGTTGCAGACCATGTACACCCCTTCATGGCAATGGTGTTCCTTGATGGCAGTGGCCTCTTTCAGCAGGATAAGGCAACCTTCCCCACTGGACAAAATGTTCAGAAATGGTTTAGGAGTATGCCAAAGAGTTCAAGGTGTTGCCTTGTCCTCCAAATCCAATTGAGCATCTGTGTGATGTGCTGGAACAACAAGCCCATGGAGGCTCCACCTCACAGCTTTCAGGACTTAAAGGATTTGTTGGTAATGCCAGATACCACAGGGCTGCCACTTGTAGACTTCTGGAAATTAATAGATGGACACTATAGCACTTCTGGGGAGAGGAGACACTCCCAATTGATTGAAACAAAGCATAGAATGGCGATCACTGTAAAAAAAGAAATACAGAAAGTTCCTTTTAAACTAACATTATAAAAAGGACAGAAACTCTCATAATACCATGCACCTTAAAGAAGAGTAAGCAACACGTTTGTCTGGGAGAGACCCATTTGGTTATTTAGAATTCACAGTGAAGACTTGTTATAGCTATCTCAGTGTTTCAGATATATTACTGTTAAATGGAGCCAAGATTTATGGCTCAGAAAAACATGAGTTTATAATTATACTGAAAACATCTAAGTTGTTTAATATAGGCAGATTATGCTATAAAAATGGGTTTCTACGTTTTGTGTTTAGATGGAAGAATGGTCATTTTACTGTGAGTATGTGGTGTTTTGATCCCCAGACGCTTTTCTGGGGCAGCTTGCTCCGATAGCTTGGGTTTACCAGCGTAGATTACAGTGTCGTCTGCATACATGTGTACAGTTGAGGATTTGCAGACGTTAGGCAGATCATTTATAAATAATGTGAATAGCAGGGGGCCGAGTATGGATCTTTGGGGAACACCACATTTGACTGCAAGAGGGAGGGAAGCGCTATCAAAAATTGCCACGTATTGCAATCGGTCTGAAACATACGATCAAAACCAGGTTAGCGGACGATCACCAACGAATGAGTTTTTACGTTTTTGCAAAAGAATGCCATGGTCTACTGTGTCAAAGGCCTTGGCAAAATCAAGGAAAATAGCTCCAGTTAAGTCTCCTTGTTCTATGCTAATTTGGATGTCATTGCAAACTTTGAAGAGGGCAGTCAAAGTTGAGTGATTTGAATGAAAGCCTGATTGATCAGGTGTCAGATAATTTGATCGTTGATAATATTGACATAGTTGCGTGTGGACGCATTTTTTCAAGATTTTTGACAATACCGGGAGCAATGATATTGGGCGATAGTTAGATACCAAAGTATTGTCACCACTTTTATGGATAGGTACAACTATTGCAGTCTTCCAAAGTTTGGGTATGTATCCTGACACCAGGGATTCATTGATAAAGGTAGTGACAGGTTCAGCAATTGCTGGCACACTGAGCTTTAGCAACATTGCAAGGATTTGATCTGGTCCACACTGGTTTTGCATTTTTAAGTTATTAAGATGTTTATTAACGACACTAACAGGCACAGGTCTAAAATGGAATTTATCTATATGAGGATTTTGAAGGTTTGGCAGGGCCTGATCTTTATTTGTGGTCTGAAAATGAGTGTTATTTGTTATCTTAGCAACCAGGGTGGTAGCACATCCAACAAAATCATTATTAAAGGCATTTGCTACATCTAGGGGGTGTTGCAGTGTTTTAATTGTCCATTGTGACAGTGGAGGGTTGGGAGTGGATTGTGGGGGTTTGTATGCTATTTATGATATTCCTGAATTTCTTGGGTTTTATAGGTTGTTGTTCAAATTTTAACTGAAATATTGGGCCTTTGCCATTTTTGTTTGTTTTGTGCATGCATTTCACCAATGTCTGTAAGTACAGTGATCGTTCATGGAGCCAGTACGCTTGAACTTTGACCACAGTGAATCTCTAAACTGGTACATTTGAATGAAGTCAGCTGTAACCCAGGGCAGGTGTGTCCCTTTTAGTCGCACTTTACGCAGAGAGGCATGCAAGTTCCAAGCAAGCAACAGCTCAGACTGAAAAAATGCAATTGCAGAGTCTAGATCAGGTATTAGACCTAATCTGTGCCATGGTATGTTCTTGAGATCATTTAAAAATGATTCAAGATAAAAAAAAATAAAAGACCTGGTGATTATAATCTTGGGAAGGGATTTAGTGGCCTTTATTTTGCATATGCAATACACTAGATAATGGTCACTGAAACTGTTAGGGAGAACGCCCGCCTCCTTGATTCTGTCAGGACAACTGGAAAGAATCCAATTGAGCAGGGTATGGTTCTGGCTTTCAATATTAATGAGAGTTGGGGAGGAAATTAATTGTGTTAGTTGCAAAGTCTTAAACAGCGTACATGATTTATTATTATTTTTAGGATTCAACCAATCAATCAATATTAAAATCTCCAAAAAACAACAGTTCACTTTTTTGGTTTTGAGCTACAGTTTCACTTAGTAGTTGGGCTCTATCAGAAAGGGAGTGCACCGGATAACTAGGTGGGCGGTAGATTCCAGCAACAATGATAGTTTTAGTGAAAGGTATCTCAATTGTGCCAGAAAGGAACTCAAAGGTAGAAGGGGAGTTACAGTTTTTTAAAGGACTAGATTTAATGGACTTGTCAACATAAATGACATTGTGGTTTTATATGGAATGACATGGCAAATGGGATCGTGGGAAGGAACATGGAATGACATCAGATATTTATGTATGTGTGTATTTATAAATATATGAATGGGCTGCACGCACCTAAACATGCATACATTATAAGGGTGCTCTTTGGACAATTAATAAAAGATATATGATCCACTGTATTCACTCACTAAACATCAACCTCAAAGCTTACACAATTTTTCTTGTTTTAAAAACTGTATACATAAACCCCATTTTTGGCAGGTCCTTAAAAAAATATTACAGTTTAAAAATGGTTACATTTTGTGAGCTTTGAGGTTGGTGTTTAGTGAGTGAGAGCGCATGATCATGATCATACATATACAATCTAAAAGTATCACTCTATCACTACTAGCTCTGCCAAAACACAACCTTAACCAACTCAACAAACACAACAATGCTAGTTCATTGTCTAACACAATCTAGCATCGGGAAATTATGAAAAAATTGCCGGCATTCTTAGATTTGTATAATTTAGCAAGAAATTTACACACGATTGACTGATAAAAACACTCCCTTTGCACTTCATGATGCTTGGTCTGTGATTGTGCACATAAGTATAGTCAGAAAACGTTCACTGCTGCACTGCCATTGGTTGCAGTAGTGGCTCATGTGGCAATGACTGAACAAATGGAACCAAAAAAAAATTACGAACCAAACCATTTGTTTCTTCGGTAATTCGTTAAATATCGATTTTGTGTTCAGTTCCATCCGAAAAGGAACAGTAAAACTGACATAATTTATACTTGGCTTCTCATATTGGGGAAGATCAGCAGCAGACCAGCTTATGCAGAAGACACACCAGACAGAAGATTCATAGTGGTGATGTCTTTGCAGTGCAATTGCTTCTCTACAGTTCAGAATCTGAGCACAACTAGTGGTCACAGGTGATCATGAACATTTGGCTAAAACCTCTTTCCACACAGGACTATTTGACAGTTTTATATAAAATCTACTCTGTTGTATAATTTGTTTTTGTGTTATTTTAGTGTATATATTGTTTTGATGAATTTAAATATAGTGGTGTTATTTTTATTTTTTTTTGCTAAATAAAATGTGCAATATACATTATTAAGTGAATGCCTGAAGTGCATGTGTATGCCTTTCTATTAGCTATTCTGTTGCTTTTGTTTCACATCATCCTTAGACCTTGAGCAATGCTTGGACTAAGGTAACATTTCAGTTAACATATAACTGATGACCCCAAAATAAGCTGATCAAATAGGTAACCCTCTATCAAAATGCCACCACTTATAACCGATAAATGCGCATCCATGGGCTAGCTTATCTTAGCTTAATATACTTTATTTCATGTAATTTCAGACCATCAGATCATGGTTAACTAATTGATCTCTGCTATGCCTGAAATATCCGCATTATATAAAGCTAGACCTTAACACATGTATGTAAATTGTTGACTCGCTAATGACCTTCTTGGAGACTGCATGCTCCTTCTATTCTCTATCTTTTCTTGGAAAAAAAAACAATAAAAATAGGATTTACAAAAAAAATAATTCAGTTGACAGTATAAGAGGTCTTGTGAAAATGGGTTGATGAAGTCTGAGAAATATAAAAAAGTCTTTATTCATCAACCAGTACATTCAAAAATTTATGTTTTCAATTTTTTTCAGCACCATGGCAATTTAGATAATCAGCAGTCATTGATTTATACATTGAGCCAGGGTCCATAGATTAAGCAATAACAATTTTAAACTGGTCACCTGAAGAAAAAAAAAAGAAGAAGCTGCGGTGTTCATATAATTGACAGGCAGTATATTAACATTTAACATTAATATGATGTGCCAACAGCAGACATACAGTGTTTTAATATAAACCAAAACATATGATTAAACCAAGTCACATGCATCAAAACTTTTTGAAAAGTCCCTCACCTTGTTCCAGGAGAATAACCCTAAAAATATACTGCTAAATAATGTTTTTCAAGGACAGAAAGTAGAATATTCAATATCTATATGTAGATAAAGATGTAGATAAAGGATACCCAAAAGGCATATTAACTTGGTGTGCTCTTTGACTCCGGCCTTTTCTTTCATCCCTTACATAGACATCTGTCATCAAATTCAATCACCTTAACCTTTAAAACATTTCTTGCATTCGTCCCCTTCTCACTCAAAACACAACCAAAATTATTGTCTAAGCTCTCATTGTTTCCTGCTTTGATTATTGTAACCCTCTGCTTATTGGCATGAAAAGTGCCCAGATTGCTCCTCTACAGTACATACGTTGCAACTCTAAAACCTCACCCCTCTGTGTCAGTCTCTATACTGGCTTCATGTCTAATTTAGTATTCAGTTCAAAGTTCTCATGCTTACTTACAAAGCTCACCATAACAGTTTCCTTCCTTATATGCCCTCCTTCATTATCTGAAATGGTCAATCAAGGCCTCTTCACTCCGCCAATGAACTTTTACTATCCTGTTCATGTACCTGCACCCCAGACACTCACTTGCAGGACTTCTCAGGGACTACAACTTCCTTATGCAATGCCCTCCCACAGCACAATTGACTCTCTCATTCTATGCATTCCTTCAAAAAATCCTTAAAAACCCACTTCTTCAGAGAAGTTTATAAGCTCACCTTTACTCCTCATACATTTCAACCTTCATCTGCTGCCTTCCTTTTACTATTCTACCTCCTCCCAAACACCCAATGTTTTCAGATATATACAGATCCCTCACTTCTGTCTGTGTATTGTCTCTCATCCTTTTAGATTGTAGCCTCGTTTGGGCAGTACCCTCTACACCTACTGTTCCTGTATGTCAAACGTATTTTCTTAGAATTGTTGGTCTTGTTTTACCTATTGTACAGTATTGTGGAATTGTAATTATAAATCGTTTTTTTTTGGATCAGCAAAGGAAAGAAGCCATTTGGCAAATGGATTCTGAGGCAATAAATTGGTATCCAACAATCCGTTAATTTTTTTAATTTTTTTTATTCTTTTTTTTGTGTGCATAAAGAATACAAACATGCTGTTAATGCCACAATAGCAGATACCAGCAGCTTATGGTTAACAGAAATATGGCATAGAATAAAACCGCACAATTTTTTTAATAACCAGGCTTGACGTTGGGCAAAACATTACCGAAAAAGGAATTAGTTGTCGTACATAATAGGGACTTATACTCTTCTAAGCTTGCAAGACTAACATGTCAAAGCATCCGGTTAAGCTAAATGAGAGAATACGCTGAGCATCTTGGACACATAGACATGTAATATATAGTGTGATACATTGTGTGTGGGTCACAGGCTAGTTTTTCATGAGTACGTAGCTTACAGTATGTTAACATGTTTGGTTGACAGACAAGTTTAGGTGCCAGGGAAGACCACCAGGGCTACAGGGAAGCAACCGCCCGCAGGTGGATGTGCAAATATGTAATTAGCGAGATAGGGTTTGGAAATTATGTCACAGAGTGGTGGCATAAAAACAATACAATCTTGTGGCTAATAAAATACTGTGCATTAAAATCAGTAAATTAAATACAAACTGGCAATGCACGTAATGCAAGGCTGCAGAAATGAGGCAGAAATAAGGAAAAATTAAAAATGAAAGATATCAATGAAAATCATGCTCAGCTGCAGTGAAAAGAGTCCTTGGCAAATAAGAATTAAACATGACAGCAGTCTAAAGAAAAGTAACAGGTGTCCCAGTGAAACGTGAAGTAGTTGTTGGACACAGGTAGCCAGTGTATATTATGCACTCAACCAACTCCAGATCTCAAGGCCCGCAGCCTGGTACCAGGGATCTGCTCGAGGATGTGGTGTAGCCAGCCTCTCTGTGAGATGCATGATGGCGTTGCAACCGTGAGGCCAGAGCTCCGCTCCGGTGAGGTGGTTCTGATAGCGTGAGGTGATCTGCTTAAGGAGGCATACTGCAGATTGTGATACCGAGCTGTAGGCAAGTGAGTCGGGTCTCTTGCTGCATTTTGGGACAGGGTGCAGTCCGGATATCATTTGTCGTTGGTCACTTCGGCAACAATCCATTTATTAAGGACCATTTTGGCCCAAATTTCAATCACATGGTGTTTCAGTTTAGATGAATTTCAGCCATGCAGTAGTTTTGGGAAAACAATTAGGAAAAGCTGAAACAGTGCTAAAATGGACCAATCAGTGTACTGCATAATATAAATATTATGTATATATTTTATTGTGCAGTGATAGTTGCATATTCCTGTTATCTGGTTCATAGATCAGCTGAGAAGGAGTAACCAATTGGGAAAAATTGGAGAAATAAAAACAAATTTGTATTTCTATATTATATATAAATTAAATAAATAAATATTGATGTTTTACTGCTCCCTCTATTTCCTCTCTATTGGTCACTTGGCTGTCCCCTAACCATCAACCATCTTTTTTCCCATAATCAATCATCTATTGTTTTGGCGCCATGGATGGAACTCTGAATAATGAAACAAATTAAACTGTTCATCGATTTTCCATTTAGTTTGGTTTGTTAAACATCTATATGGTGCTTTGGAGTTACGCAAGTGGGATAACCCACCAGTTGCCCAAATTTTCAGAGGAATCTCAATTTGTTTGAAACCGAATGCACATGTCTAATGTTGATAAATGGAAGTAACAATTGAAAGGATTTTTTGTATGAGTTTCTTTCTAGAGTGAAGTTTCCATGCAATCCATATGACAGGAATAGTGTTTGGAGTCTAGAAAGACTATATGAATGGGGGTGGAGGTAAATCTAATGGCGAAGACTAGGTTAACGTCAGTTGACATTTCAAAACCAAGTAATTAGTCACAGAGTTCCAGAATACATGAATGCCAGAAACAATAGATCCCTATTCATTTCATTTAGGACATTTATTGGTGTCTCAAAGCTCAGCCAGAATTGTATATGGAAGGGTAATAGGCATGGGAAGAATGTTAGATATATTTTCTGAATTAATGTTGTGGTAGTAATTTGAGGAGTTTGTTAGTAGCTATTAATATAAAATCAGATGGGAATCTATTTATAAGATCTAGCAATTGTTTTGGTGTAATCACAGCGAGGTAGAATAATATTATAGATAGTACTTATAGAATAGTGAATTTTCATACACTTGTTTGATAGTGAGTCACTCAAGTTGGACCAGTCTTCTTCTATTATATAAGAACACACCATCATATCAATACATATACATGTAACAGGTACCATGAGTCCTGATAAAGCTAAATGATGTATTGAACAATTGGGACAATAGGAAGGGTAGCATCCAAAATCATTAATCACAAAGAGGTAGTAAAGCCCTTACACATAATCCAGGACAATCTACTTCATCCTGGCTATTATGATATCTACCAGATAAGTAATTTGGTATTTGGGATGCATAATAGTTAGCAGATTTATAAATTCATTTCTGGCTGTAATTGTTGGGCGTAAAGACTGATATAAATAAACATAAAGTAATAGTGGGCTTTACGTGTATATATATATATATATATATATATATATGTATATATATATATATATATATATATATATATATATATATATTTGTGTTATTATTATTGTGCTATTTCAATCTTTAAAGACTGGGAAAATGTTAAAGGTGTCCCAAGCATCTCGTGGCTTGAGTACAATTATCAGTTTCATTTCCTGCAGAAGGTTAGAGATCGCAGTGCTATGTAAGCATTAACTCATAACTCATAAATTCACTCATAACTACTTAATTTCCATTACCATTAGCCCATCATTTATCTTCCCATAGAGTAAATTAGAGGAATGCAAATCTTAGTACTAGGACATTGGGCAAAAATAGAATAAATGTGAAATGTTTATACAATGTGTATGATTACTTTATTGCAGCTTTTGCATATTACCGAAGAACTTGACTGTTTAACAAATGAGTTGCTGAGGGCATCATGCATAACCATGAGTAGCTATGAGTATATTTCTCTAAGACGGTCTCTGTTTGCAGTATTCTGCCATGTATCAATTCATCTTAATTTATTTGCATAATACTGGGTTCTCTAAAAACTTAAACATAACAAAGTTTCTAAACTTCTTAACTGTATTGGGCCAATGCACTAAATTTAATTTTGTCTATTTATTAGAATATTCAATTTGTTAATTTTAAATTAATAAAGAAATAAGCAATTGTAACGGACCATTTCAGCACACAAGGGGTTAAAACCGTTTAGGCGATCGTCCCCTTTCCGAGATGCAGGCACAGCTACTGTAGAACACCAAACTCCCGAAACGCATACATTATAGCACTCCAAATTCCCGAACTGGAACCATACGAATAGCTGCTAGCAGACGAATAGGAAAAGCACCCAAGCGGCTTACACTCCTAGCAATCAGTCTCTATCAGTATTCAGTAAATCCCCCCAAAGACGAGACAAGGCTCCGTGTTGAGGGTCAAGCAGTGGTCTGTTTAATGAGGGCTAGCTGCCCATTATTTATGCAGGTCTCCCACCTGGTGGACACTCCCCTAGGGGACCAAATGGGAGACTGTAACAAAGGACAGACAAGTATCAATTTAGGACACACAGTCACATTATATTCCCACAATGCATCCTGGCTTCCTCCCCTCTGCCCTGGAGATAATTGAGAAGTAATTCAATTATCTCCCAGGACAAAGGCAAATCGCCATTATACACGTGGGGATACTAAAATAGGAATTACTGTTAAAATACACTATGTGACACAAGTTACAATAAAACTATACATTTAACACATCCCCAGATAGCTCAGGTCTGAGCGCACATTATTAAGCAAATGGCGTTCAGACCACACGAATACAGTTTAATCGCCATGGAGTCAAAGTCTTCACAAAGTCAGTTCTCATATGAATGAGCTCCATGGGATTCCTATCTGGGGTATAGTGCAGTCAGGTACAACTACCGAATACCGGGCCATTCGTGCACTTCCACCGAACAAGAAGGGAGGTCGGCGGCTTCAGCGGTGTTCGCGCCAAACTGTGTCTGTTTTTAGTTCCATGAGTTAGGCGTCGAACACCGCTGTGCGTTCGCGTGTTTAAAATGGCCGCGACCTCGTGTTCGTTATACGAATGGCGGCCACCCAGTATTCGTCAATTAAGCTGCGGTTAACCGCAGCTTCTGGGAGGCTAATTGCCGACACACTCCAGCTCCCAGGTGGTCTAGTCATTCGTGTGGTTGTTCGGTAGATTGAATCTACCAAACACCGGGCAGAAAACCACGAATAAGTCTTTTCTGCAGGGGAAACAAAGTCTTTTAACATGGGGCCATAATCCAAAGGTAACAGGCGGGCAACCAGGGTTCTCCAATGCAATGTGGCGAGGTAGCTCTCGTCACAGCAATCCTAAAGGAAGATCATATCTGACCATAAGTGACATTTATTTAAAAAAGAAAGGATGGTTCAGGCACTTGAGGTTCAAATCAGCAGCTTTATGGCAGAATGTACAGCAGCAACATTTTGACTCAAAGTGTCTTAATCAAGCTTGTCAAGAAAGCTGCTCATTTGAACCTTGAGTGCCCTGACCATCTTTGGTTTTGACATGCTGTTTAAGGTTTGGCCTACCTCTGGTCCAGAAGCACCCTGGTCTAGAAGGGAGTGTGAAGTCCCTACACTTTACTAAAGGTGAAATTTATTTCTAAGCTCATTTTGACAGTTAACAATCACTACTTTTGGTCCCATTTATACCAATTTTCTTGATTAATTAAAATAAAGCTTGGTGAGAGATTAACATCAAAAGCCCATCTTTCAAAGCAGGCATGTTTATAATTTATCCAAATAATAATGCAACCTGGATAATCCCAGCTGATTTGTACCTATAATACATGCAAGTTTTATAGTCAAATACATTTAATAAATGCAAGAGACATTGCTTTGATTATTAGAAAATTGATAGACTTCTATCTGGAGTTTTAGAATTCTTAAAAAAATTGCATACAAATTAAACCAAGTCAGAAGACATTTAACCCAAACAGTCATCAATAACTATATATCACTAAGAGGTTCATGTCACTGTATTCAAGCCATGCTAAATAACAGATCATAATATGTTGTTAGCATTTAAAAATGGCGGTAAAATTGATAGTACGTTAAAACTTTGTCTGGACACATTTTCTTCTATGATACACTTTGTAGTAAATGGTGTGAACTTACCTCTGTTGTTCTTAGGTTTAGTGATGGGCTAAGCATGTTCTTAGAATGAGTAGCAATTCTGTAAATTCCGCAGAAGGCTAACTGTATAATTCAGAAAATGAAGATTTCTATAGAGTAGATTATGACTGGTGGAGGTAACAAAAAACACAATTTAGGGAGGAAAATACAAATAGGCTGACCATGACTGCTGACCCATACCAGTCCCCCCAACAGTTGACCCCCAATAACACACATAACACATTATTATACTGGATAAGGGCAACGGCCACAGCTTTATTTAACATAACCAGTTTTAAAACACTGTCAGCTGTTGGGTGGTTGCCCAACAGACAGTTCTCCCAACTTGTGTTCCCCAACTTGTGTTCCATGAGTCTCAACAGCCGACTACTCGCCATCAGCTCCGTGCAGGCTGTCGTCTCCCCAAAGTGCCTTTTTCCAGCCGCGCTGGCCAGGAAAAACCGGCCAACCTCTGACAACACAAAAAAACAAAACAAGACACAAGCCACAACAACAGCCAGGTGCCCTCAACTGATCCGGTCGACTGGTAAATCCCTTCCCTCTCCCTTTCCTTAAGAACCCCAACTTTGATACCTTTGTTGCCTTATTGACCCAGCCCACAAGCTTGGGCAGCAGTCATGCTCCTCCTTCCTTAGTTGTTCAAGTGGGAAACTTTTCCTTTGGAGAAGTACACGTTTTATTCTCACTTTTACTTCCTACTGAATATATCAGTACATCTATCCTAAACCTTCTTGAACTTTTTCCCTGTAAGATAAAAAAAATTCAACATTCCTCCTTGATACTTATCCTGTTCCTATAGAAAAGGGATATAATTAGCTTCAAATACATGTATTCTTATAATTCTCCAGTGGCTCATTGCATTTATAGTATTTAAAAACTGTTTTTTTTAAAGGCAATATATATACGAATTATTTTAATGCTGATTTCATATTCTTACTAAGCATTTTGTTTTTCAAACAAATGTCAGCCTTTTTTCAATGTTTTAAGTATGTTATGTTTGCATACCTACCTGAAGTTGATCTTTTAGACAATGCCATTCAATGTTTTTTTGAAGAAAAAAATCCCTACACAGAGTAAGCATGCAATTCATGAACAATAGCTTCACTAAAAATGTAATGCCAAAAAATTTAGTTAAAAAAAGTACTGTTGAGGCTTGTAAGAGCTGACCTAAAATCTCTCATCTACATTTATAACATAATCCTTGGCAATGTAATGCATTTCAGAAAAAGGTCTATGCAGATTGTGGTTAATTAGTTGTAAGACAAATAATTATGAAATTATTTTTTTGACTGAAAATAGCTCCGTAGCTTAACTAAAATCAACACGGATTGTATCAAATGTAAAGGGTTATTTACAAAAGTGAGATTTCAAGGTTAATTAAAAGTGAATTTAACCCCTTAAGGACACATGACATGTGTGACATGTCATGATTCCCTTTTATTCCAGAGGTTTGGTCCTTAAGGAGTTAAAGTCAAAATAGCTCACTTTGAAATATCACTTTAATGAATAACCCTGTAGTTTTCATTCACTATACTAAAGAATGTTTAGGGTACAGCATTTTTTTGTCTAAAATTTGCAAAATTTAATATTTTTTTGCCTGGTGATAGTGTTTTACTTTCTACTAAGGAGATCTTTAAAGTGGAAGTATGTAGATGGTCATGTCAAACTTAATTTAGATCTCTGCTACCCACATCACGCACTTTGGATGGTACATCGACCGACATGAGACTACAGTGCTGTAGACCTCGCCTCTAAAGATTCATCTCTGCTGTGAATGTGTGATTAAGTAACTAGCTAATGGCATTTGTCATGTAATTCAGGCTTCTAGTTTGTTTATGCTAGACCAACTTTATCCATACTCCAAACAAATTATCTCTTATAATTACCAGCCTGAAGATAAATCTCTAAATGTTTTTCTGATGATAGTGCTGTGGTTGGCAGGTGTTTAAAGTGCCTCCTAGGGACAGAGATTGAAGACAGGCCTTTTCACATAAATCCTCCAGGCAAAGATGTTTAGTGATCTCTTCTAACATGTGTAGCATATCCTTGTGTGGTGCCTGCGTTAATGAATGTGAATAGGCAAAGGTCATATATCTTTATGAAGAGGAATGCATAGCTGTCTCATGACACTCGTCTCTTAAAGAGCTCAGTGGACACTCCGTAGATATAAAAAAAAAAAAATCGTGTTTGAACAGTGATACCCACATTTGTGTAGATTTTACCTTTCCAGCAGTAATTCATTTTCTCACTTTATATGACAAATGGACGTGCTTGTAAAAGTGACCTTTCTGTAAGTGAAAACTAATATCATTACTTAGAGCAAGCATTTACCAAAGCACTTCGGAGCAACTATGAAAGCGAGAACTATCATTATTTATTACACACTTCATTTTTTTAACCCTTTGCTTTTAGACTGAGCAGAAGTTTGCAATATTCCATTTCTTGAAAATGATCAATTGTTAATTTTATGTAATTTAGTTAGTTTTTTTTTGTTTTTTTCTGATTCATCTCTCTGACTCTCAGCAGGCTAACCCATGAATTATTATTATTGGTATTTATATAGAGCCAAACCGCAACAATTTACAATATTATAAAAGGGAGAAATTTAACAATAATTAGACAATTTCAAAATATTACAGGAACAATAGGTTGATGAGGACCCTGCTTAAACGAGCTTACAGTCTAGAGCAGTGATGGCTAATCTTGACACCATAAATTGTTTCTGGACTACTTTTCCCATGATGATCTGCTAGCTTTTAGAGTCTAAAAGCTAGCTAAGCATCATGGGAAATATAGTCCAGAAACAATTTATGGTGTCAAGGTTAGCCATCACTGGTCTAGAGGTATTGCTCATGTACAGTCATCTGAGGATTAATCGGTTGTTGCAAACCTTATTGGATCAAAGTGATGCATTTATTATTTCTCCTGGGATTCAAATAATCAAGATTTTTGTTGTTGATCGACCTTTTGAGAAGAAAAGAGGTGGTCAACAATTATAAGTGTTGCAGGTGGAGTTATCACCGTATAACTAAACAAACTGAAGAAATGAGATGTACTAACACATGTTTATCAAATTATTCTTATCAAGTGATCTTTTAAAGGGAGCTTATTATTCATTAAATGCGATATTAAATCAGTCTTAGTATAAGGCAGTCTTTGTATAAATAAACTGTAACTTGTATATTTGGAATTCTGCTCACCAACATATAGGCAAAGGTCTTTTCAAGCTTTTTTGCAGAAATGAAGTCTGAGAGTTTCAGGATGCTTATAAGTTCCAAACTTACTAAATATAATAATTATATCAGTTTGACTGCCTTAGTTTTGGAGACAATTAAATAATTATTTTAAATATTGGTGGACTTAAAAGATGTACCTATATATTTCAGAAAGTAAATGTTTTCAATATATCATTAAAAATTAAGAACATTTTTCAAATTGTTAAGTTCCTCATGACATTTAAAATTACAATTTTTAGTTTTCATCATTCTGGCACTCAATGAGTTACCGTACATTAAATATATTTCACTAATGTCTTGTTTCAACATAAAAGACTGATCATAGCAATTAAAGAGTTAAGCTATGTATGACTTGCCTGAGTGACATGACTGATCTGTAGGCTCAGTTTTCTGGCATGAAATAGTTTTTAACTTGTGCATGGTTTCAAAAGTTTTGTTCTGTCAAATCAAATTGTCCAAAAAAAATAATTGTGTTGGTCAATTGGGGATTTGTCCATGTGGTGCCATTTAAGGAATACTGATTTGGATGAACCAAAAGGGTGTAAAAATGGACCAATCAGTGTACTGCAAAATAAAATAACATTAATATTATGTAGGTATTTTGTATTTTCCTGCCATTTGGTTAACAGATCCAAGTAATGGAGGGAAAAGAATAGAGGAGCAGTAAAAATAAATAAATCTATATTTATAGTTTTATATATTATATATTTATTAAATATATAATACATAAAAGTAGATTTTTTTTACTGCTACTGGCCACTTTTCATTTGATTTGTGAATAAAATCAGTACTTAGTGGCTGTCCCCAAACCATCAGTAACAATTCTTTTCAATCATAACTTTTTTCGGCTCCGTGGATGGAATTCCGAATCATGAAACAAATTAAACTGTTTGTCCATCGCCTGTTTCGTTTGTTTTGGGATTCGTCCAGATAGTGTTTCAGAGTCACAGAATCCAGAAGAACCGCCGATGTCCCAAAATTAGGAGGAATCACAATTCACTTTAAACCAAAGTCACAAGTCAAGTTGACAGCTTTTATCTCACTTCTTCAAATTCTATAGTAACATAACAGGATTCAATCACATATGCCTCTCTAGTGGATAGGAATTAACTCCTTAATAAAACACCATAAGTTTTATGATTTGAATGGTTTATTATACTCTGCCAATCTATCGAGAAGTATTAAAATCTGCAAAATTCTTGAGTCCTAATTTAAATCAGCAGAAATATAGTATTACAAACCATTTTAATTAAAATGTGCACATTTATTTTTTGCTACTGTTTAAGTACACATAATGTCCCTGCTGACATTCCTGTAATTTTATGGGGTAAGCCTAAAATAAACAGGAAAGCACATAGGATAGAAAACTAGATAGATTTTTTTGTTAATCCTTGGAGTGTCCAAAAACTGTACAAAGCACAACTTAGAAAAAAAAAGTTGCATGGTTGTAATGCTTCAAATAGTTAAATATCTCCTTGAGATTGTTTTATGGCTGCTGTTTTTGGAGAAGTTACCAGTTCATTTGCTGTCGTGGTACTGCTGAGACAAGAGACAGTTTAATAAATCAAGGCGAGCTTGATGGATTCTACGAATCAATGAAATGAATGTGTGGAAGAGGAGAGAAATCTTTTAGAATTCCCACTTTGACAAAAGGGTATGCAAAGAGCCTGAATGGATGAATGCTTGATTAATTCTGCCAGAAATGTTCTCGACAGCAGGAAATGTGTTTCTGCATTACAGTGTTTGCATGGGAGTTATTTTGTAAGATATGAATGATGGCTTATAAATTTACACCTGGGGCTCTGAAACTGAAACAGACAGCCCTTGGTCAGATTAACCAGCGTTTTGCTCATAACACTCGGTGCATTTAATAAGATGCACTAAAGCCTTCAGGTCGTTTCCTAATATTTATACATGTCATCCCTTGTTACTTTGCTGGAGCTAAATTCAGTCATAATTTGTACATGAGTGAAATATGTCTTGACAGGGGTTTTCAATCATGCAGGTAATACTTTCAAACTTGTGTGTTTAACTGTAGAAATACGGGCATTAGATTTATATATTCATGTAACCTGTATTTGTGTATATTATTGTTTACATATATGGATTTTGTTTAATATCTGTAGGTGGCCTTAGAATAATGTATTGGCGAGCTAGTCTATGTTACGTTATTATTTGAAAATACATTTTAACTATATAGATGATATTAAAATTATTTAGAAATTAGATCTTTCAAAGCAGAGTATTTTCACAATTCAATCAATCATTATTATTGCTAACCTTGACAGTTAAGTTGTGTCAGTGAGACATATTTGATTATATTTATGTGCAAAGTGCTTCCTTTTAATTTATGCAAAATGAAGAAGTTCCATTCTTAAATATTACCAGACAGGCTTGAAATGAAATAAAACATACTTTATTTCATTTATATCAAATTCAGAAAACACTAAAGAGAAAAAAAAGAACACAGTAGAAGCTATGTTATACATTTTATTACAACTCCTAAGAGATCAAAAGGATGAAATCTCATAACGCATTCTCTGGTGACAACTCTTTTAATAGATAATAATACTTGACATTCCAGTGGCACATATAGACGTGCCATTGTTTCTTGGTGTATAGATATCACAAGTTACATGGTTACATAACTGAAAAGAGACATCCATCAAGTTCAGTCTTCCTCACATTTGTTTTTGCTGTTGATCCAAAAGAAGGCAAAAAACCTAGTTTGAAGCACTTCCAATTTTGCAACAAACTAGGACAAAAATTAATTCTTGTCTCATTAGATCAAGAAGCCATTACCCCATTAATTAAAAATAATATCCCTATCTGTATATACTCTGACAAAACCACCTCCTCAGGCGGATAATTCCGCATCCTAGACTAAATCTAATTTTTTCCAGTCTCAGTGTGAATCTCATGTCCTATATATAGTCCTCTTTATGAATAGATTTCCAGACAGTGGTTTGTATTGGCCCTGAATATATTTGGATAATGCTATAATTTCTCCTCTCATTTTTCCAAACTAAAAATATTTAATTTTATTAACCTTTCTTAATTATTAAAATGCCCCATGTATTTTTTTTTGTAATTTGTATTTTATTATAGGTTTTTCACTAAAAATACAACTGTGTCAGAGTATGACAGTAAGGCATAACAGTGTACATTCGCCTCTTGTATGGGTTGTAAAATATAACATCATACATTCATTCGGTCGTGAAACAGTCTAGAGTATGTTCGCGTCCCGTGTGGGTCATAATTTGTCTGACTTGGTTGGCCTTGGGAAGTCATTGCTCTGAGCATGTCAGTTGGACTGTGCTGTCAGTTGGGGAGGGTAGAACAGTGTGGTTCTACATCATTTAAAGTGTCTGAAGGACCCAATATCACAAATCTGCTGTCTGGTAAGTGTCAACAGAAAATTATAAAAATCAATGAAAGGTTGATGAGTATATAAAACATAGATTTTAGGGGAATTTGGTAGCCAGTCATTCAGGACTACACTGCCTGCAGGTTCTTAGTGTAATCTCGCTGGCAGGCTCAAGTCCCAGTGTTCTCTGGATCCCTGCTCAGCAGGTTCATTCTCGGTTCCCCTTAGGACATTCAGCATTCCATCTTCTGCCCAGTGGTAGCGGATTTCTGCTTCTCTCAGCATCTTGGCAATGGGGGGCCAATTGTCTTCTTGACACTAACAACCCGAAAGGAAGGTCTCCATATACTGCTACGGAGCAGCCTTCAATCTGGACTGTCTTGAGCTCTCTGGATCTGTTCATAATAGCAGTCCGAACCTCAATGTCTCTGGTGATTACGATTGTGTCTCTTGGCACTCCTGGAGGGGCTGTTGCTGCCCTGCATATTCTGAATGCTGAGAGTTTCATCCCCTTAGTATCTTTACTCTTAAGTCCCATTGAGGCCACCAGTCACTGAGTGAAGGGCAACAGGGCATCTCCCCGCACACAGACATTCTTACGTCTGTGGCAAGACTCCATTGAAGTCACAGACCAGGTGAGTTTCTGCACCTGTGTGACCAGGTCATCCACTTGACTTTGGGCATTCTGCCTCCGGTTCTCCCGGGTTTGCTCTCTATTTTCCACCTGTGAGATCCTCTTGCAGAGGTCCCCTGTGTCTGCTTGGGCCTCTCTTAGATCTGATTTCCAGACCCGTCGTATGTCTTGCAAGAGGTATTTGTCGCTGATGAAGAGTCCTCATCAGAGTATGTGTCTGGGTAGCCATCACCTGGTTCAGCCATCACCTGGTAGGTATGTCCCCCTCCTCCTGGGATGCTTCTGAGGCCTCCTCTTCAACTCACGCTGCGGGCGCCATTTTGGCGGGAGCTGCTGCCGCCTTTGCAGGCCTCTCGAAGGAGAGCCTGATGTCCGGCAATCTCGGGTCGCTGGTGGCTGATATTTTTTATGTTTACGACCCATGGTGGTCTCTGTCGGGGGGAGATTAGGAACTCTAATGTCCAAAATTGCACAACAGGGGGACAGGGCCAGGCCGCCGAACTGAGAGGCAGCAAAACACTATGCCTCCCGGCCTGAGCCCAGAAAAAAAACGCAAAAATAAGCGCCCAAATTACCCTGAAAAGGATTTAACTGATATACATTTAACAAGCAGCGCCCAAGCTTCCTGGGGATCCCAAACAGTGGCAGATATCAAGCCAGGAACACTGCAAACAAAGAAGCAGGCCTTCGCACCATCACGCGCATGAAAGATGGCGGCCCCCGCCGACACAAACTGACAGCCGGACGTGAGGCAGTGATACACCGGCCACAACAGCTGCATGAAACAATGCTCCAAGGCAGGGGGAGGCCCGACTCCGCTCCTGGGGGGGTAACCCAGGCCGCAAGGTGGCGGCGCACTCCGGGGCGGAAGACACTGCGCGGGGTCCAAGCTGACCGCCTAAATGGGCAAAGGCAATTAATACAGCCCACCCGAAGATTTACCCCAGAAAGAGAAGCACCAAGATAGACTGACATGGACAGCTCACACAGGCCGTGGCCTCGACCACGGGAGAGGTGGTTGCCCGGGCATCTGGGTATGGGTTCCCCAGAAAGCCTGGCACCGTGAGCACGATGGGGCGGGACTGTACCGCCCTCTCGACGGACCGGTGGTCGTGAGGGGCGGACATGGGCTCCAAGCATGTGGCCGGCTTGGGGCGAGATGCAGGAACACACTCCGCAAGGGACCCACGCGGAGCTGGGGTGGTGCAGGAAGTGGGAGGGTCTGGGAGGGAGGGTCTGCTGCTGATTGGCTGGAATGTGTCTGCTGACTGTGAGGTACAGGGTCAAAGTTTATGTTTATGTTCGCCGTACCGTTCGGGACATCACTACCGATTGACATTGCTCATTGTTGCCTAGTTTGTTGCCTATAACAATTCATATCTAACACGTGTTGTTTTCCCTAATTCACTGCCATTTAGGGTGCAAGTTGCTTGTGCATACTTTAGCCCGAAGTACATAACTTTTCATTTTTCTACATTAAATGTTATCTGCCATTTTAGTGCCCAGTCCCCCAATCTATCTAAATCCCTCTGCAGCAAAGCAATATCCTGCTCACATTGTATTACTTTGCATAGTTTTGTATCATATGCAAACACTGAGACATGGCTTTTAATGCCTATTTCAAGATCATTTATAAATATGTTAAACAGAACCCTGAGGGGCACCACTTACTACTTTTGTCCAGCTTGATAATTTACCATTAATGACAACTCTCTGTACTCTGTCTTTAAGTTAATGTTCTACCCAAGAACAAACATTTTCATCTATACCAATTTATTTTAGTTTGACCACTAACCTATTATGAGGAACCGTATCAAAAATCTTGGCAACATTCAAGTATATCAAATCCACAGCAACACCCTGATCTATGTTTCTAATTACTTCTTTGTAGAATGCAATTAGGTTAGTTTGATATGACCTATGTTTCATAAAACCATGCTGATTACTGCTAATAACAATGTTCTTCTGAATGAATTTCTGAATATTATCCCTTAATAACCCTTCAAATACTTTTCCTGCCATGGAAGTTAAGGTCACAGTTCTATTATTCCCTTTCAAAGATTTTGAAGCCTTTTTGAATATAGGAACCACATCTGCCTTCCTTCAATCATCCAGTAAGATTCCTGAACGAAAGGAATCTTGAAAGGGTAAAAACAGAGGTTCACTTATTTCCACACTTAGCTCCTTAAGTACTTTTGGGTGAATACCGTTAGGACCAGGAGTTTATTTACATTAAGTTTCTCTGGTTGCTGCAGCACCTTGTCTTGAGTCATCCAATCTGAATATTTCTACAAGTTTTTTTTTTTTTTTGCAGCAGCAATCACTTGCATATCTCTTGTCAAAGGATCCTTTTTAATAGTAACTGACAGAAAATAGTTATTTAACACTTCTGACTTTTTCTGGTCTTCATTAACTAACATATCCATTTCTGTTTTCAGTGTATCTACACTTTATTTTTTTTAAATTATTTATTTATTTATTTTTTTAGTCTTTATGTACTCAAAAATATTTTGGGTTTATTTTTGCTCTTTGGCTATCACTTATGTCAGAATTTTCACATGATGATGTGGTATTTGGCATATGAATGATTTACTTGGGAATATCACTTATATGAAACAGATGATAGCCCTCCATGTTCAACAGAATCTCAAGGATTACCGTATCAAAGACACTCACATTATATTGCTTTGGATGACTCAACAACTGTAAGAGGGCATTATATTCAAAACTTATCTTGTCTTAAAAGACAATTCCAGCAAAAACTAAATGACCTCCATGACCATATGAACTCTTTTATCTCACACAATAAATGCCAGCCAGCAGCTGCCCTGGTCCAACATATTAAAGTTTCTAAGCAATCCATTCAGCATGCTAACAAGATGTTATGAAAGACCGTGCCAAATAAGAATGCAATTTAGAGAAGGTAGTCATTTCAACCATTCTTTGCCTGAGAAAGTGTAAATGTGTTGGATGGATTTTCATACAATTCTAAGTTATCATCAGCATAGTGTCTTCATGTTCTCTCCAAGCAGAGGTCCTACAGACAATCATTGTAATCTTACATAAATAAGACAAACCACCATCATTCTGATAATTTGTGCCACATTTATTTATTGAATTGTCATAAAACTTAATACACAGTTGTTCTGGCATCTCTAATTAATCCAATTCCCCAATCCATGATCTATCCATAATAATCTGGATTAATTTCAGGAGACCAGATTATGGACACTCTTTTTTTTTGGCCAGATTTTTGATTTAGACTTTAGTTCATGCAGAATAGCCTGCAGTTCATGCATAACTTGTCTTCTTCTTGCACTGTATGCAGAGATGGCATTTTATATAAATGATGGCAAAATACAGTTTCACTACTCAATTTCTTGTACTAATAGCACATCATTCTTGCCCTTTTATAAAAAATATAGTAATTCCTTTTCATGATAAATTAGCTCATTTTACATAAGTAAAATCCAAGCTCTGACATGGATGAAAAGTAAAGTGTCTAATGACTTATATCTCTTACTTTGGAGTGAAGTTAGCCCCAAAACTTGATTATCCTAAATACTGTTAAATTGCTAATATTTGTGTTCTCTGGACCTAACCAGATGGAGTAAACTGGACATCTCTCGACTGTATTAAAGCAATAAAAAAGTTAATCTGAGCAAAGGTTATGTGTCTTTCCCATACTTCGCAGATATATTTCCAAATTCCATTTTGACACAGTTCCACCACTGATTGAATGTTCAAGCATTTGAATTTCAAGATAGGGGGCTATTCAAAACATGTAATTCAAGACCAGTCCCCCTCCCTGTCCATTTGCACGTGTGATGTCTGTTTTTTTATAACATTTTTTAAGTAAAGGTTTGACAGGATTGAACAGTGTGATTGCACACATGGAGATGTGGGTATCATGTCTCCAATCACAATACCAAGGTTCTAAGATATTTATTGAGGGAACTTGCATTCATGGACCTCCAAGGCATTTGAGCCACTTTAATGCAGGACAAACTTGTTGAATATGCAGGGCTATCTCCCAACTATGAACGCCAACATACAGAAGATTTCAGCAGAGTTCACTGACAGTATTCCGAGCAAAGCACTTTGTTAAATAACATTTACTTTATTATTCCACTTTAAGGATTAAACTCAACCTTGTGTTATTTGGATAAGAACCAGAAAACCCCCTGACCGTTTCTTGAGTCATATTGATGTACCACATACATCTACATGAATATATGCCCTTCTGTATATCAGGCAAGCTAAAGAAATTCCAGTAAATATGAGGCCAAGCATGCTACCTGCTCAACCTTTCGTGAACTTCTGCACATCTATTTAAACACTTTGTTCTTTTTATTTGACTCTGCTTTCTTTTATACCTTCTCTCTCATCCTCTATTCCTAACTCTAAAGTACATCAAGGGTCATTTTTAATATTTACTCTCTTTTACTGCTTACGGATAGTGTTAAACTGCTGTTCTTTGTCTTTGTGGAAAATGTAGCAATATACTATTTTAATTGTAAAATTATCTGTGTGTATGTGTGTGTGTGTGTGTGTGTGTATATATGTATATATATATATATATATATATATATATACATAAACACACTATTATAGTTACATTATAATGTTATAAAGATTATAATGTTTCTGCCAAATTCATGCATGTTAATGAAAATAAATATAACATTAATGATCTCACCTCAAAACTTTTAGAAAAAAAAATACAAATAAATGGTCTTATCTTCAAGAGGGGTCTTCTGGTAATTAGATTATATTTGCAACAAATGGCACACAGACTGTTGGCTCTGCATGTGTGCTATACAATTGGTGTTTACCCTATTATGTTACAATTTAAGAATATGGAGAGAAGTTTATCAAGGGGAAAGAAAGAAATGAATTTTTCTTTAAAATACATTTTTTTTTACTTTTGTATTGTCAATATTGACTTTTATTAACCTTGATTCAATGTGATAATACTTTTTACTTATTAAATGACACTGATTGTATACATTTACATTAATACTAAAATATTGTTGAGTATTTTTAGCAAATGAGTTGTCAGCAGAAAGGCTTCATTAGACCCATCAGGATATCAGCCCGTGAATAACGATTCCCAAACTGTACTGACAGTTTCCTTGAGCCAACATGATGAAGCACCTCTGACAAAAGCCATATTGTGCTCTCCATGAGAGAAGTGGGTAGAACAAGAAAGACAGTTTGCTCTTAATTTGGTCAGGTTAATATTGACACAGTCAGTTCCAAAGACTCAAAAATGTGTTTACTAGACATTTTCTGCAAATCACTGGGGTACATGACATATCAGTCGCATATGCAAGGAACAAACTTGTCATTTTTTATATAGAGATTTCTTTAGAACTATTACAATTTTTAACTAACGGTATAAGGACTGAAAGTGTAATTTTTGCTGAAGTTAGTATGTATATTTTATATCATTTTTTGGTTTTATTTTGTGTTTTCTGTATTTTTAGAGGTATAAAAGCAAGTGACTATTTTTAGTAAGCTGCTAAAATGTTTAGCCAAAACCAAAAGTTAATGTACAGTTGTGCATAGCATCATGGCCTTCAAATTATCTTCTCCTTTTGTTACGATGTGAACAATGTCCAGTAGCAACAAATATGCATGATTTCTAAGCAATAATCATGTTTTTGCCATAATACGATGTGAATCTATACTAGAGACTACACTTTAAAGAATTACAAGAATAAAGTATTGAACAGATCTTAGTTTCACAATACACATCAGCTTATCAAGTTGATTTGTAATTCATATTGGTTTGGGTAGTCCTGTGCACAGCCATATGCCTATATGCAAATTTCTCATTGCCCAGCTCTTCCTCCACCAGTTATAAGGCTGTCCATTGCTATCCCTGGCAAGAAATATATTAGTTTTGTGCAACTTTTACATCCGGTGTGTGAGCATACACAACATGCTAACCCCAGATGTCTCGGACAGGCTGCCCATGGTTGATTGAATTAAACACAAAGAGATTGATTTCTTTTGGTGTTGCTGCAAAATTGAGATTTACTTTATCTTTGGAGACATGACAATCAATGAGTACCAGTAGATGCCCAATATCTTGAGGCCCTGTAAAAGGGTCTTAGGGATAAGCCCTTTCATAAAGTCACAGGCTCCCGAGAGCAAATTCAGTGTCCAGTCTCCGTAATCCGTAAAGTTAATGCCTCAAGGTGGCAAAGGGTTCCCAAACCCCTACCTACCCCCAAAATAATTTCCCACCTACCCCTTTACATTAAAGCAGCATTTCCCAATTGGTGTTCCACGGAACCCTAGGGTTCTGCACAACACTAATTGGGGTTCCGCCAAAACCCAGTGATCTTCCTGCTCAGCTCCCTTGCACGCACAGCAGTGATGCCGGAGCCGGAATATGATGTCACTCTGGCTCCGGCATCACTAAGAGGCGTGTGAGGGAGCTGATCAGGGAGATCACTGCTCCCTCGCCGCCCGCACGCCAGCCGCTCAGCAGCCCCACTGGACCACAGGGACTGCTCTCCAGCCACTCAGCAGCTCCACTAGACCCCAGGGACTGCTCTCCAACCACTCAGCAGCCCCACTGGACCCCAGGCACTGCTCTCCAGCTGCTCAGCAGCCCCACTGGACCCCAGGGACTCCATGCCCGCACTCCTAAAGGTAGGGGGGCTGGGTGGAGTAAAATGGTAAAAAGAAATAAATTGTATGTGTGTCTGTTAGGGAGTTTGTATGTGTTTGTGTGTTTGTCAGTGAGAGTGAATGTGTGCTTGTCAGTGAGTGTATGTGTTTGTCAGTGAGAATGTATCTGTTCTTGTCAATGAGAGTGTATATGTGTTTGTAGGTGTGTCTGTAAACGAGTGTGTGTTTTTGTCAGTGGGAGTGTATATGTGTCTGTAAAACAGTGTGTGTGTTTGTCAGTGAGAGTGTATGTGTGTCTGCCAAAGAGTGTGTGTTTGTCAGTGAGAGTGTATGTGTGTCTGTCAAAGTGTGTGTGTTTGTCAGTGAGAGGGTATGTCAAAGAGTGTGTGTGTGTCTGTCAAAGAGTGTGTGTATCTCTGTCAAGGTTTGTGTATGTGTCACTGTGTGTGTCACTAAGTGTGTGTGTGTGTATGTGCTAGTATGTATCAGTGTGTTTGTATGTGCTTGTGTGTGTATCTGAGTGTGTCAGTGTGTATCTGTGAGTGCAAGTGTGTATGTTACTGTGTGTATCTGAGTGTGTGAGTGTGTGTATTTGTGAGTCAAGATGTGTGTATCTGTGTGTCAGTGTGTATCTGTGTGCCAGTTTGTGTGTATATCTGTTTGTCAGATACATATACACACTGACACAGAGATACACACACTGGCGCATACAAACACAGATATACACACCTTGACACACACCGGCACATGCAAACACAGATACACACACCTTGACACACAGATACATAAATACATACACATACCGATACACACTGTGTCTCAAGGTGTGTGTATCAGTGTGCGACTATCAGCCAGTGTGTGTATCGGTGTGTCAGATTCATAGACACTGGCACATATAAATACAGATAAACACACCTTGATACACAGACACATACAAACACAGATACAACACATACAAACACAGATAAACACAGATACACAGACTTTGAAACAGACGCACACACCTTGACACACAGATAGATACATACATACGCACACACACACACACACACACAGATACACACTGTGTGTCAAGGTGTGTGTATCTGTGTGCCACTATCTGCCAGTGTGTATCTGTATGTCAGATTCATACACACTGGCACATACAAACACAAATACACACATAAAAGATTAGGTGTACACTCAGTATTGGAAATTAATGATAAAAACCACCACTGGTGTGCATATGGAGCGCTTACAAATTTGTTGACTCACCCATATGGGTTAACATACATATGTATGGAAAACGTGACTCATAGCGATATATCTGAAACAAATGTAAATGCAAGGAATAGTGCAGATAACGTTTTCAATAAGTGCAGTGAGGGAATATTCTATATGGTCTCACTCACATGTAGCAGAGCCCTATAGGATAGGCTCAGATCTCAATGGCCTGCGTGTGCTTATGGTGACACAGTACCCAATTGGTCCTCTAGGCGTCTGGAGATCCTTATGCATACATGAGAGAGAGAGAGAGAGAGAGAACAAGGGGAAGAGGAGAACCCCTAGTGCGGTCAATCCCAATGTACAATGTCAAATAGTGCAGAAAAAGTGGCTTCTCACCTGATGTGGAGCCCTATACCTGGCTCCTGGTGTGTAGGTGTCTATGCCTTTAAGGGGGCAACTACCCTTCTTTAAGCAGCAACAATGGAGGGTGGATTCCAAATATAAAACAAAATTTATTAAATAAAATAGTAAAAACTTACAAGTAAAATATAAACAAAATTGTGAGAAATTATAAAATGTGGAATCTTCAATCCTCCAGCCGAAACATGTTTCACTGTACCCAGACAGCTTTTTCAATAGGTAATATAGTTGCTGCTGTTACTTGTTTAAATACTTTGTACTTCCTCCTGTGTGGTCCTTCAAACTTCCCTCCCTCCAATCCGCTGGCGTCCTTTTTCATGAACAGCTGTACTGTGTTAGTAATGAGAATGCTCCGGTCTCGGAACAAGTCATGTGACCCGAAGCATCACGTGCCGCATCACAAATTGGGCATGTTTTCAATGTAGGGCTCACAGTTCCATATTGTCCATTTTGAAGTTGGGCAAAATGCCCTTCCTTCAACCAAGTCCGTTCCTATTTACAAGCCAGATGCTCAATTTGAGCGATATATGAACGAAAAAATGAAGGGAGAAAGGGGGATAGTATTATTGTATATTGCTTACAAGTTAATTCATAAAATTTACATATCAAAAAATAAAAACATTTAGTGTTTTTCATTCAAAGTGACAGTACATGCATAAAGACAGGTGGTGAATAAGAATATGCTCTTTTAGGAGAAATGCTGATTATTATTGAATAGGTCTCCATTGTGTCAGCAGCTTATCTTCAATGTTGATATCAATATTAAAATATATATATAAAAAACATATAAATATATAGTAGCTTCCTAGCTGGTCTCCCATACAAGTACTAACCAGGCCTAAGCCTGGATGGCTTCTGACATCTGACGAGATCAGGCATTTTTAGACTGGTATAGCCATAGAGTAAATATTTAAAATGTATGAAACATACTAATAAAAAAATAATTTAAGTTAAAAAATGACATAACTCAAAATCATCATTGAGACCATTAGGCTGCATGGTATTCAGGTTAAAAATCCATTGCATCTCCCTTTGGCCTAATTTTTTAATAAAATCTCCCCCTCTCCAATCGGGTGATACCCTCTGAATTGCATGGAATTCTAACAGGGTGGGATCGCTATTATGTTTATTTTTAAAATGTAAGGAGACACTGTGCTTTTCATAGTTGTTCCTAATATTCCTAATGTGTTCCTGTACTCTAATGTGCAACTTTCTTTTGGTGCGCCCTACATATACAAGTCCACATGGGCATATCAAGAGATAAATAACTCTCGTGGACTGACAAGTAATTAGCTCGTTGATCTTAAACATGACTTTTTTATTTTGAGGGTGTGAGAATTCTTTTACTAGTCTTTTCTTACTTTTTGAGTTCTTGCACGCACCACAGTGTCCACAACCATAAAACCCTTTTGTTTCGTTGAAAAAGTCCCTATTACATCTTTTTAGGGGTATATGGTTAGATGTTAAAGTGTTTCTTAAATTCTTTACTCCTCTATAAACAATCTTAGGCTTCTCCGGAAGAATACTATTAAGGAGGGGGTCATTTCTTAAAATTGGCCAATACTTTGAGACTATTTTTCTAAATTTTTTACTTTTACAGTTAAAATCACATATAAGTCCTATTGTTTGTGGTTCAACTTTATTTTTAGTGTTATATTTAATTAGATCTTTTCTGTCCTTTATTTTGACTTCTTCAAGGGCTTTCCCCAACAATGTCTCGTTATATCCCTTCTCTCTAAAATCTTTCAGGATTTTGTGGGATTGTTCTTGGAATTTACATTCCTCCGTGCAATTCCTCCTTATCCTGAGCAGTTGCGCTTTGGGTGCATTCAGCAACCATGGGGAGAAATGGCAGCTATTCTCCCCAATGTAGCTGTTAACATCCACAGGTTTGAAAAAAGTACATGTCTTCAAACATGCATCCTCAACATAAATTTGGAGGTCCAGAAATTCCACTAGAATCTTGCTATAATTCGAGACTAATTTAATTCCCCAATCGTTATTATTCAGATGGTCCAAAAAAGATATCAGGGATGTCTCATCCCCTTGCCAAATGAAAAATATGTCGTCTATGTAACGGCGATAGGCAACGAGGTTCGCGCTCCAACTACCATCTTGGTAAATAAATTCTTGTTCCCACAAAGCCATGAATAAATTTGCATAGCTTGGCGCGAACCTCGTGCCCATCGTAGTTCCACATATCTGTAAGTAGAAAAGATCGTTAAACCAAAAATAATTGTTATTCAGTATCCATCTGATACTTTTAACAAAAAAATCAATTTGTCCACTTGGAAATGTTCCTGACTGCTGTAAAAAATGTTCTGTCGCTTGACACCCTTTATCGTGAGAAATAATGGTGTACAGCGAACTAACGTCAGCTGTCACCAAAAAACTATTTTCCTTCCACTTGTGATCTGTTAAAACTTGGAGGATATTAGAGGTGTCCTTCAGGTAACTAGGACATTTGGTAACCACTGGTTGGAGACACCTATCTACGTACTGGGATAGTCTACTGGAAATTGACCCAATCCCAGATACAATAGGTCTCCCTGGAGGTTTTATCCTATCTTTATGGATTTTGGGGAGGTGGTAAAAGACCGGTATTATAGGTTGTGTCATGTTTAGAAATGCATACTCTTTTTCATTTAGAATGTTCCGTTCTTTTCCCTCCTCTATGAGAGTGTCATATGTGATTTTTATATCGCTAGTTGGATCTTTCATCAAGATTCTATATGTCTTGTCGTCTCCTAAGAGTCTAAGGGCTTCTTTTACATAGTCTTCGCTGTCCAAAATGACTATACCCCCACCCTTATCTGCTGGTTTAATTACCAATGAATCGTCCTGCCTTAATTCCTTCAATCCTGTCTTTCCCCATAATTAAGGTTGAATTGTTTTTGATTTGGTTTTTTAATCTTTTCTATATCCTTCATCACCATCTTTTCAAAGGTTGACATCTCTTCTGAGATACAGAACCTAGGATAGAATGAAGATTTTGCTTTAAGTTCAGTGTGCACAGCCTCCGACCTTTCTTTGGGTACTTCTGGCCTAGTGATTGGATTTTTTAGGAAGAATGTTTTCAAACACATTTTCCTTTTGAATCTGTTAAGATCTACATAGATACTGAACTTATCAAGTGCTTTAGTGGGCGCAAATTTAAGTCCCTTCTCAAGTAGATTTATTTGGGGATTAGTAAGTGTTTTTGATGATAAATTCAAAATACCTTTTCCCTTTATTCTCTGACTTTTTTTCCTTTTTTGTAAAAGAATTCCTCCTCTAGTTCCCCGTCCTCTATACTCTGTCCTCTTTTTCCTGGGGTTCCCCAGCCTAGTTTGTTGTCCTTGTACCTGCCCTTCATGTAGTCTCCACAAAAATCCTCCTCTTTGTGTTGTAAAATCAAACAGTATTATCGCAATGAGGGAAGCCCAAGCAGACCTAACAGATTACTAAAACAGACTACGACACCAATACGTAGAAAACCAACACCAAAATGGAGACATCTATCTAGAGGAGGTAAAAGAGGAACACCAAATAGAAACCTTAGGGAAGATAAGAGATCACCAAAACCAGTGGGAATACCCACACGTAGAGAACAGATCCCCACGAGGTATGGAAATGTATCTAGGGATACAAAAGGGACACCAGATAGGCACTCTAGGGAGATAAAAAGATCACCAGAACCAGTGGTAAGGAGGAAAATACAGACTAGTAGGAGCGATCAGCATCCGGTAGAAAGAATACCAAGGGGGATAAATAATAGAACTGATTGGGATGAAAGGAAAGAAATCCCTACTTATAACAAATTTAATGCCCTCAACACTCAACACAAAGAGGAGGATTTTTGTGGAGACTACATGAAGGGCAGGTACAAGGACAACAAACTAGGCTGGGGAACCCCAGGAAAAAGAGGACAGAGTATAGAGGACGGGGAACTAGAGGAGGAATTATTTTACAAAAAAGGAAAAAAAGTCTGAGATTAAAGGGAAAAGGTATTTTGAATTTATCATCAAAAACACTTACTAATCCCCAAATAAATCTACTTGAGAAGGGACTTAAATTTGCGCCCACTAAAGCATTTGATAAGTTCAGTATCTATGTAGATCTTAACAGATTCAAAAGGAAAATGTGTTTGAAAACATTCTTCCTAAAAAATCCAATCACTAGGCCAGAAGTACCCATAGAAAGGTCGGAGGCTGTGCACACTGAACTTAAAGCAAAATCTTCATTCTATCCTAGGTTCTGTATCTCAGAAGAGATGTCAACCTTTGAAAAGATGGTGATGAAGGATATAGAAAAGATTAAAAAACCAAATCAAAAACAATTCAACCTTAATTATGGGGAAAGACAGGCATTGAAGGAATTAAGGCAGGACGATTAATTGGTAATTAAACCAGCAGATAAGGGTGGGGGTATAGTCATTTTGGACAGCGAAGACTATGTAAAAGAAGCCCTTAGACTCTTAGGAGACGACAAGACATATAGAATCTTGATGAAAGATCCAACTAGCGATATAAAAATCACATATGACACTCTCATAGAGGAGGGAAAAGAACGGAACATTCTAAATGAAAAAGAGTATGCATTTCTAAACATGACACAACCTATAATACCGGTCTTTTACCACCTCCCCAAAATCCATAAAGATAGGATAAAACCTCCAGGGAGACCTATTGTATCTGGGATTGGGTCAATTTCCAGCAGACTATCCCAGTACATAGATAGGTGTCTCCAACCAGTGGTTACCAAATGTCCTAGTTACCTGAAGGACACCTCTAATATCCTCCAAGTTTTAACAGATCACAAGTGGAAGGAAAATAGTTTTTTGGTGACAGCTGACGTTAGTTCGCTGTACACCATTATTTCTCACGATAAAGGGTGTCAAGCGACAGAACATTTTTTACAGCAGTCAGGAACATTTCCAAGTGGACAAATTGATTTTTTAGTTAAAAGTATCAGATGGATACTGAATAACAATTATTTTTGGTTTAACGATCTTTTCTACTTACAGATATGTGGAACTACGATGGGCACGAGGTTCGCGCCAAGCTATGCAAATCTATTCATGGCTTTGTGGGAACAAGAATTTATTTACCAAGATGGTAGTTGGAGCGCGAACCTCGTTGCCTATCGCCGTTACATAGACGACATATTTTTCATTTGGCAAGGGGATGAGACATCCCTGATATCTTTTTTGGACCATCTGAATAATAACGATTGGGGAACTAAATTAGTCTCGAATTATAGCAAGATTCTAGTGGAATTTCTGGACCTCCAAATTTATGTTGAGGATGCATGTTTGAAGACATGTACTTTTTTCAAACCTGTGGATGTTAACAGCTACATTGGGGAGAATAGCTGCCATTTCTCCCCATGGTTGCTGAATGCACCCAAAGCGCAACTGCTCAGGATAAGGAGGAATTGCACGGAGGAATGTAAATTCCAAGAACAATCCCACAAAATCCTGAAAGATTTTAGAGAGAAGGGATATAACGAGACATTGTTGGGGAAAGCCCTTGAAGAAGTCAAAATAAAGGACAGAAAAGATCTAATTAAATATAACACTAAAAATAAAGTTGAACCACAAACAATAGGACTTATATGTGATTTTAACTGTAAAAGTAAAAAATTTAGAAAAATAGTCTCAAAGTATTGGCCAATTTTAAGAAATGACCCCCTCCTTAATAGTATTCTTCCGGAGAAGCCTAAGATTGTTTATAGAGGAGTAAAGAATTTAAGAAACACTTTAACATCTAACCATATACCCCTAAAAAGATGTAATAGGGACTTTTTCAACGAAACAAAAGGGTTTTATGGTTGTGGACACTGTGGTGCGTGCAAGAACTCAAAAAGTAAGAAAAGACTAGTAAAAGAATTCTCACACCCTCAAAATAAAAAAGTCATGTTTAAGATCAACGAGCTAATTACTTGTCAGTCCACGAGAGTTATTTATCTCTTGATATGCCCATGTGGACTTGTATATGTAGGGCGCACCAAAAGAAAGTTGCACATTAGAGTACAGGAACACATTAGGAATATTAGGAACAACTATGAAAAGCACAGTGTCTCCTTACATTTTAAAATAAACATAATAGAGATCCCACCCAGTTAGAATTCCATGCAATTCAGAGGGTATCACCCGATTGGAGAGGGGGAGATTTTATTAAAAAATTAGGCCAAAGGGAGATGCAATGGATTTTTAACCTGAATACCATGCAGCCTAATGGTCTCAATGATGATTTTGAGTTATGTCATTTTTTAACTTAAATTATTTTTTTATTAGTATGTTTCATACATTTTAAATATTTACTCTATGGCTATACCAGTCTAAAAATGCCTGATCTCGTCAGATGTCAGAAGCCATCCAGGCTTAGGCCTGGTTAGTACTTGTATGGGAGACCAGCTAGGAAGCTACTATATATTTATATGTTTTTTATATATATATTTTAATATTGATATCATCATTGAAGATAAGCTGCTGACACAATGGAGACCTATTCAACAATAATCAGCATTTCTCCTAAAAGAGCATACTCCTATTCACCACCTGTCTTTATGCATGTACTGTCACTTTGAATGAAAAACACTAGATGTTTTTATTTTTTGATATGTAAATTTTATGAATTAACTTGTAAGCAATATACAATAATACTATCCCCCTTTCTCCCTTCATTTTTTCGTTCATATATCGCTCAAATTGAGCATCTGGCTTGTAAATAGGAACAGACTTGGTTGAAGGAAGGGCATTTTGCCCAACTTCAAAATGGACGATATGGAACTGTGAGCCCTACATTGAAAACATGCCCAATTTGTGATGCGGCACGTGATGCTTCGGGTCACATGACTTGTTCCGAGACCGGAGCATTCTCATTACTAACACAGTACAGCTGTTCATGAAAAAGGACGCCAGCGGATTGGAGGGAGGGAAGTTTGAAGGACCACACAGGAGGAAGTACAAAGTATTTAAACAAGTAACAGCAGCAACTATATTACCTATTGAAAAAGCTGTCTGGGTACAGTGAAACATGTTTCGGCTGGAGGATTGAAGATTCCACATTTTATAATTTCTCACAATTTTGTTTATATTTTACTTGTAAGTTTTTACTATTTTATTTAATAAATTTTGTTTTATATTTGGAATCCACCCTCCATTGTTGCTGCTTAAAGAAGGGTAGTTGCCCCCTTAAAGGCACAGACACCTACACACCAGGAGCCAGGTATAGGGCTCCACATCAGGTGAGAAGCCACTTTTTCTGCACTATTTGACATTGTACATTGGGATTGACCGCACTAGGGGTTCTCCTCTTCCCCTTGTTCTCTCTCTCTCTCTCTCTCATGTATGCATAAGGATCTCCAGACGCCTAGAGGACCGATTGGGTACTGTGTCACCATAAGCACACGCAGGCAATTGAGATCTGAGCCTATCCTATAGGGCTCTGCTACATGTGAGTGAGACCATATAGAATATTCCCTCACTGCACTTATTGAAAACGTTATCTGGACTATTTCTTGCATTTACATTTGTTTCAGATATATCACTATGAGTCACGTTTTCCATACATATGTATGTTAACCCATATGGGTGAGTCAACAAATTTGTAAGCGCTCCATATGCACACCAGTGGTGGTTTTTATCATTAATTTCCAATACTGAGTGTACACCTAATCTTTTTTTGTACTAATCTATAGGGTAGAGAGTCCCTATTTGTGTGGTAGCTGCTGTCATTCTATTCAATTATTAACTGAAAGCGCCTTGAAAACACACAAATTCTTATTTTTGTGAACAAATACACACATCTTGACACACAGATACACACACCTTGACACACAGATAGATACATACATACATACACACACACTGATACACACTGTGGCAAGGCGTGTGTATCTGTCAGTGTGTGTATCTCTGTTCCACTATCTGCCAGTGTGTGTATCTGTGTGTCAGATTCATACACACTGGCACATACAAACAAAGACACACACACCTTCATACACAGACACATACAAACACAGATACACACACCTTGACACACAGATGCACACTCTGTGTGTATCTGTGTGTCAAATATACAACTGGCACATACAAGCACAGATATACACACCTTGACACACACCGGCACATTAAAAAAAACAAAAAACGGCGCCATTGAATTTATTTCTTTTCGGGGACGGTGGGGAGTGGGGGGGGGGGATGCTCTATGATGTTGATACACTATGTCAACGGGTTCCACAGGAAAAATTAATTGAGAACCCCTGCATTAAAGGAACATTATAGTGACAGGAAAAAAAATGTGTTCCTGTCATAATAGTGTTAAAAAGGCAGTTATGGCACACATTAAAAAGATAATAATACCTTTATTCCAGTACTGTGGGGGTGCACCATGGCTGTTTGTGACCCCCGGTCCGCCTCCTTGGCTGAGATCATCAAGATTGGCAATCTCAGCCGATCCAATGCTTTACCATAGGCTATTGTGCATGTGCAGCATATGCATCTCTATGGGGAACATTCATCGCCTCCATGCAGAGCGTGGACACGCTGAATATCAGTGCTGCATAACGTACAGCACTGACCCAGGAAACACCTGCAATGGCCATCTGAGTGACAGACACTAGATGTGTCCTTAGACATTAAGGTAAATACTATCTTTTCTCTGAAAAGGCAGTGTTTACATTAAAATGGCTGCAGGGACAGGCTATACAGTGTGTTCTGGTGACTACAGTGTATATTTAAAAGTGGTGAAGAGGGCCAACTAATAAAAAAAACAGTAAAATATATATAAATTCTGGACAATTTGAAGTCTTGATTAAACATCTAGATTTTCTTCAGTCCCCAAAAATGACCAAAATAAAAATTGCTGCAATAAAATGTGAACTCATGAAGGACTCCATGCAGGCTGAGCATTCAAGGTGGCTAAAGCCTTGGAAGCCAACCAAAATCAACGTTCTGACAGCCGAGTCTCACCCATCACGAGACTATCCCAGTTATCTGTATATACACCCTGTTCCAAATTATTATGCAAATTCTATTTAAGTATCACAAAGATTAAATATTTTGTTTTTCAGTTTAACTCATGGATGGCATTGTGTCTCAAGACTCCTTTGATCACTGAAAACAATCTCGGACACCTGTGATAATTAGGTTGAGCCCAATTTAAGGAAAACCTACTAACTGAGGGTGTTCCACATTATTAAGCAGAGCACCGTTTTCATGCAATATGGGGAAGAAAAAGGATCTCTCTGCTGCCAAAAAGAGTGAAATAGTTCAATGCCTTGGACGAGGTATGAAAACATTAGATATTTCATGAAAACTTAAGCGTGATCATCGCACTATTAAAAGATTTGTGGCTGATTCAGAGCACAGACGGGTTCGTGGAGATAAAGGCACATTGAGGAAGATTTCTGCCAGATCCATGCATCGGATCAAGAGAGCAGCTGCTAAAATACCATTACATAGCAGCAAACAGTTGCTGGTGCCTCTGGAGTCCCACGGACATCAAGGTGTAGAGTCCTCCAGAGTCTTGCAACTGTGCCTAAACCTTCTATTCGGCCACCACTAACCAATGCTCACAAGCAGAAACGGCTGCATTGGGCAGAAAAATACATGAAGACTAATTTTCAAACAGTCCTGTTCACTGATGAGTGCCGTGCAACCCTGGATGGTCCAGATGGATGGAGTAGCGGATGGTTGGTGGACGACCACCCTGTTCCAACAAGGCTGCGACATCAGCAAGGCGGTGGTGGAGTCATGTTTTGGGCCGGAATCATGGGAAGAGAGGTGGTCGGCCCCTTTAAGGTCCCCGAAGGTGTAAAGATGACCTCTGCAAAGTATGTGGAGTTTCTGACTTACCACTTTCTTCCCTGGTACAGAAGGAAGAACTATGCTTTCCATAATAAAATCATCTTCATGCATGACAATGCACCATCTCATGCTGCAAAGAATACCTCTGCATCAATGACTGCTATGGGGATAAAAGGAGAGAACGTCATGGTGTGGCCTCCATCCTGCCATGACCTCAATCCTATGGGAGAACCTTTGGAGCATCCTCAAGCAAAAGATCTATGAGGGTGGGAGGCAGTTTACATCCAAACAGCAGATCTGGGAGGCTATTGTGACATCTTGCAAACAAATTCAAGCAGAAACTGTCCAAAAACTCACAAGTTTAATGGATGCAAGAATTGTGAAGCTGCTATCAAATAAGGGGTCCTATGTTAAAATGTTACGTGACCTGTTAAAATGTTTAAAAAGTTAAAATGTTGTTATAAGTTTGATTGAAATAGCTTTTGATTTCAGTAAATATGCTGCAAACACAACAAATGGCAATTTTCAGTTCTTTACAACCTATAAAGTGTTTTGAAACTTACTGTGCGTAATAACTTGGAACAGTGCATTGTAGGTTTTTTATGTTTTAAAAAAATACTATTATCATTAGGAGGTTTGTTCAATAAAATTTGAATTGTACTCTTAATAGTTGATAACATGAGAATTATGCTGACTGTTATTTACATCAATTATTTAGGTAAATGAGAAAAATTTCATTTGCATAATAATTTGGAACAGGGTATAGTCTTCACTTTTTACAGCTGTGCATTGTAATCTTTTAGGAGAAATAATTACGTTGACATCAGGTGGATCCTCAGCTTAGAATACCATTTGGCTATGTCATTCACCCCTGCATGTTATTCTGTATTAAGTAATAAAATATCCTTAGTGTCAGGCTTGCTTTTTGGCATGTGAACTTCTTAAATGATATCAATATTGTGAATTTTGCTTGGTGCACATATTTCAGGTTATTATGTGCATGCAGTTTTTATTTTACACTGAACATATATAAACGCAACACTTTTGTTTTTGCTGCCATTTTTCATGAGCTGAATTCAAAGATCTAAGAACTTTTCTATGTACACAAAAGGCCTATTTCTCTCAAATATTGTTAACAAATATGTCTAAAGTTGTGTTACTAAGCACTGCTCCTTTTCTGAGATAATCCATCCACCTCACAGGTGTGGCATATCAAGATGCTGATTAGACAGCGTAATTATTGCACAGGTGTGCTTTAGGCTGGCCACAATAAAAGGCCACTATAAAATGTGCAGTTATACTGTATTGGGAGTGTACGGGGGAGGTGCAGGGAATTATTGTGTACAGATCCTTGCAACATGGGGCTGTGCATTATCATGCTGCAACATGATGTGATGATCGTGGATGAATGGCACATCAATGGGCCTCAGGATCTCATCACGGTATCTCTGTGCATTCAAAATGCCATCAATAAAATGCACGTGTGTTCGTTGTGCATAACATATGTCTGCCCATACCATAACCCCCCCGCCACCCTGAGCCACTCGATCCACAATGTTGACATCAGCAAACCGTTCACCGACATACACGCTGTCTTCCATCTGCCTTGTACAGTGAAAACCGGGATTCATCCATGAAGAGAACACCTCTCCAAAGTGCCAGGCGCCATTGAATGTGAGCATTTGCCCACTCAAGTCGGTTATGACGACGAACTGCCATCAGGTAGGGACCCCGATGAGGACGATGAGCATGCAGATGAGCTTCCCAGAGACGGTGTCTGACAATTTGTGCAGAAATTCTTTGGATATGCAAATCGATTTTTGCAGCAGCTGTCCGGGTTGCTGATCTCAGACGATCTTGGAGGTGAAGATGCTGGATGTGGAGGTCCTGGGCTGGTGTGGTTACACGTGGTCTGCGGTTGTGAGGCCTGTTGGGTGTACTGCCAAATTCCCTGAAACGCTTTTGGTGACGGCTTATGGTAGAGAAATGAACATTCAATTCATGGGCAACAGCTCTGGTGGACATTACTGCAGTCAACATGCCAATTGTACGCTCCCTCAAAACTTGCGACATCTGTGACATTGTGCTGTGTAATAGAACTGCACATTTTAGAGTGGCCTTTTATTGTGACCAGCCTAAAGCACACCTGTGCAATAATCATGCTGTCTCATCATCATCTCAATATGCCACACCTGTGAGGTGGATGGATTATCTCGGCAAAGGAGACGTGCTCACTAACACAGATTTAGACAGATTTGTGAACAATATTTGAGTTAAATAGGCCTTATTAATGGGTTAAGCCTTCCCCCAAAGCCTCTTGTGGCTGTCTCATTGACAGCTGCTAGAGGCGCTTGCGTGCTTCTCACTGTGCTTTCCTATGCGACAGGCTGAATGCGCGCGCAGCTCTTGCCGCGCGTGCGCATTCAGCCGGCGGGGCGGAACGGAGGAGGAGAGAAGGAGGAGAGCTCTCCGCCCAGCGCTGGAAAAAGGTAAGTTTAAACCCCTTTCCCCCTTCCAGAGCCGGGTGGGAGGGGGACCCTGAGGGTGGGGGCACCCTCAGGGCACTATAGTGCCAGAAAAACGAGTATGTTTTCCTGGCACTATAGTGGTCCTTTAATACTAAATATTCCAGACAAACAAACAGTTATGTGGAAAAGGAATGTTAGGGGGGAATGTGGAGCTGTGGAGGTGGATGTGGAGCTGTGGAGGGCAATGTGGCACTGTCGACAGGGAATGTGGAGGTGGGATGTGGAGCTGTGGAGGAGAGGTGTCTTAACTATAGTAGGAATATAGAGCTTATTTATTTATAAAATATTTTACCAGGAAAGATACATTGAGATTTCTCTCGTTTTCAAGTATGTCCTGGATCCACAAAACATTGCATTGATACATTAGGGCACAATAAAATACAAAAACAATATTAATACACAATAAATACAAAATTTAACATAGAACAGGTAGGAAATATATAAATCAACCACGACAGCTGCATTCTATTTTGAGGTATGTAGAGAGGGATCTCTTAAAGGACTTTAGTCTTGGGGACGATTTTAAAGTGTGTGGGAGGTCATTCCACAATTGCGGCACTCTGTAGCAGAAGGAGGATCGGGCTGCTTTCTTTTTGTATTGAGGTAGACTAAATAAAGTGCTGGTACTGGATCGGAGGTTATAGAAGGTGGGAACAGCCGAGGAGAGCATTCTACTCAGTTAGGGCAGGAGCTTCCCATAAAAGCTCTTAAACACAAGGCTGGAAAGATGAAGGGTGCGTCTGGATTCCAGCGACAGCCAGTTTAGTTCTTTAGCATGTCACAATGGTGGGTCCTTTTCTATATGGAGGCCAAAAGATTGATTGGTGTCTAACAATATACCCAAGTATTTGAAAAAGTGGACTGCCATCAGTGTGCTATTTGAATTAGTTTTGATAGATAGGTAGGAATTGTGTAATTTGTGTAATTTAGGTACTGTTCCAGAGATCATTGTAACAGTTTTGTCAGTGTTTAGGAAGAGTTTGTTTTTTGCGATCCACTTTTCCACCTCTGTAAACTGGTCTTGGAGCACAGCCTCATGCTGCGGTAAATCGGATTTGTTTGCATAGATTACTGTGTCGTCTGCGTACATGTGTACATTTGAGGATTTGCAGACATTAGGCAGATCATTTATAAATAATGTAAATAGTAGGGGGGCCGAGGATGGAACCTTGGGGAACACCACACGTGTCTGGGAGAGGGAGAGAGTTGCTGTCAGAAATGGACACATATCGTGAGCGTTTCGATATATATGATCGAAACCGGACAATCACCAATACCAAAGTTTTTGAGTTTATGCAGTAGAATATTGTGGTCTACTATGTCAAAGGCCTTTGCAAAATCAAGGAAAATAGCTCCAGTTAGGTCTCCTTGTTCCATGCCAGTTTGGATGTCATTGCAAACCTTTAAGAGGTCAGCTGTAGTGGAGTGATTCTGGCAAAAACCCGATTGATCAGGGGTCAGATAGTTTGATTGTTGGTAATACTAACATAGTTGCCGATGGACACATTTGTCTAATATTTTTGACAATACTGGGAGCAATGATATTGGGCGATAGTTAGAAACCAAAGTAGTGTAACCACTTTTATGGATAGGCACTACTCTTGCAGTCTTCCAAAGTTTGGGTATGTATCCAGACACCAAGGATTCGTTAATTAGGGTTGTGACAGGTTTAGCAATTGCCGGCGCACCGAGCTTCAACAGCATTGCTGGGATTTGATCAGGTCCAGACTGGTTTTTCATTTTTAGATTATTAGGTGATTTTTAATGACACTAATACGTACAGGTCTAAAAATGAACTTGTCTATATTGGGTCTTTGCAAATTTAGTGGGGCCTGATCCACATTTGTAGTTTCAGGATGCATATCATTTATTAGCTTGGCAATCAGGGTAGTAGAGCATCCAACAAAATAATTGTTAAAGGCATTTGCTACATCTGCAGGGTTTGGTTATCCACTTTGACAGTGGAGGGTTGGGAGTGGATTGGGGGAGTTTGTAATTTATTTATGACTTTCTAAAAGTTTTTAGGGTTTGATAGGTTATTGTTCAGATTTTCACAGAAATATTGTGCCTTGGTCAATTTTGTTTGTTTTGTGCATATATTTCACCATTGTCTATATGCACAGTGATCATTCATAGCGCCAGTACGCTTGAACTTTGACCACAATGAATCCTGAAACTTGTACATTTGGATGAGAAAAGCTGTGATCCAGTTCATATGTGCTCATATGCGGGGCTTGCAAATTCCAAACTTGCAGGAGTTCAGACTGAAAATATTCAACAGCACAGTCTAGATTTGGGACAATGTTTAATCTGTGCCATGGGAGGTTCTTGATGTCATTAAGAAAGGATTCAAGATTACATTTTTTTTGAAGGACCTGGTTATTTTAACCTTGGGAGAGGATTTAGTAGCCTTTATTTTGCGCACGCAGTACACTAAACAGTGATCACTGAAACTGTTAGGGAGAACACTGGCCTCCTGGATTCTATCAGGAGAAGTGGAGAGAATCAAATTGAGCAGGGTATGGTTATGGCTTATAAAGGAGCATTACAAGTCTGTTGATTTAGTCAGACATAACACAGAGAGAGATAAGATAGGAGCCTATGGAACTTGTTGAATGAATAGTCTGGAAATTACCCAAGGTCTAGGTTAACAAAAAGCCACAACAATGCATAACCAAGCCATAATCAATGAGCACAGAATGAAGTCAAGATACCACAAAATAAGATGAGAAAAAAAACATACTTTTGGATCACCACAAGGAAAAACTACAGGGCAAAGCACAAAGTGCAGCGAGGGCTTAGATAGACCTAGGCACATGACTGTCTAACTTAATTTCTGCAATGCAAATAGTATGAGGGCAATGTTGCACAAATGATGCAGGTACTTGTGCATCATAATTGATGTATAGGGTTTGATTGCCATATAATGATGTGAGTTTGCAGTGACCAGCATACAAGATGATGCCACATGATGCAGGTCGCTGGAACGAATGGCAAAATGGCACATAGCTCTAACAGGTTCCATGACAGATGTGACATTAGTGTTTAGCAAAGTTAATGTTTAGGCAATCTTTCCCACTCTTTATATTCCATATGTATCTGTGTATTTGTGCTTGTGTATATGTGTGTGTGTGAATGTGGGTGTGTATTTATGTCTTATATAGACACTAAGTAGAAGACAAATACAAACACCAGCAAACATACATAGACACACACAAGTATATAGACCTGAACTAGTAAAAATACATATACACACTAGCGTATAACACAAACTAACACGCAGACACATCAACATACATCCCTACAAACAGCTCATTCTACACATACACAATACCAGAATTAGCCATCAAATGTGTGCACATTACTCTCTCTTGGCCTTTTTGTCCTCTTGCATCCCAAGTATGGAGACACTAAAGACAAGTCACAAGCAAACACAGCGCTGCACACTACACAATACTTTTTTTTCAATGCAAGAGCTCTTTATCATTGCTCAGTACATGGACTGCCCAAAAAGAGTATTGAAATAAGATGCTTACTTTGGGGGGATGTGCTTGTAATTGGTGATGACACAACAAGCCCCCTCTCTGGTTTCACCCCTACAAGTGGGCCTCTCTGATTAGAAAACTGTGGGCATCTCCGATTAGAAAAATGCGCGATTCTCAGAAATTACTAACAAGATAGGAGAAAGATGTAAACAAGATATGAGCTGTATCCATCTTCCCTATTCATTTGCCTTGAATCTTTAATGTGTTCTGGCAAGTCACAGACTTTTCTTCTCAACATTTCACCTATAGTCTCATCCAGGCTTCAGAATTCATATTACAAAGCTGGCTTCCAGTGAAATCATTTCTGTGGAATGTTTGTACATACTGATTGCAAGGTTGATAATGTTTCAGTAGTTTTCATTTTACCTTTGTTTTTGTAATGTATGATTGTCCTTTATAGCTTCACCAATAACATGTAGCTTTCCCACAGTTTCAAGCATTCAAGCTCAGAGCTCACATTTCCCTTTTTCAGTTTACTTGCAATTGTTGATGCCTTTGTAGATGCAGCTTATTTTATTCCAATCAATGCTCATGCATTTTCTGTCATGAATACTGACTATCTTCTACTTTGTGTTCATTTCTGATGTGAATTATTTTATCATAATCATCCTCTATTAGCAGACTTTTTTTGTTGTCAATTTTTGTTTTATTGAGATGATAGCATTATACATAAGAGAAAAACAATAATGCAGAGCTAGCCAGCTTGGCACCAAGGTCAACACACAGGGAAAGACATCTCTTTTTGGTTTAGTGGATATTACAAGCTAGGTACCCAGCTAAGGATATTTGTCTAGCTCAATAATATAACATATTTTCACTGTAGGAGGAAGTGTCTAGAAAAATTTGTATACACTCGTATGCATATAAACAGAATAAAAGCTTTTCTCTGGAAGAAATTACATCAACTTAATTCAGCTTTATCCTTATGCTGCTTGGGAAATACAAGAACACCTAGAAGACGGACGGGGACATCCCATTTAATAGTCCCACTGCACTACTCATGGGAGCCATATGATCTCATTTGGCTCCAGGCTTGTGAGTACATGACCTCTACGTTTTCCATATTTATATATACATTGACAATATTACACTATATGGTTTTATGTTTCTATTTAGACGCATCAAGACGTGTGATCCACCATTGTATGTATTTTATTCATATATACAGGGTCAGCCTTAGGCCTTTAGGCACCCTGTGTGAAAAATCTTCACAGCGCCCCTCCAGCCTCCATTATATAGATGTTATGTATTAATGTGATTTCTGGGCATATCTTGCATATACACGTATATTAATACATTTGTAAATATTATAGGCATAATAACACTAATAATAATAATAATAATACACACATTAATATACATGTATATATAAATATATACTGTACTTATTATGGTACACACAATGTCTGGTCTTTTTAAAGAGCAAAAAATTCTAGATATATATCTATGTTATCAAACACACTGTACTTTTGGCTGGAAAAATTCCAGCAAAAAGGATACAGAGAAATGGATTACTGGGGTACTGAAAAGGGCCTAACCCTTATATTAACAAATATACAAAGAAAATGAGGGGCAAAAATCCCTGGAACACCGGGAACAAATCCCCTCAAGACTAGTACCCCCTCTAGAGCAATAGAAATATATTTGCCCACTAACCGTGTATGAAAAATAATAAAGGTTTATTGAAAAACGTTAAAAATCCCATATATAATTTTCTATAATACACCAAACTGCTATAGATTAGGAATAAAGGGAATCAGCCTAAAGTGCACATAACTGAATAATGCACCTCGATACTAAGTTGCTAAAAATCCAGTAAAGAAGTAGTGAAAAATAAGCTACTTCAAATTAGCAACAGTATCCATGAAGCGACACATGTGAATATAATAGAAACCGGCTAAAAGCTACATTCCAATTCCTACAAAAAACGAATATACTCTTCACTATTAGATATCCAGGTTTAAATATAAAGATGTATAGATACTAATGATTAACTACAAATATAAATAGGTATATCTTAGCCATAATGGCTTCAAATGTCTTATCAAAGTAGGTAAATCGAAAGGACAGAAATATATCAGTGAAGAGAATGAAAAATAAAGTGGGGAGGCAATAGAAAAAGTTCAGTAGGTCAATGACCCTGAACTATAATTCAACCAATAAAGAAAGGCTAATTGTCCAAGTCCACCCCCCCACCACATATAGCAGGAGCCCAACGCGCGTTTCGGCGGTAACGTCCGCCTTTCTCAAGGGTATAGTAGTGTGCAAATACCCTCCCTTCGTCCCTTCCCTTATAAGCACTTACAATTGGCGCCAGAAAGTATCCGCCCGTCATAAGTGGGCTGGGTCTCCGTTTCAGCACGCCCAAGTAGTTTCCCGGAAAAAGACTCCAGGGCGCCCAAGTAGCCTGCCAGTAGGGGGCCTCCCGCCCACACATGTGAAGCACGACGAACTACGCATGCGTCCAAGACCGGTGCTCAGTCAGAAGAAGAGCGCATGCGCACACACTCGGCCCGGCATCAACGGAGTCCCCAGTGTGCCAAAAGTCCCATGGAGGATTACTGGGGTACTGAAAAGGGCCTAACCCTTATATTAACAAATATACAAAGAAAATGAGGAATATAGTTATTTAAGGTTTTAATACCTGGTTTACCGGAGCAATAGTATACTACACTACACTTTACAATATATATACCTTTTATTATTCATATTTATACTATGGCAGGTTTCTTATCTAATAAGGTGGACAGCAGTATTTGGTGTAAAGACGCAGACAACGTTTTCTCAAGTACAGAACTTAACTCTAGTATGGTTACACCCAATGTTAATCAATCATTTAATAAACTCCAAGGTTTATACAAAAAACAAATTCGTACATGCTGGGAAATTTCCTCGTTAGAGAACTATATAAAAAAAGAATATGATACCTAGAGGATTAAGGATAAGAAACATTCCATCCTCTTATTCTGAAAATATAGCTCTAATGGAGGAATGGGAAGCAGCAGCAGGGATATGCTCAAAAACTTTTATGCAGATTATCTGCAAGTTTGAACAGGAACAATTAAAAACTGTTAATGGAAACTTGGAGGAAGAGATTAATACAATTAAACAGTTTCAAGAGGATCCCAATTTTGTTTTCCTTGAATCCAGGCTGAAACAGAACCTGGATAAATATCAGGAGATAATTAAATCAAGGAAACACCAAAAATTCCTAAGAGATCTACAGGATTATGATACTGGGAATGTCTACAAACTGTTTAATCGTAGAGTAAGACGTACTTCAGAAAACTTATTAACGTCAGATTATGACTCATCCGATACAGACTCTAGTAGCCAACAAAATATATCCGACTCCCAAATACAACCTTCCACCTCCACGAGTAATTCTAACCCCAAGGGGATCCTCAAAAAAGGGGTGAATTTTTTAGCCCTAGACCATCAGGAGGAATTTCCAAGTCAACGTACGAGATATCAGACTCGAACCCCAAGGGGAGGAAGAGGGGGAAGGGGAGGAGGGAGAAGTACACGATATGAAATGAAACTTTAAGTTTAACCCACTCTAAATCCCAGGTTGTTAATCTGTCCTCATGTACATTATCTCAGGACCAAATAAATGTTTTAGAACGAGGTCTCTCTTTTGTTCCAACTCCTTCCTTTGACAGATTTGAGTGGATCAAAGATTTGAATCTTTTTGTTCGAAAACTCACCTTATTTAAATTCCATTCTATACAAAATGAGAAAAAAGCCAGGGACCTAGGCCTTACATCCAAAGATTATCAGTGTTTAACCACACTACTGTCCCTTTTGGAGGAGAATGATACAACGAATGTCTTAAATCGTACGAATTTGAAACCGAAAAGTAGATACACACCGAACTTTGCTGGTTTCCGGAATATTGAATTATTTTTGGAGGCAGCAAAGAACGAAATTGAAAAAATTAATGTTAAATCTTTTGATTACCATTCAAATAATAATCTAAATAAAAAGGAGAGGCTTGCTCTGGATTCACTTAAGGCAAATACCTGTATTATTATTAAGCCAGCCGATAAGGGGGGCAATGTAGTAATCCTTGATACAAGCAAATATATAGGGATGGTGGAACGTACCCTGAGTGATGAAAAAACATATAGGAAAATATAAGGAAATCTTGGATGAAGGACGCAGTGGAGGGTTGCTATCGGGTGACGAGTATGAATTTGTTCTTAATCGTCAGCCCAAAATAGCAACCTTCTAATGCTTGCCGAAAATCCATAAAAATTTACAGGATCCCCAGGGCGACCAATCGTCTCAGGGATAGATAATCTTACGCAGAATGGCAGCCTGTACGTGGATAAAATCCTGAGACCTCTGGTAGAGACTTTGCCATCATACATAAGAGATACTAAGCAAGCTTTGAATTTACTTTCTAAACTTAAGCTATCCTCAAGTGCAAACCTTTGTAGTTTGGATGTCGAATCACTTTATTCATCTATCCTCCACAATAGGGGCCTTGAACATGTAAGATTCTTCCTAAACCAAAGGACATGCAGAGATGATCTTCATGCAGATTTTGTGGTACGCCTTTTAGAATTTATTCTATCACATAACTACTTCTTGTTCAATACGAAGTTCTATCACCAGGTGAGGGGTACTGCGATGGGGACAGCTTGTGCCCCTTCATATGCAAACCTCCACCTGGGGTGGTGGGAAAAAGACATCTTTTCCTCAGAAATTTTGAGGGATTATCTCCAGAAGATCCTATGGTGGGGAATATCGATGATATTTTACTGGTATGGCAAGGGTCCCCACAGGAATTTGCAGATTTAGTGGAATGTCTAAATCAGAACACTGAGAACCTCAGATTCACATCGGAATTTGGGGGACGTTCAATTAATTTTTTAGACATCACGATTTCCATCAATGAGGATGGGACATTTCAATCCACCTTATACAGAAAACCGACCGCTACAAATTCCCTGCTCCATTGGAATAGTTACCATCCAAGGCCTCTTAAGGCGGGGATTCCGGTTGGCCAATATCTTCGCCTTCGGAGAAACTGTAGCGATCTAGCGGATTTCAAAATAAAGGCAAACCAACTTATTTTAAGGAGAAAGGCTACCCTAATCGCTGCCTTAAAAAAGCTTATAAGAGAGCACTTGAAATTGATAGAAAAGAACTTCTTAGTGACCATCCCGAGAATAAAACCTCGAAAAATACAGGCGACATTCGGATGATTGCCACATACGATACGGGATGGTCCCAAGTAAGAAAGTGTCTGAATAGATTTTGGCCTATCCTTTTGAACGATACACATTTGAAAGAGGTCTTAGGTCCATGTATTAATATTACGGCCAGAAGAGGTCGTAATATTCGTGGCCTATTAGTACCAAGCCATCTATCTATCAAACCACAGCCAAGAGACACATGGCTGGGTAACCCTCCATGTGGCTCTTATGGCTGTGGTAGATGCGTAGCTTGCAAATATATCTCAAAAGAATCTAAAACAGTGAACGATAGTACTGGTCAAGTCTCTATCAAGATTAAAAACTTTTTTAATTGTAACACGAAGGGCCTGGTGTATCTCCTGTCCTGTTCATGTGGACAAAAGTACGTAGGCAAGACTTTTAGAGCTTTCAAGGTAAGGATTATGGAACATGTAAGGTCCCCCAAGAATCGCCTTGAAACACCAATTTCAAGACTTTGATCGTCTATTGAGACAGAGAGAGTCTAGATGGATCTATAGACTCAAGACCTTACAACCTTTGGGTTTAAATGAGGGTTTTTATTTTGCTCCATTTATTTGATTTGCTACATTGGAGACATACAAATGCATGTATACATATGTATACAGCCTCGTGAGTCGTATCTGGGCTATATCATACTTCTAGTAACTCTCTTTTTGATCTATAAGGACTTACCTGACCATTATTGATTGATCATATTGGTGATCCAATATTGGATATGTGTCCTAATATTTGTGAATATAACTCTGATTTGGAAGAATTGATTCTGCTGGCGACTCATTACTGGATATCCTGTCTAATACTTATGAGTACAATTTTGATCTGGAAAAATATCTGTAGGGTTTATTTTCCCCTCTTCTTTCCAGTTTTTTGAATATTTGTTACTCCAAATGGACATGCCAATTTTTTAGGAATTGCTATTATTATTATTTTTTGTATTATTGTTTATTTCTTAATTTACCTCTCTTCTGCTCCCCCCCATAATAGAGTCCTAACCTCCTCTTATCTTCATCACACCTATGATATCTGTTTCTCCTTTTTTCTGTTTATATATTTTTTGGCTACTTACTTTTATATTGTGCTGTTTTATATTTAACTTTAAGAAGTATATAACTTTAAATGGAACAAAGGGTATCATAGTGTGTTAATTTGTATCTTTTTGCGTGAGGATTTGCGCATGTGCGTTTTTTGGCGAAACGCCAACCTCGGCGCATGCGCAATAGCCTCCATGGGACTTTTGGCAAACTGGGGACTCCGTTGATGCCGGCCGAGTGTGTGCGCATGCGCTCTTCTTCTGACTGAGCACCGGTCTTGGATGCATGCGTAGTTCGTCGTGCTTCACATGTGTGGGCGGGAGGCCCCCTACTGGCAGGCTACTTGGGCGCCCTGGAGTCTTTTTCCAGCAAACTACTTGGGCATGCTGAAACGGAGACCCAGCCCACTTATGACGGGCGGATACTTTCTGGCGCCAATTGTAAGTGCATATAAGGGAAGGGACGAAGGGAGGGTATTTGCACACTACTATACCCTTGAGAAAGGCGGACGTTACCGCCGAAACGCGCGTTGGGCTCCTGCTATATGTGGTGGGAGGGGTGGACATGGGCAATTAGCCTTTCTTTATTGGTTGAATTATAGTTCAGGGTCATTGACCTACTGAACTTTTTCTATTGCCTCCCCACTTTATTTATTTTTCATTCTCTTCACTGATATCTTTCTGTCCTTTCGATTTACCTACTTTGCTAAGACATTTGAAGCCATTATGGCTAAGATATACCTATTTATATTTGTAGTTAAACATTAGTATCTATACATCTTTATATTTAAACCTGGATATCTAATAGTGAAGAGTATATTCATTTTTTGTAGGAATTGGAATGTAGCTTTTAGCCGGTTTCTATTATATTCACATGTGTCGCTTCATGGATACTGTTGCTAATTTGAAGTAGCTTATTTTTCACTACTTCTTTCCTGGATTTTTAGCAACTTAGTATCGAGGTGCATTATTCAGTTATGTGCACTTTAGGCTGATTCCCTTTATTCCTAATCTATAGCAGTTTGGTGTATTATAGAAAATTATATATGGGATTTTTAACATTTTTTCAATAAACCTTTATTATTTTTTCATACACGGTTAGTGGACAAATATATTTCTATTGCTCTAGAGGGGGTACTAGTCTTGAGGGGATTTGTTCCCGGTGTTCCAGGGATTTTTGCCCCTCATTTTCTTTGTATATATCTATGTTAAGGAACACTCTAGCATTAGGAGTACAAACGTATTTCTAACAAGAGTGTTGAAAAAGCTCCTGTCTCCCTGAACTCGCCATGGCATTATGTTGTGTGTGTGTGTGTGTGTTTGTAGGGAAAACAGTGGTGTGGGATAGGGATGCAGTGTGCAGGTTATGTAGTGTGTGTAGAAAAAACAGTGTTGTGTGGGATAGGGATGTAGTGTGTGTGTATAGGGGATGTAGTGTGTATGTGTGTAGGTTATGTAGTGTGTGTGTGCGCTCATTTGTGTATATAAGGAACATACTGTGTGTGTGTAGGTTGTGTAATGTGTGTTTTTGTGTGTGTGTATAGGGGATGTAGTGTGTATGTGTTCAGGGAACATAGTGTGTGGGAATAGGGAATGTAGTGTGTATGGGTGTAAGTTACGTAGTGTGTGTGTGTATAGGGAGCATAGTATGTCTGTAGGTTTTGTAGTGTTTGTGAGTTATCTAGTGTGTATGTGTGTAGAGAACATAGTGTGTGTATAGGGGATGTTGTGCGTGAGTAAATTGTGTAATGTGTTAGTGAGTAGATTATGTAGTGTGTGTGTGTGTGTGTGTGAGTATATCATGTAGTATGTGTGTGTATAGATTATGTAGCGTGTGTGAGTAGATTATGTAGTGTGTGTGAATAGATTATGTAGTGTGTGTGTGAGTAGATTATGTAGTGTGTGAGTAGATTATTTAGTGTGTGTTTGTGTGTGAGTAGATCATGTAGTGTGTGTGTGAATAGATTATGTAGTGTGTGTGAATGGATTATGAAGTGTGTGTGAGTAGATTATGTAGTGTGTGTGTGTGAGTAGATTATGTAGTGTCTGTGTGTAGTGTGTGTGTGTGTGTGTGTGTATAGGGAGCATAGTGTGTCTGTAGGTTTTGTAGTGTTTGTGAGTTATCTAGTGTGTATGTGTGTAGAGAATATAGTGTGTGTATAGGGGATGTGTGAATAGATTATGTAGTGTGTGCGTGAGTAGTACATTATGTAGTGTGTGTGTGTGAGTGAGTAGATGATGTAGTGTGTGTGTAGATTATGTAGTGTGTGTATGAGTAGATTATGTAGTGTGTGTGTGTGATTAGATTATGTAGTGTGTGTGAGTAGATTATGTAGTGTGTTTGTGTGAGTAGATTATGTAGTGTGTGTGTGTGTGTGCGTGAGTAGATTATGTTGTGTGCTTGTGTGTGTGTAGGTAATACAGTAAGGGTGGGATAGGGATGTATTGTGGGTAGGAGGGGGTGATATAAGGCTTTAAATGAGGAGATGGAAGAGCAATTTTATGTTTTGTTTTCTTAAATTAGTTCATGTTAATTCCCCCTTTGTCCCCCTCCCTCTTGCATACCTTTGGGCAGGGATGGGGGAATACTGATGACCTGGTGGTCCAGTGGTCTCTGCCAGGGCTTGAAGTTCTGCACCTTACAGAACAGGAGAACTCCTTTCACGAGCTCCGCATTGATAGTATAAGAGCGGCATGGTAACCCGCGGCAACACTCTGTGGTAACCCGCGGCAACACTCTGAATGCCGAGCTCGCGAGAGGAGGGCTCAGTATCTGCACCCTGTGAAGGTGCAGAATCAAAGAGCTCACAGCTCACTTCTCCCCATCATGCAAACAGCGGGCCGGTGAGGGAGGTCCTCAATCTCCTCGCTGGCCAATAACAAAGCAGAGCAGGCTGGCCGGGGTGCAATCTTTTACCCATCAGGGTGCTCTGAGGTAGGGCAGGAACTGGTTGTGCAAGCTGTGTCGGTCGCCTGGCTCCCCATTTGGCATGGCACCCTGTGCGGCCAAACAGCTCGCACACCTCTAAGGCCGACCCTGATCCTGCAGGACTACTAACGGGAATGGCGTTCCTGCTTTGGAAAAAGTGCAGGAACGCTGTTCCCACGCGTTCCTGCAGGACTCGAGCCCTGCTTCAGGCCCTGTGATAGTGTCGTGGCAGGAATGGAGCCTGTGCTCTCACCTCACGCTGTCAGTATCCCAGCCTGTTAGGGCTATGGACGAATTTACGCTGCCAGGGTGTGGGTCTGCGGGACCTCTGCAATTTGTGTCTTCGGCCCAAGTCCTTGGTGGGAGCCCTTGCCTGTAATCCATTGATCTCTTCATCAGGATCGTGGGCCCATGGAGTTACCGGTTCTGGTGAGACCCCCAGGTGTATGGATGGCGCTGGGGGTTAACTCCAGTTGAGCCCCCAGCTTGGAAGAAGAGTGGGCAGAAAGTCAAGCCTTACCACCCCTTTGCGCTGCATGATACAGAGTCTGGTTTTAATCCATAAAGGGCAGAAATCACCTAACATTCCTAAATCACAATCAATATGGATTGACACCTGACATATGACATATTGACACCTTGACATATGGATTGACACCTGTCCTCAGAGCCCCTGATGCACACGGACACAGAGCAGAATAGAGACTGGTCCCCCCACATAGGGTCACTTGGCAGATATGGATTGACACCTGTCCTAAGGATCCCTGATACACACTGACACAGAGCAAAATAGGGACTGTTCCCCCTACATCGGGTCACTTGGCAGATATGGATTGACACCTTGTTACAAACTGCTATTTGTAACGGCCCTTTAAATGGCAAATTGCCCTGCTTCCCTGGGTTGTGGAGAAGCCTACTTGCCAGCCTCCTCCTGCATGACTATGGCCCCTGGGAGATTGTGAAAATGTATGCACTTTTATTTGGTGTGTATGGCCCTTTAAGACTGTCGGTGGGCATATTGGGGCTTATGGACTCTTTATGTGACTGGTGCTGGCCCTTTAAACACCTTTTTTGGGACATCAGGAAGATTGGGACAGTGTCAGTCCCTTCGGGATCCATCCCTCATTCATCTTAATAAAGGTGAGGTAATCTAGACTTTTTTGACCTAGGCGACTTCTCTTCTCAGTGACAATACCTCCTGCTGCACCGAAGGTCCTTTCTGACAGGACACTTGAAGCGGGGCAGGCCAGAAGTTCTATCGCAAATTGGGATAGCTCAGGCCACAGGTCAAGCCTGCACACCCAGTAGTCAAGGGGTTCATCGCTCCTCAGAGTGTTGATATCTGCAGTTAAGGCGAGGTAGTCTGCTACCTGTCGGTCGAGTCGCGCTCTGAGGGTGGATCCCGGCGGGCTGTATGCGATGCGTAGGACTTAAAAAGGTCCGCATGTCCTCCATCAACAACACGTCTCTAAAGCGTCCTGTCCTTGCCGGCGTGGTCATGGGAGGAGGAGGATGACTTCCACCTCTCCCCCTGTTAGATTCCCGTTGTGCTGTGACATCACCCTTATACGCTGTGTAAAGCATACTTTTCAATTTATTTTGCAAATGCTGCATCCTTTCATACTTGTTGTAATTCGTAACATTTCCGCCACTTTCTGCTTATACCGGGGGTCTAGTAGCGTGGACACCCAGTACAGGTCGTTCTCCTTCAGCCTTTTTATACGAGGGTCCCTCAACAGGCACGACAGCATGAAAGACCCCATTTGCACAAGGTTGGATGCCGAGCTACTCATTTCCCGTTCCTCCTCCTCACTGATGTCACTGAAGGTATTTTCTTCCCCCCAGCCACGTACAACACCACACAGGTACTAGATAGGTGACAACGAAAGCACCCTGGGATGCCTGTTGTGGTTGGTCTTGCTCCTCCTCTTCCTCCTCCCTCGTGCCTTTTCACATTCCTCCTCTGACTCCTCTTCCTCACAATCTCTCTTCCCAGCGCTGTCGCGAGGTCCAGCAAGTTTATGCTGATAAGGCTGTTTCTGGAGGTGATGGTGACCACAACTCTTCCTCTTCCTCTTCACGCTCATCTACGGCCTGATCCAGCACTCTTCACAGGGCACGCTCCAGGAAGAAAACAAATGGTATGATGTCACTGATGGTGCCTTCCGTGCGACTGACTAAATTTGTCACCTCCTCAAAAGGACGCATGAGCCTACAGGCATTGCGCATGAGCGTCCAGTAACGTGGCAAAAAAATTCCCAGCTCCCCAGAGGCTGTCCTAGCACCCCGGTCATACAAATATTCATTAACGGCTTTTTCTTGTTGGAGCAGGCGGTCGAACATTAGGAGTGTTGAATTCCAACGTGTCGGGCTGTCGCAAATCAAGCGCCTCACTGGCATGTTGTTTCGCCGCTGGATATCGGCAAAGTGAGCCATGGCCGTGTAGGAACGCCTGAAATGGCCACACACCTTCCTGGCCTGCTTCAGGACGCCCTGTAAGCCTATGTACTTATGCACAAAGCGTTGTACGATCAGATTACACACATGTGCCATGCACGGCACATGTGACAACTTGCCCAACTTCAATGCCGCTAACAAATTTGTTCCGTTGTCACAAACCACTTTGCCGATATCCAGTCACTGCAGAGTCAGCCACTTTTCCACCTGTGCGTTCAGGGCGGACAGGAGTGCTTGTCCGGTGTGACTCTCTGCTTTCAAGCAAGTCAAACCCAAGACGGCGTGACACTGCCGTATCCGGGATGTGGAATAGTACCCGGGGAGCTGGGGGGGTGCCGTTGATGTGGAGCAAGACGCAGCAGCAGAAGAGGACTCAGCTGAGGAGGTTATGGAAGAGGATGGAGTAGGAGGAGTAGAGGAGGTGGCAGCAGGACTGCCTGCAAGTCGTGGCTGTGTCACCAACTCCTCTGCAGAGCCATGCATTCCATGCTTGGCAGCAGTCAGCAGGTTTACCCAATGCGCAGTGTAGGTGATATACCTGCCCTGACCATGCTTTACAGACCAGGTATCAGTGGTCAAATGGACCCTTGCCCCAACACTGTGTGCCAGAGATGCTATTACCTTTTGCACAATTGAGTACAGGTTGGGGATTGCCTTTTGCGAAAAGTAATTTCGGCCGGGTACCTTCCA
>OW240916.1:143608096-143708676 GCA_933207985.1 Pelobates cultripes | reverse complement strand
ACACCAGCGAAGATAACTAACTGCTATTCATAACAGTGAAAAAAGTGTTTTGTTTTTTTAAATCCAAGCCTTGTGTCACAAGATCTAATTGGTGGCACTTGTCAGCGTATCCACTGTTAGCGTAACACACCCGCTTTAAGGACACTGACTGCTATTCAATCTATAACAGTGAAAAAAGTTTTTTGTTTTTTTAAATCCAAGCTATTGTGACACCAGATCTAATTAGTGGCACTTGTCAGCGTATCCACTGTTAGCGTAACACACCGCTTTAAGGACACTGACTGCTATTCAATCTATAACAGTGAAAAAAGTTTTTTGTTTTTAAATGCAAGCTATTGTGACACCAGATGTAATTGGTGGCACTGACTGGGAAATGGGCACAGTATGCACTGTGAGCCTGACACAGAAGCTGGCAGCAGTGGCAGACAACTGACTGCTATTCAATCTATAACAGTGAAAAAAGTTTTTTGTTTTTAAATCCAAGCTATTGTGACACCAGATGTAATTGGTGGCACTGACTGGGGAAATGGGCACTGTGAGCCTGACACAGAAGCTGGCAGCAGTGGCAGACAACTAAGTGCATTTACATTACATAGAAAAAAAAAATAAAAAAAAAGCATACCCTTATCCCTAACCTAGCTATGCTTTTCCCTATCTTATGAACAGCAGCTACACTTTCCCTCCTCTTACTAAGCATGCAGCTTGAGAATGAATCTAAAATGGATGCTGTCCAGTAGGTGGGAGGGTCTGCTAGGGAGGCTGTGCTGCTAATTGGCTGGAATGTGTCTGCTGACTGTGAGGTACAGGGTCAAAGTTTACTCAATGATGACGAATAGGGGGCGGGTCGAACCGCGCATATGTTCGCCCACCGTGGCGAACGCGAACATGCTATGTTCGCCAGGAACCGTTCGCCGGCGAACCGTTCGGTACATCACTACAATACACCCCATTAGCAGACTTTTAACAATGTTTTAGTTTTGTTTGTTTGTCCTTTCTGTTCCATTCTAATGTTTTGTCATTATGTTTTAGCTTATTCCACAAACCATTTCTTACTGAAATTTCCACAAATGATCTTTTCAATTATTAAGCTTTGCAAGTCTAGATGCAATTCAAAACTCATTTCTCTTTGACTTGAAGTACTTCGTGTTTTCTTCTTGATATAGATTTATTTCAGCTTGTACAGCTCATAACCTGTGAATTATGCTTGCAGAACGAACTTGAGAAGTATTAAAAATAGTGCATTAAAATGTGATTGGAGAAAGAAACAACAACAAAAAAAACAACAACATGTAATGGCTTAGAAAGAAGAACTGTTTGTCATAAACTGTACTATAACTATGCACATTTGCTACATCGCGACCTACTGATTAGACACGATGACTCAAATTACCTAAACATAATGTATATCACGTACGTCAAATTAAAATAAGAATTCGTAAATTTGCTTAATGATAAATAAGCTGATTCAGTAAACTACGCATATGTACATAAAATGTACCTGTCACATTAAACAAACTTAGCATTAATCAGAAGCACATAAAGCACTGCATATACATTGTGTTCACAATTTTTACAATGATTCAGCAGTTATAAAGATAGTTAAGATAATGCATTGAATCAGCACAGCAGAAAAGCGACTACAGCATCAAGGTGATATAGTTCAAGCAATAACATAAAACAGAAAAACATTTTATGTTTGGGCTTACAATCAGTGCTCTCTATTTTTTTTTAAAGTGCACGTTATGTTTATGTAATCTCCTATTGTAAAAAAGAATGATGATATAGCATAATTATACACATGTCTATTTTATTTACAATCTTTAATGTCTTCTTTCAATTCAAAATAGCAGTGAAACTGTTTATAGGAAAACTGAAATATGAATGAATATTCCCATGCAAACCTCAGGAGAAGTGATACTTGCCTATCAGAGCACTCTGATTGGTAGGCTTAGAAGCCAACCAATCAGAACGCTCTGACTGAGCTTGCATAGCATGGTAAAGGACTTTTTCCACACTGCAAGCTCATGTATGTATGTAGTGGGGAATCGTGATGCAGCATAATACATAAACCAACCCAAATCACCCCTCCAAAATAATGACAGACAACGTTGTATGGATGAAACAGGCCATAGCAGTTATTATAGCATATGACAAATACTGTATAACACATCCATAATTTATTTAATAATTTATCTTCATTTCTGTAACCAAAATGTTAAACAAATAACCATATCTTAACATATATACAGTTCCAAGAAAAAGTATGTGAACCCTTTGGAATGATATGGATTTCTGCACAAATTGGTCATAAAATGTGATCTGATCATCATCTAAGTCACAACAATAGACAATCACAGTCTGCTTAAACTAATAACACACAAAGAATGAAATGTTGCCATGTTTTTATTGAACACCATGTAAACATTCACAGTGCAGGTGGAAAATGTATGTGAACCCTTGGATTTAATAACTGGTTGAACCTCCTTTGGCAGCAATAACTTCAACCAAACGTTTCCTGTAGTTGCAGATCAGATGTGCACAACGGTCAGGAGTAATTCTTGACCATTCCTCTTTACAGAACTGTTTCAGTTCAGCAATATTCTTGGGATGTCTGGTGTGAATCGCTTTCTTGAGGTCATGCCACAGCATCTCAATCGGGTTGAGGTCAGGACTCTGACTGGGCCACTTCAGAAGGCGTATTTTCTTCTGTTTAAGCCATTCTGTTGTTGATTTACTTCTATGCTTTGGGTCATTGTCCTGTTGCAACACCCATCTTCTGTTGAGCTTCAGCTGGTAGACAGATGGCCTTAAGTTCTCCTGCAAAATGTCTTGATAAACTTGGGAATTCATTTTTCCTTCGATGATAGCAATCTGTCCAGGCCCTGACGCAGCAAAGCAGCCCCAAACCATGATGCCCCCACCACCATACTTCACAGTTGGGATGAGGTTTTGATGTTGGTGTGCTGTGCCTTTTTTTCGCCACACATAGTGTTGTGTGTTTCTTCCAAACAACTCAACATTGGTTTCATCTGTCCACAGAATATTTTGCCAGTACTGCTGTGGAATGTCCAGGTGCTCTTGTGCAAACTGTAAATGTGCAGCAATGTTTTGTTTGGACAGCAGTGGCTTCCTCTGTGGTATCCTCCCATGAAATCCATTCTTGTTTAGTGTTTTACGTATTGTAGATTCGCTAACAGGGATGTTAGCATTTGCCAGTGACTTTTGTAAGTCTTTAGCTGACACTCTAGGATTCTTTTTCACCTCATTGAGCAGTCTGCGCTGTGCTCTTGCAGTCATCTTTACAGGACGGCCACTCCTAGGGAGAGTAGCAGCAGTGCTGAACTTTCTCCATTTATAGACAATTTGTCTTACCGTGGACTGATGAACAGCAAGGCTTTTGGAGATACTTTTATAACCCTTTCCAGCTTTATGCAAGTCAACAATTCTTAATCGTAGGTCTTCTGAGAGCTCTTTTGTGCGAGGCATCATTCACATCAGGCAGTGCTTCTTGTGAAAAGCAAACCCAGAACTGGTGTGTGTTTTTTATAGGGCAGGGCAGCTGTAACCAACACCTCCAATCTCATCTCATTGATTGGACTCCAGTTGGCTGACATCTCACTCCAATTAGCTCTTGGAGATGTCATTAGTCTAGGGGTTCACATACTTTTCCCACCTGCACTGTGAATGTTTACATGGTGTGTTCAATAAAAACATGGCAACATTTCATTCTTAGTGTGTTATTAGTTTAAGCAGACTGTGATTGTCTATTGTTGTGACTTAGATGATGATCAGATCACATTTTATGACCAATTTGTGCAGAAATCCATATCATTCCAAAGGGTTCACATACTTTTTCTTGCAACTGTATATATATATATATATATATATATATATATATAACTTAACACATAGTATCATACAGTGAACCCAACCGTCCTTGAAAATAAACTGACCATGCACCTATGTACCACTGCCTCTCACCTTCCCCCTTGGTATAAACTCATTTCCTTCCAGTGCCTGCCATCAGCAACCTTATCCACGCTCGATGGGCACGACATCCCAGGTAACCTAAGGTTAACCCTTTTGAGCAGGGGAGGTTGAGACCTGAAAACCTGTTCACTTCATTCCACATAATTAACATAACCATCTCAAACTTAATTGGCAAGGACATACCCCCGGCTAGCTCCGACTAAATATACTAATGGGGAGGGCGGGAGGGAAGCTGTTTGCTGCCCCCCCCCTCCCCACCTAACTCACACAGAACATAATCCCACCCACACATTCCTTCCCAACCAATCCCACGCATCTATCCCCACACTCATACATGTGCCCTTGTCCGCTTAGCTGCGCTATCTCCCAAGGGTCTCTCTCTGCAATCCCTCCATGGGTGAAAATGCATTATATTTATGCATCACATTTTTTTTGTTGCATTTCTTTGCAAATTGGGTCTTTTTATTTTTAATAGTAATTAATGTTTGTTTTTATTTGGCCTTTTGTGTGTCTGAAAATAAGATTTCAGAAAAGGAGATGTCTGGTGAAACACAAATTAGAAAGGAGAAAAGTTCCATACAGAAGGGAAATCAGATATGTAACTACACCAAAGCGAGCAGTAAGGACAAACAATAATGACATAAATGAGTATAAACTGTTTTACTGTGCTGTTCCCTGAGAAGCAGGGCCTGTGTCCTACCAAATTTCACCTACCACGTAAAAATTCCCAAATCACGTCACTTGTGGTGATGCAGCTGCACCAGAAGGCAGGCTTTAATCAGCTGGAGATCGGCTTACTTGCGTGGGGCACCTGCCCCCCACCAGAAGAGTGGTCTGGGATGCTTATAGAGCAGCATGCACGTGTTTATGATCAGGTTGGATTCAGTAACTTTGGGTCTGCGCATGCACCGAAAGGGGCATATGCATGTGCGATCTTGGGTAGGGTTTTCTAATGGTGCTACCATGCATGTGTGAGAGATCAGCTGTGGAGTACGCATGCGCAGAATGGGGTAGGCTATTCTAATGCAATCAGGACACCCTACCAGCCACCTCGTGCATATTGCAGCCATAAATTCACCCTACTGCATCCTGCTCACACACGTGCCACCCATCAGGTTCTCAGACCTCTCTATTAGTAAGGTGCAGTTGCTCCACATGGGTAAGCTCATCTCCAGCTGATTTGGCCTCACTTCTGGTGTGGCTGCATCATCGGAAGTGACAAGAGCGGGAATGTTTATGGATATTTGATAGAACACCAGAATTACATGTCGGGTAGAGTAGGCATAACATTCTAAGACACCCCAAAATAATGCAAATAAAGTGCAATGAATGGTAAATTGGACATTGCAAGTCTCTGCATTCATATTTAACTAATACATATGTATAAATGTATGTATGTGCATATTTTGGCTCTGCTTGTAATGCATTGTGTTTGAATCTGTGAGTATAGTAAGTGTAAGCAGCTGTGTTAATGTATGCAGGGATTAAGATAATTTTAGACATGGTAGTGTAAAAGGGGGGGTTCATGTTAGAGAAGGGTTGTCACAGTTAGATTCCATAGGGTGTTTAGTTGAAAGACGATTACTGTATATATATGTATATTAAAATTACTTGAAAATAAAAATATAAACCAATGCAAAAGAATAGAGCCAATAATAATTTCCATAGGGCATCTTGCTTAGAAAAGTGTTTCCCTTATTTATAGGCTTCCTCAATCTGTATAAAGTCCCTGTTAAGATTCTTTTATATGGGATATTTTAAGAGCCAATTTCCGATATTGTCGTGCTTTTCACGCCTCTCTTTCATGCTTCTTATATTGAGGCTGTCTTCCAAATCTCGTTCTAGTAATCCAGAGCACCAATCGCTCATTTCCGATTCTTTCCGGCACCATCTTACTGTGTTCCACCGCGTTCCATAGTGGCAGCCATCTTTATAGATGCTCACTGTGTAGTAGGTATTACCCAAACTCAGGATGGTGGGTGGTATCAAACCTCCCTTATATTAATGGGGGGATCATATTGAACACCATAGACTTTTTTTTTTTTTTTTTTTTAATGCGCCAATATTTTAAATACAATATATAGATATCAGATTCAATATCCCAACTGATATTTATAGCCTTTAATGGCGGTAACGTAACCAAACCAATAAAAGGCTGGTAGGGAGCAGATAAACTTCCAATAAAATGTATTGCCTCTAATTAAAAGTTTGTAAGGCAGTATATTTGATAATTCTCTTATACTGACGCTATATTCTGATCTATCACCAAGTTTTTAGTTTATTCTCTCACTTCAGGATGCTTATCACTGTATTCCATCACCTGTTATTATATAATGTGACCACTAGAGGGCATCTTAAACCAGTCTATGGTCTAAAAATGACACAAGATACAGAATATATTTGCCAACAAATGCTACACTCTATGCCAAACAAAAGAATAAATAATAAAAATACATTTTATATATATAGTAAAAGAAAAAAAAAAGAAACACTTCAGTCAGGGGGTTTGTTACCAGTTCAACAGCAAAATATATACATTGTTCACACTATTTAACAATGTCCAGTTCTTGCAATATTGGCTCTGAATGAGCCTGATTTATGTCCATATTTCAAACTGTCAGGATGCAACTAAAAGGCTGGAATTTACATATGAATGATTAAAATATATCTGTAAACATCTGAAGGTTATGTGCATTCTGTTAATGCATTTAACTGCCTATCAGAGTGCTGTGTTTGGTTGTTTTCCAAGGTATGATTTTATTTTAATGGGAGGTGTCTAGAGGCATGGGACCCCTCTAGCCAACCACATGGGAGGAACATTCATTTAATAAATACCTGAATATTTTATGATGACTTTTTGTGATAATATGATCATCTCTGTAGCAAAAAGCTCCCACTGAGTGTTGGACACTTTAAAGTTTATTTACTTAAGGTATTTTGGTAATCGTGAATGGAATTACGAATTTTAGCTCAAAATAGCCGAACTGAAAAGTTAGCAACAGTTCAACTGTTTGGTTTTAAAATGTGTACATTCTCCACAAATAAACTTCTGCATGCTTTATTCAATGTTTAGAGAATGGAATGCAGTTTGATGTCGATTTTCAACTTTGCTTTTAACAATATTGCCACCTTGTGGTCTTCTTTAGTAAATATCTTTTCCTGGCTAATCATGGCAGCATCACTTATGGGTAGCTCCGCCCTAATCAGGAACAGGACAGGATAAACTCAATTAATATGGACCAGACTGGGTATAAAAGGTCTCTCCTCCTTCTATCCCACAGTCTTTTTTCCTGTCCTTTCAGGACACACAGGATATTTTATTTTGGGCCACCTTCCCATGTGTACCATGGGCCTCCAGATGAAGTTCAGCCTCTCTTCATCTGAAGAACTCAGTAAACAGCCTGCACGGGCAGGACTAACTGAGTTTAGTACAGATTAGCATCTGTACTATTATGGGAGAAAAAGTTTCAACAGTGGATGTGGGGTCGGCTGTTACCTTAAAAATCCCCTTATAGCATCTAACCCCCCTGATCTGAGGTCAGTTATTGGGAGAGCCTAGGGTAAGTGCTTATTTCTGATAAAATTTTCGTTGGTTTTCATTTTGTTTTAAATTCTGGAGGTTATTCTGACAGCTTACAAGTGCCTGGCTTACCTGCATCTGTCTTTTGTGTAAACTGAAGCTTCCCTGGATATCAGCATGGTGCAGGGGCTTCCTCCGGTCTGTCTCTTCTCTCTTCGGCTTCTGGCGCATGCGCAGTACCGACGGCGTCCGGCGGGTGTTCTGCGCATGCACGGAATAATTGCGCGCTTAAAGGTATATCGCGCCAAAAAATGAAAAATTTAAAAACCACTCAGAATTGATCCTGGCTTCTTCTATGAACTTCCGTTAATAAGGAAAGCTGCCTTTTTTGTTCAGAATCTGGTTTAAAGGTAAATCTTAAATTTTTTTTTGTGGATATTATTAAATCTTTCTTGCTGCTTGAAGGTTTCTTTTACAATAAGCATATTTTATTCTAGATGGCTTCTCCCTCTGCCTCAAGATCTCGCTCTAGAAGACATAGGTGAGCCGCATATGTCAAATTTGATTTAAGGGGGGAAAAAGAGTGCCATTGCAGGCCTATAATATAAAATATATCGGCCTTTAATTTCAGCCCAGAAAAATCTCAAGAGGATTCTCCCAGAAAATATAGAGAAAAATCCAACAGATGTGCAAACTGCAACCAAGTGGCTCCTCCGGGAAAAAATTTGTGCAGATCTTGCCTTACGGAAGCAGCGAAGGACTGGGATGAGAAAAGTTCCCCACAGGCTGACTTGAAGAAATGGATTTCAGAAGCCATTGCTGAAGGATTTAAATCCTCTAGTAAAATGGCTATCCCCAAGCGTCCCAGAGTGGAAAGCTATGTGGAATCAGAAGAAGAATCTGATATGATGGAAGACTATTCAGAGGAAGAAGAGGATGACTATGACTCAAAATCGTTAGATTCCAGGTCTGTGGATAAGTTGGTTCATCTTATCAGAGACACATTAAGAATTCCTGAAGAAAGCAGGGAGAAGAAGGAGTCTGATAGATATTTTGAAGATCTGAAGCCTAACAGACCTACTTTTCCAGTTCATTCGGCCATAAAGGAGGTAATTGGTGAAGAATGGAATAGACCAGAGAAGAAGGTGACTTTAAAAAGCAAAGTCCCCAGATTATACCCGTATGCACCTGAGGACTGCAAGTCATGGATTTCGGTTCCGAAAATTGATGCAGCAGTCATCCACATGGCAAAAAGAACAACTCTTCCCATAGATTCAATGGCATATTTAAGAGAGCCAATGGAAAAGCGATTGGACGCTGACCTAATTAAGGCATACTTGGCCCTAGGGTCAGCATTACATCCAGCCATTGCTCTTACCACCTTGTCCAGAGCTCTTAAAATATGGGTTGATAATCTAGAAGAGGATATTGCTGGTGGAGTCCGTAGAGAACACCTGATGGAGGGCATTAAAGATTTAAAGCTGGCCACAGAATTCTGTTCTGAAGCTTCCCTGGATATTACTAAAATGGTAGCCAAAAGTATGGCACTGTCAGTTGCTTCGAGAAGAGCATTATGGCTTCACTCTTGGGGTGCAGATTACGCCTCTAAGGCCTCCCTATGTGCGCTTCCTTTTCAAGGGGACCTTCTATTTGGTAAAGTCCTGGAAGATGCGATCCATAAAGCGGCAGATGGAAGAAAAGCCTTTCTCCCCCAGGGGAAAAGAAGATTTAATGCTTCCTACTGGAAGGATAAAAAGTTTAGAGACCGATCCTTTCGAGACGCCAGGTCATATAGACCCGGAAGAGAATTCTCCATGAATTCTAACTGGAGAAGCTACCAGTCATCTTCATCAAAACCAGTTAGAGGAAGAGGATCTAGACCAGCTTATAAAAACTTCTGAACGTTTGCTGGCCCAGCCAGATGTTATAGGAGGCAGACTTCGCTTCTTTTATCCGGTTTGGGCCAAAAGCATTCAAGACTCTTGGGTTCTTTCTATCCTCAAGGAAGGATACAAAATAGAATTCAAAGAATTCCCTTCTCAAACCTCCTTTACCCGTTCAAGAGTGGCAAGAGGAAGAAAAGAAATGGCTCTAAACGAAATTATTTCTCAACTTCTTCAAAATCAGGTCATAGAAAAAGTCCCTTACAGAGAACATTACAGAGGCCACTACTCTACGATATTTTTGGCCCCAAAACCTCAGGGGAAATGGCGTCTAATTCTGGACCTGAAAGTTCTGAATACTTATTTGGTTCCAAGAACTTTCAAAATGGAGTCCATTGCCACAATTCTGCCCAATATAAAGACAGGGAACTGGATGACTTCTATAGATCTCAAGGACGCCTACTATCAGATTCCTATTCATGTCAGTCATCGCCGGTTTCTAAGGTTTTGGATTGCGGGGAATCACTATCAGTTCAAGGGACTTCCTTTCGGCTTAAGTCTGGCGCCCAGAACATTCACGAAGATTCTAGTGTCTCTGGTGGCCTTTATAAGGACAAGGAACATCGAGATTTTTCATTATCTGGACGATTTTCTGATCTTAGGTCCTTCCAGTCAGATAGTGAATGTCCACACGTCTATAACCATAAAATACCTTCAAGATCATGGTTGGCTGATAAACCCCAAAAAGAGTTCTTTAGTGCCTTCTCAAAGGATGATTTTCCTAGGAGCAAATATAGACTCGGGGAATGGCCTGGTATCACTGTCTACAGACAGAAAACAACGAATAATGAAGAAGATCAGAAGTCTGCGTCAAAAATCTTTCATCACGGCAAGAGATTTCATGAGCCTGTTAGGGTCTCTTACTTCCACGATAGGCCTAGTGAAATGGGCCCAGTGGAGGATGCGACCCATTCAGAGGCATTTTCTCTTACAGTTCAGAGCAAAACAAGGAAATTGTGATCAGAAGATTCGGTTACTCCCGAGAATTTCGAAAGAACTATATTGGTGGACAAAAGAAAAACACCTCCTTTGTGGTTTTCCACTGGAAGAGCCGGACTGGATTACTATAACTACAGATGCCAGCCTTCTGGGATGGGGAGCACATCTGAACAACTCTTGGATCCAAGGAACTTGGTCATGGAAGGAGTCAAAACTCCATTCGAATTTGAGAGAAATGAGAGCGGTTCTCAAGGCATTAATAGGGTTCCGTCCTCTAGTAAGGGATGCCTGGGTCAGGATACATACAGACAACAGAGCTGTGGCTTCCTACATAAATCATCAGGGAGGAACTCGAAGTTATTCTCTACTGATAGAATTGTCACCAATAATGAGGTTTGCGCAACTACATCTTCAAGGATTAAAAGCGGTTTATCTTCCAGGGCCAGAGAATTTATTGGCAGACTATCTCAGCAGGACAAGGATTCTCCAAGGAGAATGGAAACTGCACCCAGACTTATTTCAATTGATCACCCATCGGTGGGGAGTACCCCAGATCGACCTGATGGCTTCATACAACAACACTCAGGTGAAGAGGTTTTACTCCCTACATGCGGATCATCGAGCAGAAGGACAGGATGCCCTGTCTCTTCCATGGGAATTCGATCTGGGGTACGCATTCCCTCCCCTACCAATGATTTACCGACTGCTGAGAAAAATATGGAAGGAAGGTCTCAAAGTCATCGCCATCATCCCAATTTGGCCTCGCAGACCTTGGTTTCCCCTGCTGAACAAGATGAGCCTGGAACCTCCTTGGCCTCTTCCTGTCAGACCAAACATCTTAATCCAGGGACCAGCTGTTCATCCCAACCCCAGCCAGCTGAAATTGGGGGCATGGCTCTTGAAAAGGAGAGATTGCTAGCTCAAGGGATCCCAGAAACTGTGGTTACTACTCTCCTAAAATCCAGAAAAGCATCTACTTCTTCCTGCTATCATAAGATTTGGGAAGTTTTTCGTTCCTGGTCTCTAGAGAATAATGTGGATTTTCTTCAGCCATCTAACATTAACATTCTGCAATTTCTTCATACAGGTCTAGAGAAAGGGCTGAGTCTCAGTACTCTAAAAGTCCAATCATCGGCTTTATCTGCTCTCTGCAACAAGTCTTGGACTTCGGATCCTCTAATTGCTAGATTCTTTAAAGCAACCATCCGTATAAGACCTCCAAATAGGAACTACTCTCCTCCGTGGAATTTACCTATGGTACTGGAGGTGTTGGCTGAAAACCCCTTTGCTCCATTAGATGAGCTGGGTATTGTCTTATTAACATATAAGACCTTGTTTCTGGTGGCTGTTACTACTGCAAAGCGTATGTCAGAAATTCATGCTCTTTCCTGCGATGAAAATCACTTTCAAGTATTCCACGACAGGGTGATCTTGAGACCCAGACAAGAGTTTCTGCCGAAAGTTGTCTAAAATTTCCACATCTTACAAGAGATTGTTATTCCTTCCTTTTATCCATCTCCTTCTACTCCAGAAGAAGTGAAACTTCATCAATTGGATGTCAGGCAGTGCCTACTCAAGTATTTAGAGGTTTCTACTCAATTTCGGAAGTCTCAACAGCTGTTTGTTCTGCCGATTGGTCCCAGAAGAGGGGAGGCAGCATCTACTTCCACCTTGAGACGTTGGATTTCCAATACTATAATCAAGGCTTATCAGTTGAAAGACCTTGTCCCTCCTAGTAGGATCAAGTCACACTCTACAAGGGCTTTAGCAACTTCATGGGCTAATTGGGCAGAGGTTCCATCTGACGACATCTGTAAGGCAGCTACATGGTCTTCTCCTCTCACTTTCATCAAACATTACAAGATGGATTTGGCATCTTCCTCTACGGCTTTTGGTAGAGGTGTTCTGTCCTCTGTGGAATCTATCTAAATTAAACCTTTTTTCAGCATTATATGGTTTGGAGTTTTTGTTTTGTTTTTGAATTTCCCACCCTATGGTGAAGCTTGGGTATTACCCATAAGTGATGCTGCCATGATTAGCCAGGAATACAGAAAATTTTATCATACTTACTGTAATTTTCTTTTCCTGGCTATTATTCATGGCAGCATCAGCAACCCCCCCTGGTTATCAGATTTAGCTTTGGAACTAGACTGTGGGATAGAAGGAGGAGGGACCTTTTATACCCAGTCTGGTCCATATTAATTGATTTTATCCTGTCCTGTTCCTGATTAGGGCGGAGCTACCCATAAGTGATGCTGCCATGAATAATAGCCAGGAAAAGAAAATTACGGTAAGTATGATAAAATTTTCTGTATTAATTTTGAATTGTAATGCAAAATAAACTTTGCATTTTTGTATGGTATTTTTATGAAGAGGCAGCATTTACAAGTAATTGGTGATGGCTCACAAAAAATTTTTTTGATGTACTGGAAAAAAAGGTTAATGTTCATATGAGTTAGTAAAATGTCTGCATATGCTATTTTTCACTAATATCGAGATTGTACACTGAACATCTGAACTTGGTTGGAGTTTTTCAAATCAAGAGAAAACTTCATATTGTTTAATCCCTGAATGCATAGATGCATTGATTTCCTTTAAAGGGACTGAAAAGTGAATACTAGGTTGGAGATGTGTCGATATTATAAATCTCTGTAAAAGAGGGGATTTCTGGATATACAAAATAAGGTGTGAGAGTATGAAGGAAGATTTGTCCCGAATGGAGGACTAAATCACATCATATATTTACAGAGGAATAATTCATATTTAAACTAAATACATACTTACTCATGGTATGTTTTGTTGGACACTTCACTTTTCCCTATCTGACTTACTATTTCTTTTTGTCTTTGTTAGGATTTAATGAGCTACAGAAACATTATTGGAGATCTCAAACTCTTTCTTAATAAATACGGGTTTGACATCCTTCTGATGTTGGCCAGCTATGATTCTGAGGCACAAACAACAATTCAACAAATAGCTGTCTATGCAGAGAACCCTGAACTGTGTAACCAAGTAAGCAAGATTTATTATTGCATATTATAATTAATTTCCAAAAAACATGAAAAATATGTTTAGAACACAATATCACTTTCCTAATATTTCAAGTTAATAACAAAGTTATTCAACCCCCATTGAAAATCTGGTTTATTGTCTACATTTACAGCAAGCATGTCAAACTCGCGGCCCACGGGCCGCATGCGGCCCACAAGGATCATCTTTGCGGCCCAGCGAGCCACGGGTACATGCTCAGTGTTATAGCAGAGTAGGCACCTGCTTTCCCCATACTGCAGATGCCTACTCTGCTATCACTTACCTGGCCGAGGAGGAGGACCGCGAGGGAGCTCAGTGTTCCAGCTCCTCACTGCTCCCTTGCGTGCGCTGACTGATGTGAAACTGGGTGCCGGAATATGACGGAAAATTCTACGGAAAATGCAACTTATGACTTCTCCAGTCTCATAATTATTTAACCCAGTAATGACCAGCATCTTTAGTATTTAGTATTTTGCTCTTATGACCTGCTGTGAATGAGATACGTAGCCAGACACCAGCTTCTAGCAGCGTTTCTGAGAAATTTAGCCCATTGCTCATGCCTCCAGTTCAGGAAAATTTGTGGGTTGTCATGCTGCAACCGCTTTCTTCAAATCCCACCAGAGATTTTCTATGGGGTTCAAGTCAGGTGACTGTGATGGCCACTGTAGACTTTTCCAGGACTTCTTCTGTAACCAAGCCTTAGTGGAATTTGAGGTGTGCTTAAGATCATTGCCTTGTTGGATAGTCCAATGATGCCCAAGCTTCAGCTTCCTAACAAACAGCATTATGTTTTCTCAAAGGTTTCCTGATACTTCAATGAATCCATCTTGCATTCTACATACTGCAGGACATGTCAGAAGATGCAAAGCAGCCCAAGAGCATCACTGAGTCACCACCATGCTTAATTGTAGGCAGAGTGTTATTTTCAGTTTATGCTTCATTCTTCTACCTCTAGACATACCCTGGATCCATTGGGCTGAAAAGTTCTAGTTTTGTTCATCACACAGAACAGAATCCCAAAACCTCTGTGACTTATTTATATGATTTGAGCATATTGGAGCTAGCTTTTCTTCTGCCTTTGGGTCAGTAGTCTTGGAGTTTTGGTATACAAACCTTCTGCGTTTAGTAGGCGCTTTACTGTGCTCACTGCAACCTCAGTGCCTGTTGCTACCAAGTTTAGCTGCAGGTCTTTTGCAGTCACTCAAAGGTTTTTCACAACCTGCCTTTTTAGAAATCTGCTTGCAGCCATTTATAGATTCCTTTTTCTGCCCCATCCAGGTAGTGTATCCACTATTCCTTCAACTTGGAACTTGTTAACTATACTTTCAATGCTGTCTCTAGGAATATTCAGTGCCTTTGTTATCTTTTTATATCCTGGTCCTTGTATGTGAAGGGCGATGTTCTCTTTGAACTTTGTGGACCGTTCTTTTGACTTTTTTTGTCATATTTCTCACATGTAGTTAAACGTGACACTCATAGAAACATAGAAACATAGAATGTGACGGAAGATAAGAACCATTCGGCCCATCTAGTCTGCCCAATTGTCTAAATACTTTTATTAGTCCCTGGCCTTATCTTATAGTTAGGATAGCCTTATGCCTATGCCACACATGCTTAAACTCCTTTACTGTGTTAAACTCTACCACTTCAGCTGGACGGCTATTCCACGCATCCACCACCCTCTCAGTAAAGTAATACTTCCTGATATTATTTGTAAACCTTTGCCCCCATAATTTAAGACTATGTCCTCTTGTTCTGGTAGTTTTTCTTTGTTTAAATATAGTCTCCTCCTTTACTGTGTTGATTCCCTTTATGTATTTAAATGTTTCTATCATATCCCCCTGTCTTGTCTTTCCTCCAAGCTACACATGTTAAGTTCCTTTAACCTTTCCTTGTAAGTTTTATCCTGCAATCCATGAACCAGTTTAGTAGTCCTTCTCTGAACGCTCTTTAAAGTATCAATACGCTTCTGGGGATACGGTCTCCAGTACTTTGTAAAATACTCCAAGTGAGGTCTCACCAGTGTTCTGAACAGTGGCATGAGCACTTCCTCTTTCTACTGCTAATACCTCTCCTTATAAACCAAACATTCTGCTAGCATTTCCTGCTGATCTATTACATTGTCTGCCTACCCTTAAGTCATCAGAAATAATTACCCCTAAATCCCTTAGGACTCTATCAAATATTTTGTACTCTGCCCTTGGTTTTTTACGTCCAAGATCTTGCACTTATCCACATTAAATGTCAGTTGCCACAACTCTGACCATTTTTCTAGTTTACCTAAATCATTTGAAAACATCCTGAAACATCAACATATCTTAGTATCATCAGCAAAAAGACATACCTTACCATCAAGACCATCTGCAATATTACTAAAAAAATATCAAAGAGAATAGGTCTAAGTACAGATCCCTAAGCTACCCCACTGGTGACAAGCCCATGCTTCGAATATACTCCATTGACTACAACCCTCTGTTGCCTGTCACTCAGTCACTGCCTTATCTATTCAACAATATTGGAATCCAAACTTAAAGATTGCAGTTTATTGATGAGCCTTCTATGTGCAACAGTGTCAAAAGCCTTACTGAAATCTAGGTAAGCAATGTCTACTGCACCCACCTGATCTATTATTTTAGTTACCCAATCAAAAAAAATCAATAAGATTAGTTTGGCATGATCTCCCTGAAGTAAACCCATGTTGTCTCTGATCTTGAAATCCCTGTGATTTTAGATGTTCAACAATCCTATCCTTTAACATGGTTTCCATCACTTTCCCCACAACTGAAGTAAGGCTTACTGGCCTATAGTTGCCCGACTCCTCCCTACTACCTTTCTTGTGAATGGGCACAACATTCGCTAACTTCCAATCTTTTGGAACTACTCCTGTTAACAAAGATTGGTTAAATAAATCTGTTAATGGTTTTGCTAGTACACCACTACGCTCTTTTAATAACTTTGGGTGTATTCCATCAGGTCCCATTGACTTATTTGTCTTTACTTTTGACAGTTGAAATAGAACCTCTTCCTCTGTAAACTCATGTGTAATAAATGACTCATTTATCCTTTTTCTCAACTGAGGTCCCTTTCCTTCATTTTCATCTGTAAATACAGAACAAAAATATTCATTGAGGCAGTCAGCTAGACCTTTATCCTCTTCTACATACCTTCCTTCTTTTGTTTTTAATCTAACTAATCCTTGTTTTACTTTCCTTTTCTCATGTATGTATCTAAAAAATCTTTTGTCCCCTTTATTTACTGACTGTGCTATTTTCTCTTCTGTGTGTGATTTGGAAGCTCTTATAACTAATTTCTAACATGCCTAGAAACATTGAACAACATGAACAAAAATGTTTGCATTCCTTTCTCTGGCTCCAACAATTGTGTACAGAAGCAGGGAAGTCCATATCTGGCTTAATTTGATTTCACAGGTACCAACAAGTCAAAATTAACACATCAACAATGAACACCCTCAGCCACTCTCACTGAGTCATCCAATCATTCAGGCACAATATTTTTAATAGCTGCCACTCATGCCCTCACATAGTAGTCAATGGAGTATATTGGCTTGTCACCAGTGGGGTGTCACCAGTGGGGTACCTCAGGAATCTGTACTTGGACCCATTCTCGTTAATATTTTTATTAGTGATATTGCAGAAGGTCTTGATGGTAAGGTATGTATTTTTGCTGATGATACTAAGATGTGTAACAGGATTGATGTTCCAGAAGGGATAAGCCAAATGGCAAATGATTTAGGTAAACTAGAAAAAATGGTCAGAGTTGTGGCAACCGACATTTAATGTGGATAAGTGCAAGATAATGCATGTTGGACATAAATACCCAAGGGCAGAGTACAGAATATTTGATAGAGTCCTAACCTCAACATCTGAAGAAATGGATTTAGGGGTAATTATTTCTGATGACTTAAATGTGGGCAGACAATGTAACAGAGCAGCAGGAAATGCTAGCAGATGATTGGTTTTATAGGGAGAGGTATTAGCAGTAGAAAGAGGAATTGCTCATGCCATTGTACAGAACACTGGTGAGACCTCACTTGGAGAATTGTACGCATGGGCGTCCGCAGGAATTTTTCCGGTGGGGGGGGAGGGCATAATTGTAATGACATCTAGGCTTGGCCCCTTTTTGACAGTGTCATGAAGGGGAGGAGCATTTATCACATACAGCCAGGGTGAATAGCGTTTTCACAACTATGGTGTCAGGAAAACACTATAGTGTTCCTTTCAGCAAATTAAAGGAACATTCTGGTCACCATAACAACTTCATCTAAATGAAAATGCTATGATGCCAGGAAGCCCCTGGGTGCTCTCTTTCCTTTAAGGGGTTAAACTGCTCTCAAATGGTTTAACCCCAAAGGCTTCCTCCAGCTCCAGGTCGCTCAGTGGTATTCGGCATCTGAAACTGAGTGTCAGGAAGTGCAGATTGACGTCAGGCCTGGGTGCCGCTGATTGGCTAGAGTTGACAGTTGACGCTCTAAGCCAATCGCTAGTTCCCGGTTCATAAAAGTGTTTTTACTTTTTTATGAATGGGGAGCTACTGATTGGCGTAGAGTGCCAGCTAACCACTCTAGCCAATCAGCAACACCCCTTCCCAGTGGCACTCTGTGCACTCTGCGCCGGTATTGCAGTTCATTTTAAATCTCACACGAAAAATAGCAGAACAAGCTGAAAAATCCCCTTGACCCCCCCTGCGGACGCCCATGATTGTACACGCTACTGGAAACCGAATCTCCAGAAGGATATTGATACTTTGGAGAGAGTTCAGAGAAGGGCTACTAAACTGGTTCATGTATTGCAGGATAAAACTTACAAGAAAAGGTTAAAGGAACTTAACATGTATTGCTTGGAGGAAAGACATAAAGAGAATCAACACAGTAAAGGAGGAGACTATATTTAAAATAAGAAAAGGTTTAGAGGTGTTAATGTGAAAGAGTGAGTGTGGAAAGGTTGGAGGAGTGACAGAGCTTGGTATGAGTGTGGCATGGTTAGAGTGTGTCAGGACAAGGGGAGGTGGGCGTGACAGGATTGGAGGGGTTTATTTGACAGGGTGATTGTGACAGGATGAATATCAATGAATAGAGTGTGATAGGACTGGGAGGTGAATGTGACAGTGTGAGAAAAGGTGAGTGTGACAGGATTAGGGGGATTCATGTTATAGGGTAAGTGCTGCATGATTGGTTGGGATGAGTGTGTCTGAATCAGGAGGAGTTAATAAGTGTGTGAGGGTGACAGTGTGTGGGGGGGTGGTAGCAGTGTCTGGGGGGTGTCAGTTTGTGTTAGGGGTAACAGAGTGTTTGGAGGGGAGTGCCATAATGTGGAGGGGGTGACAATGTGTAAGGAGGGGGGTGCCAGAGCATAGAGGGGTGACTGTGTGTATGGAGGGGGGGTGCCAGAGTGCAGAGGAGAGTGACAGGGTATATGGAGGGGGGTTCCAGAGTGTGTGGAGGGGGTGCCAGAGTCTATGGAGAAGGGTGCCAGAGTGTGGAGGGGTGACAGTGTGTATAGAGGGGGTTACCAAAGTGCAGAGAGTGGTGCCCGTGTGTGTGTAGAGTGGTGCCCATATTTGCGGAGAGTGGTAACAGTGTGTTTGGAGGTAGTGACAGTGTGTATGAAGGGGTTGCCAAAGTGTGACATTAGTGTGAGAGGGGGTAACATAGTGAGAGAGGGTTACATTAGTGTAAGGGGAGTGTCAGAGTAAGAGGGGGGTGACAAAGTAAGAGCGGGTGACAGAATGAGATGGGGTGACAGTGTGAGAGGGAGGGTGACATAGTGTAGGGGGGTAATGCACAAATAGAAGGAGGGCAGACTAGATGGGCCGAATAGTTCTTATCTGCCGTCACATTCTATGTTTGGTATTGAGAGAGATTAATACTTTTGAAATGATAGATTTGATGCACTCACAAGAATTAAGACTATTTTCTTCTTCAAAACAGTTCAGAAACCTGAAGTGCTGGTGTTTCCATGTATTCACTGAATCTTGGAAGATTTTTTAAACATAATATATCCATTTAATATTGTAAATCACTAGTGACTATGGATTTGGGAATTAAAATTGGCAGTTCAGTTTATATGCTTTTAAACTGGACTCCTCACATTCAATTATCTAGTAAACAAGGTCTTTAGTAGTTTCTTTTTTTTTTCAATGTTGTTACATAAGTGCTGTATAGTGCTGCATTATATCTTCAACTTTTGTTGTTTCTTGGGTAAATAAATCAAGTATGAATGAAATGATTCTATAAACAATTACCTAATTTATGCAGTAATTAGTTTTTCGTCATGATCTAATCTGCATGAATACAATATGTAATAACATTATCTTTTGTATGTCTTCAGGTGTGTTGTGAACTAGAAGAATGCCAGAGTCCTTTTCTTGATTTAGAACCATCAGATTATGGATGTGATCAATTTTTTGTCTATCATCAAGAAAATACTTTAGTAACATATGATCAAATTGCTGCTATCATCAAAGAAGCAATCAACAGAAGACGCATTGGCATGCACCCAAACAGCAGGACTTCCTCCACTGAAGCTGTCGCTGGTAGCGCTCCTCTCTCACAAGGCTCATCTGGCATCATGGAGCTATATGGATCAGACTTAGATCCTCAGTCAAACCCTGGAAATTTTGCAGAAAACCCTCACGATCAAGTACAAGCCCAAGTTGATGTCAACATTGACCTTGTTAGTCCAGACAGTGGATTGGCTACAATACGGAGTAGCCGATCCTCAAAGGAAAGCTCAGTTTTTCTCAGTGATGATAGCCCTGTAGCAGAAATGGCTGGTCCTCATCAAAATTACCTTCCTTGTGTTGATTCCTACAGCCCCATTCCAGAAGGCATTATAGCTGAGGAAGAAACACCATCATCCAGGAATAACAGTGATAATATGGATCTTTTTAATCTTGATCTAGCTCCAAATCTTCGCTCTGAATCTTCTTCCCACTCGAATGACTATTCTATGGCTGATGACTTTTTTTTTCAGAGTGATTCGTCTGAAGGACAGCACCCTATTCCCTTAGAAGGACCAGATGAACAACATCTGTACAAAGATAACATGCCTAAATGCTCAAATGTTTCATTAAGTGAAAATGTGGAAAATATTAGCTTAGTAGAGTTTGATGATGACTTTATGCAAAGTCCAGAAAACCATGAGGACTTCTGTGAAAAAAACCCTGGTATGAATGACATTGTTGAGTATAATTCTCAACTATCTTCTGAAATTCTAGGAAATATAGAAGTTAAAATTCCCCCAACACCTATGAATAGCCTTGTCGAAAGTTCTCCGTTAGATAATGGACCTCCAAGCTTTTTCCCAGAAGACGTGATAGAGAAAATAAATGAAATTGGAGCTAGTGACTTATCTCAGCCTCATGCTAAGTATGCATATTGGTGGAATAGAGAGGAATCAAATTTAACACATGATGCTTTAGTGAATGATGATCCTTGGAGTTCAAGTGAGCAAGAACCTGTATTTCAAAGTCCAGATTCTTGCAAAAAACAAACTTCAAAAGTATTTGCAAAAGAAAACTCTGGAACTGTACATTCAACATCCTCACTGCAGCTGACACTTTATGATTGCCATACAGCAGATATGAAAGAAACTCCAGCTATAAAAGCAAACCATGAAAATAAGACATTTTCAGATTTGTGGAAATCAGATTATCCTCTTCCTGTCACGTCAGATCCATGGAATGGTTCTGTAGAGAAATGTGGACACAGTGCGAAAGACAATCTTATTCCTTGGCATGAAGATAACATAAAATATTTTGCTAAGACAAATGAAGATGTTGAAATAGATTCAGATAATTCTTCAGAAAATACTCCTGACAATGAGATGGAAAATGCAGCAAGTGAAGAGAAAAAACACAAGTTACAATTGAGTAACAATCAGGATATGGGGTCAAAGCCTATGCTGAAAGCATATAGTACTGGAGAATTTCTTCCCCAAAATATGTATGCCTGGGATTTTTATGAAGAATGTAAAGATTCAAAAACTGCAGAAGCCCAAGTCAGCTGGGAGGACCCATTACTATCTTACAGATGCATGGATTTCACTGATACTAACACCATCAAAGACTACATTGTTTCACCACCAGACACAAATTACTCAACATCAGACTCAAATGTATCTCCTACATTTTATGATGAGATGAAAGAACCAGAAAAACTTATGGAGCAGCAGAAAATGTTCGATAGAACAGGAGGAATTTCTCAAGCATGGAGTAATGAAAATCAATTAGTCAATGATATCCACTGGCAAAAATTAGAGAACACTAATTATCCAGTAAATGATTCAATAAAATTATCCAATAACATTAGCCAATTGGAAAATTTAGATTCCAAGTTTTTAAAACAGGACACTCGGAATGATATGAGCAGTTTAGATATAGGCGGTGAAATACACCTTATGCAATCCTCTAATGTAAAATCAGAAAAACATGAGAATAATAACAAAATGAACAACAGAACACCTAGTTTTACCAATGATGGAATCCTTAACCAGTGGGATGATAAAGAAGCATCACTAAGTAGCAAAGAGCTAGGCAAAGGGATTATGAAATTAGATGAATGCTTTAAAAGAAGTGATATTCCTTCAGGTAAAGTACCTCTTGTAAAAAATGATCGCAATTTAGTAGATATATCACAAGAAGGAAATCCAAAGGAAAAGTACACCATAAGATGTTTGCCATTAAGTGAAGCAAGCAATGACATTCTTTGGAAACATCAAGAAGACTCAGAAACTGATACATCTGAAAAAAATAATACAAATTTCAAAAGTAGCAAATTATCAACTACAAGACCACCAAGTGTCTCTGGTTTTGAATTCCTGTCCCCACGTTTATCAAATATAGTGCAAAATGTTTTGAGTGACAATCCCGTTGAAGATACTGAGAAGGAAGTTGACCATATTATATGTGCAGCTAAGATAAATCAAGACTCTCCAGAAACAGAATTTGAGGAAGATACAGAATCCTCTTCATTAAATACACCTGGTAATTTAGAAAGTCCAGATGCAAGTTATTTCACAGAGTGGAATCTGTTAAGTAGATCACCAATGTCAATTATAACAGAGTGCCAATATGACTTAAGTGGTCTTTGCAAAAGTGCCACAGAGTTGCCAGCTGAGAACAATCACAGTCAAGATGAATACAAGGCCAGTTTTGTTGAAAACAATTGTTCCTCTAGAAACTTAGTTTCACCAAACCCAGAGGCTTATAATACATATATAACACATCACACAAAAAACTCTTTTGAAAATGAATATCAGTCATTTAATAGGAAAATTGAAATAGAAGAGAATGTCTTATTTAGTGATCCACCATTTGAGAATCATTTAATTTCAACAGGTGTGAGTGATGTTATATCACAAGAAAATAGCAAAGAAAATTTGTGGAGTAATAAAATACGTGACAAACTTGATTCATTGGGAACAGAATCTGATTTAAGCTCTAGCTTTTCAAACATATACTTAAAAGATGATTTGAAACTCAATACTTATAGTGATAAAAACATTTTAAGTAGCTCTTCTCATTCCAGTGTATCAAGTCCTGAGTTCGATGATAGCTGGGGAATGTTACAGGAAAATACACACAATGACAGTCTGGGTACAAATAAATTGGAATATGTGTTAGAATCTAAAAATAATGAACAAAATGATACTACGTCTCAACATGATACAAAATCAGAAGAAAGTCTTCATCAGGATAGAGTCTCAGTCAGTGCCCTACAGAAGGTTCCAATGAATTTAGATATTTGGAATACACAGGTATATGAAGACTCAGAGTCTTCATCAACAAGTCCTGAGGATAATGATGGCCTTGATCGTTCATCTCCATTTGATAAAGAACTGAGAAGAAAGAACTGTTGTGAAGAAGATCTGATGGCAAGGGGAAATTCAGAATCTCTACTGATTGAAAGACACCAGTTAAATGCACTTATGCCAAAGGTAGATGAGCATTTAGGGCATGAACCGAAACAGAAGGATTTGCTTCACGATTTGTATACAAATAATCAATCAGTAATAGGATCAAATGAGCATCCAGATAATACCAGTTTAGATTCATATCTCAATAGCCCTCAACATTTCACATTACACCAAGGTTATCTTCAGTGCACCAGTGTTTATTCAGAGGACAAATCAGCCAAATTACCAGAAAGCGACCTTACAACTGAGAGAAGTTCAAACAACATTGAAGTGAACAAAACAAGATTGATACAGTTTGGTGGCGAAGCAAAAGATGAGGCTTCAACATTTAAAACCTCAGACCATATGACTGAAGTGCTGCATTGGTGGAACAAAGAGGAGGAAGTAAATGATGTATTAAAAAGACAATCTCACAACACCATACTTCAGCCTAGTGAATTATTAAAAAACAATAGGTCAACAGAAAATAATGAAAATGTTAATATTATGACTGTTGTTTCATCCAATGACAGTTCTTCTTCACTTGGTCATTGTTTTGAAGGAGATATTTTCACTTCTGAAAATTACTTTGATAAACTTATTAGTCCTGTTGATTCAAATGCAGAAAAACAGCCCATACGGTCTCATCCTTTAATAATACCAAACCACAATATGTATTTTAATGATGTTTTTACAAGTGAATCCCAGCCTATGAGCAAAGTTATATCCTCTGTACAAGAACATGTAGATATGGTAAACAACTGTGACAATATTTCCCAGACATCCAGAAGCCCCGATTTGTCTAAAGAGTATGAAACAAGTCAAGCATATGTCCAGGAATTACATGCAAACGGAAAATTTGAGACTGAAAAAAAAGTTGATGGTGCAGAGTTGAGCTACAGTTTAAATGGTAATGAAGCCTTTCCTCAAACTTTTAATTTAGATAAGAAAGATGATTTGACTAACTACCATAATGAACATATAATTAAGATGAAGAATAGAGTAGCATCAGAATCACTAGTCTCACTCACATCTCCTGAATACACAAAAAATTTAAATGAGTCTTCTGTGAGAATTTCTGAACCAAGTTTGAAATTTAGTATGAGTGAGCATATTTGGGATTTAAACTCAGATGATAATAAAAAACAAAGACTCAGTCAGGTTGATACTGATAACTCACTCTTTGATTTAGATGAATATGATAACTACAGCAGAATCCAAGCTAATGAAAATGTTTGTTTATTAGATCCAACTTTATCTATTCCAATGACAAACTGTACAGAACATGTGTTGCCTACATATGGTAACAAAGAAACTGAAGAAAACATTGCACAAGGTATTTCAATGCTATTAAGAAATGAACATTCATTCTCTCCTAATGAACAAAACATAACTTTGGGGGTTGAACCCAATTTAAAACAGGTGGATACGAAAACAGACCTAGCAATGGATTCAGCATTGCATAGTCAAATTTCACCATTAGAGGGAGATAAAAAACCATGCAAAGGTAAGAAGATGATCTCAAATAAAACATTAACATTTTTAAAGGAATGTGTTAGCAAAATACTTTTTTGTTTTAATGAAAATAACATTATGGATGTCATTTAATGTTGATAAATATGGCTAACTTGATTTTGAGTTAGTTAGTTAGTTAGTTAGTTACAAAAAAAATTAAATATGTTTTTCACGTGTTTATTCTATTTATTTTTCAGAACATGTAGAAGGCCCAATTTCAGTTTGGAACCTTGACACCACAGATAATGCAAGATCAGTTCTTTTGGACCCAATGAAACATAGTGTGGAGAATTCTCTCAAGAATTCAGTTAATTGTACTACAGATGAGATAATTGAGGGTAGTTTTCAGAGTGGTTGCTTTGAAAGGGCCTCTGATACAATAAAAAACAGTTTTCCATTAACGGACAATAATGTTGTGTCTCAACAAACAAAGTCTAGTAAAGCCTATTCAATGAACTTAACAGATACATTTCAGGCAATCTCCATGACAAATGGGAGCGAAAAGCAAGCTGCTCCTAACCCTCCTTGCCATTCACTTCAGATAGAAGAAAAACGTTCTTCAATTATACCACAAAGACTTGCCAGTGAAAAGAAATCAGAGGACATCTCTGAACAAGATCACAGCTGGAGCATAATATTGAGTCAGACGGAAGTAACTGATACCTCACCTGAAGATATTTTTAGCAGATCAGTGGATTCAGATAAAGAGCTAGGAGAAAGTCTATGTCAAGCATATGAAAATCCAGATGAGTATCACACAGAGATCAAGGGTCATGACTACATGGACCTTGAAGAAAGTTTTGAAATGTGTAAAATGGAAGAAAGTGCTATAAAGTATCCTAAAGCCCCTTCTGATCCTATAAGCTCACATGAAAAAGACATGCTGTATGAACATCATCCAGAAGGTGGCATGGTTGCTAGGCAGATGGACACTGGAGTTGCCCAAAGGTAAGACAATTGATTGTGAACCATACAACCATTCCTGTTTCTAGCCTGTATCAGTTTTATAACAACTTAATAATTTTACTAGTGATGTTTGCCTAAATTGTGAATGTAATGTTGAACTAGTTCTATGGGGTGAGTTTTTGGGGAACTAAAGTTTGCAATATCATTCAGACACAACAAACTACAAACATTTCTTTAGAAACTGAACAAAGGAGCAAAATGGAGGAAAAAATATTATGCAGAAAAAATGTACTGTGTCCGCCAAAGGAAAATAAAATATGCAAAAAATTAACTTAAAACTCCAGCAAGTCATAAGAAAGAGCAAATTGGATATCCCATCTCTATTTAAAAAATCCACACAGCCTGAATTGCATAAAATGGAGTGTACCTGTCAGTTTCCCTCACAAATTATACATAAATGAAAACCTTCATGCTTCAGTCATAAAACATCACTAAAAATAAAAAAATAAATAAATACAAAAAAACTATCATAAATTGATGCATCTGTAAAATATAAAAGAATATGGGATTAAAAAAATCTCTTGGGAAAAATCAAACCTAAAAATGCATAAAGCATTTGAAGTTCTAAAGGGAGAGATTTCTATTAGTATTACTAAAAAGAATTCAAGCCGCTGCTACTACAGAATAACACCGTAAAGGGACACTATAGGCACCCAGACCACTTTATCTCATTGAAGTGGTCTGGGTGCAAACTCCCATCACCCTTAACCCTGGGCATGTAATTATTGCAGTTTCTACATGTGATGAACTGAGCCTCGTCACGTGTTCTAGGAGGGGCCTGTTTGCCAGCCTCCTGCCTCAGCACTAAGGGCCGTGCAAAAAGGCTCATAAACGACCTTGTTCCTGCCTTTTTGCTACTCTGTTTGGTAGATTGCATTCCTCTCCTATTTTAACCGAACAACCGCACGAGCTAGGGACCACCCGGGAGCTATTAACACCTTGGAACAGTTCTCACCGCCATGTTCTAATTGTTCCTATGGACAACCACGAGACGGGGGCCATCTTGTTTGCATGAACACAGGCAGTGGTGTTTGGGTATGAATCTCATGGAACTAAAATCTGACACAGAAACTCCCGAACACCGCTAGACTTCCATCATCACCTGCATTCGGTGGAATCGTTCGTCTGGAGGAGGGGAACAAGCTCCAGGGTAAGAACTTTAACTATGTTTGGTAGTTTACCGACCGCAAGCCCTGATTCTCTGGAACTATTTTGGGCATGGGACCATGCGCGCGGTCGGTAAAATAAATGACTTCCAGGACATTCCTGAACCCCTGAACTGATCTGGGTGATTTTTGTATATGTTGGTCACCCAGATCAGGGCTATCAGGGGACATCTGTGGGGGTTGTGTTTTTTTTTTTTTTTTGTGCCTGGAGATAATTGAGTTAATACAATGTCTGACTCAATTATCTCCCAGGCAGAGGGGAGGGATTGTATGATTGTTTATGGGAGTGTCATGTATTTAAACACCTTTGTCATTGGTCTGTGACTTTGTGCTGCAGTCCCCCCCGAGGTCCAGGTGGGAGTGCCTCTTGCATGGGGACTTGCATATAAGGCCAGTTGTGGCTACCATTTAACAGATTCATTTTACCCTTCATGAAGTCTAGGTTTATGTTTGGGGAATTGGAGAACTATATTCACTCTGGGGATTGCTATATCATAATACTCCCCTGGGTATAATCACTAGCTCTTATAAGAGCTGTTCCTGCTATACTCTCTGGAGTAAGAGAGGTTCACCCACTGGAAGCTGGATCCTGGTCTTGGATCCAGGGTGGGTGGAGGACGGCAAGATCCCCAACCCCCAAGGTCGCCTAAAAGTCGCTGGACATCCTCAGATGCAACAAATACAGTAATCTTGTAGCAATATCAGCATCTCTATCCCAGCATGTATCAAACTAGAACTTAAAAAAAAAACTCCTTATAATATACTAATTATTCTCTCTTGCCAAGTGGCAGTATAGTCGCTGTTACTGAGACATGGTATAATGAGAAAAATGATTGGGATGTAGCAATACCAGGGTACTCTTTATATAGAAAAGACAGGGAAGGTAAGAAAGAAAGGAGTGGTGGCCCTAAATGTGAAGGATAGCATAAAATCTAGCTTAATAAAAGTTAGTGAGGTGAACATAGAGCCCGTTTGGGTTACGTTAGAATTTGGTAAACACACAGTAACTCGTGTAGGTGTGATTTATAGGTCCCAGGACAAATAGAAAAGTTAGACAATCTACTAGTTGAGGAAATAGCTAAAATGACAATGAAGGGTGTAGTTATCATCATGGCTGATTTCAATCTTCCTGATGTGAACTGTAAATCCAAAAGTCGGGCAACTATAGGCCCGTAAGCTTTACTTCAGTAGTGGGGAAAGTAATGGAAACGATGTTAAAGGATAGGATTGTTGAACATCTAAAAAAACATGGATTTCAAGAACAGAGACAACATGGGTTTACTTCAGGGAGATCATGCCAAACTAATCTTATTGATTTTTTTGATTGGGTAACTAAAATAATAGATCACTTGGGTGCAGTAGACATTGCTTACCTAGATTTCAGTAAGGCTTTTGACACTGTTGCACATAGAAGGCTTATCAAGAAACTGCAATCTTTACGTTTGGATTCCAGTATTGTTGAATGGGTAAAGCAGTGGCTGAGTGACAGGCAACAGAGGGTTGTAGTCAATGGAGTATATTCGAAGCATGGCCTTGTCACCAGTGGGGTACCTCAGAGATCTGTACTTGGACCAATTCTCTTTAATATTTTTATTAGTGATATTGCAGAAGGCCTTGATGGGAAGGTGTCTTTTTGCTGATGATACTAAGATATGTAATAGGGTTGATGTTCCAGGAGGGATAAACCGAATGGCAAATTATTTAGGTAAACTAGAAAAATGGTCAGAGTTGTGGCAACTGACATTTAATGTGGATAAGTGCAAGATAATGCATCTTGGATGTAAAAACCCAAAGGCAGAGTACAGAATATTTGATAGAGTCCTAAAATCCACATCTGAGGAAAGGGATTTAGGGGTGATTATTTCTGATGACTTAAAGGTAGGCAGACAATGTAATAGAGCAGCAGGAAATGCTAGCAGAATCAACACATTAAAGGAGAAGACTATATTTAAAAGAAGAAAAACTACCGCAATAAGAGGACATAGTCTTAAATTAGAGAGGCAAAGGTTTAAAAATAATATCAGGAAGTATTACTTTACTGAGAGGGTAGTGGATGCATGGAATAGCCTTCCAGCTGAAGTGGTAGAGGTTAACACAGAGGCGTCACTGGGGGGGAAGAGGAGGCCATGGCCCCCCTACATCATGCAGTGATCCCCCCCCACAATTGAAATTCATAAAGTCATAATCTAAAACAGGATTTCCCAACCCTTGGTGGCAGGGCAGCAGCACCGCACGGTCTGGGAACCTGTATGAAGGGCCATCGGGTGGCCCATGCCCTTAGGGCCACCTGATGGAAATATGCAATAAGGAGCCCGGTCGTGCACTGTGGCACTTTAACAGCACGACCAAGCCCCTTCTATCCGCAAAGAGAGCTGGGAGGAAGTAACAGCGTATCACTTCCTCCCAGCTCACTCACTCAGCTGCGGTGGAGAAGCAGGAGTAAGCCGCGAGGATGGTCCCCAACTTCCACCAGCCACAGTCAGCAGAAGGTGGCTTCATTTTTTTTAATGTGTGTTTGTTTATCTGTTTGTATGTGTGTAATGTGTGTGTATCTGTATGTAGTGTGGGCATCTGTGTGTTTGTATGTGTATATGTGTAGTGTATGTATCTGTATGTAGTGTGGGTATCTGTGTGTTTGTTTGTATGTGTGCAGTGAGTGTATCTTTGTGTGTGTGTATTTGTATGTGTGTATCTGTGTATGTTTAGAGTGTGTATGTGTTTGTATGAGTGTAATGTGTGTGTATCTGTGTATGTGTAGTATGTAGTGTGGGAATCTGTGTGTTTGTATGTGTGTAATGTTTCTAATATGTGTGTTTGTATGTGTGTCTCTGTGTATGTGTATTATGTGTGTGTGTGTGTATGTTTGTGTGTGTAGTGTATCTGTGCATAGTGTGTGTGTGTCTTTATGTGTGTAGTGTGTAGTTTGTGTATACTGTATGTGTGTAATGTGTATCTGTGTATGTAGTGTGTGTATCTGTATGTCTGTGTATCTGCATGTGGGGCAGTGTGTGTATCTGTATGTGTCAGTGTCTGTATGTGTCTGTGTGTATGTTTGTATGTCTGTGTATCTGCAGGCATATCAGTGTTTCTGTACATCTGTATGTGTGTCAGTATCTACATGTGTGCCAGTTTTGATACATATACTGACACACATACAGTTGCAAAGACATACAGATATACAGACACACAAACACTGCCACACATGCAGATGCATAGACAAACAGATACAATCACTGACACACATACGGATACAGAGACACAGATACAAACACCGACACATATGCATATACACAGACACAGTATATAGGTAAGTGTATTGGCTGCAGTGCACACACAGACACAAGCTACATCCCCAGCATACATACAGACACTACATCCCTTTAAATACAGTTCCTGTTTTTCACCTCTAGTGGCCTCCCTAGCTACTAGTCACCTCGGACTCACCTGTATGATATGAAACAAAATTCTGCTATAAATGGCCACACCCAACAAAGCAAGAGGCCTTTACATTGAAGTTGGTGTTCACAATACAGACTTCCGATCCTGGCTCCTGTAAAACCACCTGTAACTTACCTGAATTGCTACCACCCCTGCTCCTTACCAACTTGGATTATCTACAACTACTTCTCTGCAATATCCTACCTAACTGCTTTATACAACCCTGCTTCATACCAACCTGGATACCATACATCTCTTCTTTAACCTGCCTACCTGGATTTATACAACCCTGCAAATTCATTATCTGGACATTGCTGAACATAACTATTAACAAGGTGTTATTTATTTTCTCTGACTCATTATAGTTCCTATTACCTGCCTTATTCTTCCTGTACTTTATCCAGCTTTATTTTTTGTACACTTTTTTGTTTTCTATTTAGGGCATATTGCCTTAACGTTTATTTCTCTCTCTCCTTCTCCTTATTTATTCTATACGTTATTCTGCTGTAATGGCAAAAGCTACAAATAAAGCCTCTTCAGTTAACTCTGGCAATCGTCTCCTACCTGACCTGATCGAGAGCATGACAATGGGAGAATGTGTGGGGTGGATGTGTGTGTGTGTGTGTGTATGGGTCAGTCTGTGTGGAGAGGGGTCAGTCTGTGTGTGTGTGTGTATGGGTCAGTCTGTGTGTGTGTGTATGGGTCAGTCTGTGTAAGTGCTTGAGCTCCAAGAGCGATACCTCTCATCTCGTGTCCTCTCCTGTACCCAATGGATAGGCAGCCTTCTTCACCACCAAGGATCTGATTTTACCACCCCCTCCCTGCAAGATAAGATTAGCTAAAGTGGAATATTATTTTTTTTAAAAACAAAACCAATTATGTGACGGACCGCCTGGCACCCCGACTGGGTACCTCCGTCAATCGCTGCTTCCTAGTATGTTCAAGCACCATAAGCACTGTACTGAAACACCATAACCACCGTAGACTCCCACAAACCGCTGCAGCTTGGTTGGGGATCTCGCTGTCCTCCACCCACCCTGGACCCAAGACCAGGATCCAGCTTCCAGTGGGTAAACCTCTCCTAGTCCAGAAAGCGTAGCAGGAACAGCTCTTAAAAGAGCTAGTGATTAAACTCAGGGGAGTATTGTGATATAGCAATCCCCAGAGTGAATGTAGTTCTCCAATCCCTCAAACATGAGCCAAGACTTCATGAAGGGGTAAACAAATTTCAATTCAATGGGAGCCACACTTGGCCTTTTATGACAATCCCCATGCAAGTGGTACGTCCACATGGACCTTGTTGTGGACTCCAACACAAAGACACAGACCAATAAGAACAGAGATTAAATGCCCGGCACTCCCATAATAAACATACAATCCCTCCTCCCTGCTTGAGAGATAATTGGATCAGTAACTGTATTAATTCTAATCCAATTCTCTCCAAGCACAGAAAAATCATACTTTTTTTTTAAACATCCAAAAGTACCCTAAAAATACATAAAACCCCACAAATGTTACATCCCTTAATAGCCCTGATCTGGGTGACCAACAGTTCAGGGGTTCAGAAATTTTATGGAAGTCATAGTTTTTACTGACCGCACGGTCCCATAGCCGAAAATAGTTCCATAGAATTGCGGCTAAGTGCTGCTGGAGGATCGAAAATAGTTCCAGGGCATTCGCAGTTAAGTCCCCCTGAAGTGCTGTAGCAGGTGCTCAGGGGGATTAGGACTGTAGTAGGTGCAGGGTGGGCATAGGGACGTTAGCAGTGGCACAGAAAGATTGAGTGCTGTAGTGTATGTATGGGAGATAGGGGTGCAGGTGAGCTTAGGATCTGTTGTGGTGTAGTAGAGACATAGGGTCTGAAATGGGTGCAGGGGGGCATAATGACTGTAGTGGGTGCAGGGAGGCATTAGGATGTATTGGCTGCAGGGGGGCGGCATCAGGAATGTGTTGTGTTGTGTTGTATGCAGAAGGAATAGGGGCAGTAGCAGGTGCTAGGATTGATAGGGACTTTAGCAGATTTGGTGGGGGCATAGGGGCTGAAGTAAATGTAAGGGGCATTGGGGCTGTAACAGGTGCAGTGGAGTGATGGGTCTTTTCATGGGTGCACAGAGAGAATGGGTACTGTAGTGAGTGCAGTGGAGATAGCGGTGCAGTGGGGCATATGATATGTAGTGGGTGCAGGGGAGACATAGGTTCTGTAATGAGTGCAGTGGGAAAGGGTCTGTTGTGAGTGCAGGCTGTTGTGAGTGCAGAGAAAGACAGTTGCTGTAGTGGTGCAAGTTGGGCATAGGGGCTGTAGTGTGGGTAGGGGTGGCATACAGGACAAAGTGGGTATGGGGGATAGGGGCTGTGATGAGTGTAGTAGGATTAAGGGCTATTGCAAGTGCATGAAGGAATAAGGGCTGTTGTGGGTGCAGAGAGAGACAGTGGCTGAAGTGGGTGCAAGCTGGGCATAGGGGCTGAAGTTAATGAAGGGGGATTGGAGCTGTTGTAGATACAGGAAGGAATATGGGCTGTAGTGAGTGCAGGGAAGTATAAGGGCTGTGGTGTGTGCAGGGGGGCATAGGGGCTGTAGTGGTTGCATGGGGATACAGTATAGGTCCTGTGGTGGGTGCAGGGGGCATATGGCATGCAAGGGGTTATAAAAACTGTAGTTAGTGCAGATGGAAATAGTGCTCTGTTGGGTGCAAGAATCATATGCAGAGGAGATTATGGAGGAGACCTGGCAGAGAGAGAGCAGGACCTCAAAAAGTGGGGGGAAATTTATTGTGCGATAGGTTGCATGGCCCCTGCAACCTATCACTGGAATATGTGTGTGTAATTTTACCTTTCTGTTTGGGGAAACCTCTTATCTCCCCACTCAGCTAGAGCATGGTTGTTTAGTCGGGCCCCTAACTGCTTCTGGCCCTTTTCCATGAGCAATGTACCCAAGTAGTCAGTCTGCCTTTCCTATTCTTAATTTGAAATAGTCACCTTCATCTACAAGCAGGCAAGGCATGATATTTTATGTATGTTGACCTACTGGAGAGTGGGCATTATTTAGTTTATTGATGAAACATTGTGTCATCAATTATGCACACATCATACAAACCCGACCACGGGTGTGTATAAAGAGATGAGCACTAACAGCATGCTGCATCGGAAATCACGACAGAGTGGCACGGAGTTTGAGATTCTGTAAAAAATCTTGAGTATCAAGCAAACATATAGGTAGGGACATGACACATGATCTTTAATGATAAATATCAACAAACTTAGCTATCGGCTCAAGTAACCCATCCATAGCCGTTACAATTAATTTTCCAAGAGGGTTTTTGGATACTGCACAAACAAAATGATTTGCCTAAATATTCAAATTGGAGACCAGCATTGATAATGTCAAATCTTTGTTTGAAACGTGTCCACCGAATCCAAGCTGAGCCTCCCTTATCTGCTGGATGGATTACTGGGGTCCGGAGTCAAATCTATCAGCACAGACCTTTCATCCTTTGTTGAATTCAAACAATGACACGCTGATGACATGATGACTTTAATGTAAAATTTGACTCGTGAAGGACAGGGGTTTATTGCCTCAACTGGTGTGTCTCTTCTGTGTTCATTATGGCACAAAGTGTATTGTAATTTGTACATCTCAATTTCCGTATGAAAAGAATCTGGTTTTGTCACTGGGACAAAAGTAAGACCGTTGCTCAATAATGAATAATGATCTGAAGACAAGACCTTATCAGACGAAATATACACCAGTGTCATTTCTGAAATATTGAGGTGGATCCTGTATTTCTTGTTTTTCAGTTCCTTCCATGCCATTCACTTTGTCCTGATATTATGGTAGTGAGGATGACTTGTTAAACTGTCATCCTTAGACTCAGCATCAGGCGCTGGTTTCCTACAAGTAACATCAATGGTGTTCATAGATGGTTTACGAAACCAAGGTCTGAATTTAGGAAGGAGGGGTACCCTTGTCTGTGGTTGTGACCCACTAAGCCAACAATACAACTGATGTAATCGTGATTGACCTTTTCAAGTTTCAGTCTCATTTTAAGTGGCTGTAATGGATTGCAATGTATTTATGCAATTCCTTAATTCCTTGCCAACCTCCTCAACCACAATCACCACACAGTCAAGTGAGAATTCATTGGCAAAATTCATCCATCTTTTACAAAAATCTGGATTTTGACATCTTATTGTGTGAGCATTTCTCACCCTAAATAAATTGCATAAACTGCTTCATTTAAGTCCTGTAAAAGACATGATCTCTGGAAATATATTAATATTGAACATTGCGTATATTTATATTATAGAGAATAAAATAAAACTAAATCTGTATGAATGGGATGTTATACTGCATGTGTCATTTTGTATGAGGTTACACTGCTTTTCCCCCTTGGTCCTTCACAAATCACTGTTCATTCAGTGCAATCAGCAGACAGTGCTGCTTCTACACAGCCTGCAGAAGGCAGGTGATCATCTCTATTTAGATGTACCACAAATCATGTGACCAGAACATGGTGGAGATCAGTATTCCGAGGAAAAACAAAGAGGGATGCTGGAAATGCAGTAAGCTTCTTTACCCAGCCAACACACCACAAAAAGGATCCTCGTGAAGCTTTTGAAAGGTAAATTAGATTATGCTCAGAAGGCAGGAACAATTGACAGCCTGGCCTACTAACCGTGGAACTGTAGTTTTTTTATGAATGAAAAAAGGAGACAGAGCTGCCAGCCATGGGGCGGTCCATATTTCATTTGTGGATTCAGCTGGCCAGCTTAATGCTAATACTGAATAAGTTGTGATGGAGAACAGCTGGATTTGGCATTGATCATGATTTTGTTATAGGCATATAATATATATATATTTAGTATCCATCGGTTTATGCTCTTTTCAATGACAAGGAACTAGATTTTATTATAATATGGCATTAGGAATACAATAATGAAAAATGGCTAGCAAGTCTTTAATCATTCAGTTGCATGAATTGGAGTGCTGTAGGATGGACTCGTGGGGTTAATAGTGTGTGTCATATATCAGCGTGAACATTGTATATGTCAACTGAATTTGCATCTCTTGGAATTGTGTTAGTCTAATGCTCTGAAAACCTTTCCTGCTTTACATCCATTTGCAATGCGTCAAGTTTTAGAATTTTGCATGTGTTAAATGAGAATAGCATTTTTCAGCATGTATAAATAGATTCAATATAATGAATATGGATAGTGTGTTTCCGGATTTTAATAATAATAAATTGCAGCTTACAAATGAAAGGACCTTTCTGTCTGAAAGCTTGCAAAGTTCCCTCTTTCATTACCAATAAGCGTATTGCTTATACATTTGCTTTTGTAGGTTTATTATGAATACACTAGCAGGGTTATTCACTAAAGTGAGAATTGTTAAGAATTCAAAGTAAATTCAAAGAGATTTTCCCATTTTAGATCAAAAAAGCTGAACTGGAAGCATAGTCGACTTATAAAAAAAATAAAAAATCAATATTTGGCCTTAAAATTAGAATTTCACTTTTAATTAACTTTGAATTCATGACAATTTCCACTTTAGTAAATAACCCCTAAATGTATAAAAGAGCATTTATTTAACCCCTCAAGGACCAAAGTAACTCTTTGCAACCATCACAGTGTGGTCCCAAGAGACTATATACCCGCATGGAACAACCTGCGTATTTAGCTTGTTAAATGCACTGCTGCTCTTAGTGCTGTAGTTCATTCCAGTCTATGTCCTCATTAGGATTATATAGAATATATTGTTGCTGGACTTTAAGGGGTTAAAGGACCACTCCAGGCACCATAACAACATCATTTCAATGACGATGTATGGTGCGAGTATGTCCTCAGCTCTGGCTTACATGAAGAGGTTAAATCATTAATGAAGAGTTTAACCCCAAAGTCTTCAATACAGCACCTAATCTGTTTGCCCCTGTACTTCCATTGAGTGTCCAAGGCTTCATTCGGGAAGTCACGGACCAGACGCTGCTGTCAGCTGATGCCCTCAGCCTATCAGTAGCTACACGTTGAGAAAAGAGAGTAGAAAAGACATGTACCTGTTTCACTATGCTGACGTATATGTATGTGCATTTTTCTATTTATAGTTTCCCTTTATATTAAGTCCATGTGAACTGCACTGTAAGCTATCCTGTGGAATATATGATTGTAGCATTTATCGTTTCATTGCTTTGCAAATGGAATAAAATATACACTCTTCTTAAAGGAACACTATAGTGTTAAGGATACAAAACTGTAGCTAACACTACAGTTCCTCCCTCCTCCCCCCCCATTCATGCAGCAGTTGACCCTTTACAGCACTCACATTAGGGACCTCGGCTCTGGCTCTGTCTTGCCTCTGCATTGAATCAATGCTTTCCTATGGGGAATTTGAAGGAGCTGGATGTTCTCATGTGCAGCATAAGGATGTCCTGCTTTGTTTCATGGAGTTAAACTCTGGTATACAGCCCTTAGACACAATTTTAACCCTTTAACATAAACACTGAAGTTTCTCAACTAAATTGCAAGGTTAAGGGGACAGGGACAGTGCACACAGACTACTTCAATGAGATGAAGTGGACTGGGTGACTATAGTGTCCCTTTAAGAAGAAACGATACATAATATTTATAAATTGGCATTCCATTTCATACATTTCTAAAGATAGATTCAGATAAAGATGTGACTAGACCATACCTCAAATATCTAAATTAAATAATAAGGGTGTACTGTCCACTCCACTGCCCCACCACAGGAAGTGAAACATGTCTGTCTGAGCGCTCTGATTGGTTGGCTTACAAGCCAACCAGTCAGAGCACTGTAATGGGAATTCAATACAAGTAAAGAAGATTTCTGATAAGTATAATTTTTTTTAGGTATTATGATTTTATCATTTATTTTTACAGGTATTATTTTCACTATTATTAATGTCGGGGCAGGGTTAATTGAATTTAAGGGGGTTGCCTAGTCACCCTGGGGGATAACTATGCCACTAATTAGGGAAGTGAACATTGGTATGTCCACTTTCCTTCAATAATTAATTAGAGTCCCCATCTGCCATCCATGGGGGGGGAGGGTTTGGAGGGGGACACTTGGTACCCCCCTTAATATTATTATTAGAGCCCCCACCCGCCTCCCTAGGTTATCTAGTGAAAGCCACTACCTGGCACCAATTGATCTCCCCCTCAATTATCTAGTAAAAGCTCTCACCCACCGACAGTGGGTGACTAGTCCTTTTACAAAATACATATCAGGAAATAAAAAATCATGGAATGAGTTAAAAAAGTATTCCAAGCTCCATAACCACTAGAGACTACTGTAGTAGTTTTAGTGCCAGGAGTGCTTGTGACAAATGCTCCTTCCCATGAACATTTGCCACAGACTCCTGGAGGAGTGTGTAAGCCAGCCTCCTGCCCACCGACTATGGTCCAGGTCAGAGACACCGTTTGGGAGTTACCCTGTCCAGCTGCCATTAGCAGCTTTCCCTGGGTGCCCCTGGTTCGACACTTTCCCTTCATTCAAATAAAAACCAGATGCTAGCTACCTGGTGGCCGCATGAACTAATCCCACGAATGGTCCTCAGTGGTATTTAGCCACAACCGCTATGTAACATGCCGCTAGTGAACTAATTTCGGCATGAGAACTTTGTGGGTGACCTCAGCAGGACATAGCTGCAAATGTTATGGAACTGTTTTCGCCATGAGGTAACCATGCGGTTCCTGGACAACTTGGTCCAGGGTTTTGAGCCACTCTGAAATCCGCCAGGAGATTGCTTTTTGGAGGGAAGGTGCCTGAGACTAAGAGGAACAAACGTTACCTAAAAGCCAGACAGAGCACCCCGTATAGCGGCCACAGGAGCTCCTGAAACTGGAACTATTTTGGGCGTAGGACCACGTCTGCAGCCGGTCAGAACTGTAACACGGTGCATTCCCCTTACACTGCATGGATCGGAGCGCTATTTGGAAAACTTGGGCACTCAGATCAGGGCTGTTGGGGATATATAATATGCAGGGTTATTTTGTGTTTTTATTGTGTTTTGGGGTACTTTTATGTTTTTATATTTTGTGTTTGCCTCTCTGTTCCTAGGAGATAGCTTAGCGGTCTTTAACGCAATTTTCTAACAGGACCAGAGATTCCTGGGACGGGCTTGTGTTGAAAAAACTGGAGACCCCCTGCTGGGGTCTGTACATAAAAGGCAGAGTTTGGCTTATTAAAATCAGTTGTACTCCCAGAACAATGTGTTGTCTAGTTACTGGGAGGGGAAAGGGCTAATCACTGCTCAGCACCTTGCTCCAGCACGTGGAGAATTCAGCAGGGAAAGTCCTTGTACGGTTTAGAGCTCCCAGGACTGTGTGTCGTCCAGTCTTTGGGAGGGAATAGAGCAAGCCCCCTATCCTGTTCCAGGATGGAGAGGCTACAGGAGGAACCCAATCAAGCCACAGCTACTGGGGCAGAAGCACTGAGGTTTCCCAGGTTCCAGCTAGGAAGCAATCCTTGGTGGATGTACCCAGCCGGGTACAGGGAGCTCCACTACAGTGCTTTTCTGTATTTGACCACTAACCTGGGTACTGCAGCCTGTATTTCCAGTCTTATTCAGCAAGGGAATCCAGTTAGCTCTGTAGAGTTAGGCAGGTCTAGGGAAAGCCATATTAATTGGTTGAGAATGTCAGCTGAGCACTCTTAGCCAGTGAAAGCAGTCTTGGATTGTTCATGCTTCCTCCTGTAGAGACATCCGGACTCTCCTGCAGTTGCCCGGGGAAGTTAGCTGTAACACCATACTAGAATGACTACTTAAAGGACCACTATAGTGCCAGGAAAACATACTCGTTTTCCTGGCACTATAGTGCCCTAAACGGTGCCCCCACCCTCAGGGTCCCACACCTGTGGCGCTGAAGGGGGAGGAAGGGGTTAATCCCTTACCTTTTTTCCAGCGCTGGGCTCCCTCAGCGCCTCTAGCGGCTGTCAATGAGACAGCCACTAGAGGCTGGATTAACCCTAAAGTAAACATAGCAGTTTCTCTGAAACTGCTATGTTTACAGCAGAAAGGGTTAAACCTAGCTGGACCAGGCACCCAGACCACTTCATTAAGCTGAAGTGGTCTGGGTGCCTATAGTGGTCCTTTAATATAGGATGGAATCACAGCACTCCTAGCATCAGTGGTTATGGTGCTTGGAGCGTTACTTTAATGATTCCTTTGTAGGCAGAGACTGGATATAAAACGTGATAATAGTCATGACAATGTGTGCCTAGAGCTGTTGATCTAATAAAATTTCCCAGAAATGCAATATCCATTTACAAAACACGTGCAGCTTATATAAAAGAAAAAAATAGTTTTGACACTTTGGATATTCATGAAGTACATTTTGTCCAGGATAATCTCTCAGGTATGTTTTTGCAACAGACATAACGTAACCATTTAAATATCATGCAGTACAGTGATAAATATTCATTATAAATGCACTCAAGGCCTTGATTTAATACTATTGGCTGAAAAGAGTCAACAATTATCAACTTTCTTCTGCCTATTTTTTAAATCGAATTTCAACTGGATTTTAACCTCTTAAGGAAGGAGAAATGGAATTTAACTTATATGTCTGTTAAATCATAATTTACCCCTTTCATTTTAAGTGCACCCACACCTGTTATATATCATTTTGTTCAGGAAAAACAGGGCTTTCATTTCACATCAAATATTTATATATGAAACAAAATTTAATTTGAATGATTGTTATTTTATTAATTCTGCATGGCATTTCAACTGTATATGTCATAATACTGGTAGTGTTTACCGCAATAAAATACATATATTTGTGTTCACTGATGGCTCACGAGTACAATAGTACCCCCTATCAGGCTCGGACTGGCCATCGGGCACACTGGGCAAATGCCCGGTGAGCCACGGTGGCCATGGGCCGAGGCCAGCAGGGAAGGTCCCAGGATCTCTCCTGCTGGTCTTTGCAGGGTCGGCACTATTCGAGCGCCGGCCCTGCAGCAGTCCACGGCGGGCCGGTGGGGAGATCAAAGATCTCCCTCACCGGCCCACATGCAGGATACTGCGGCCGCCGGGGGGAGAGAGTGAGGGAGACAGCCAGCCAGGAGAGAGGACCTGGCTGAGCTCTATCTTGCAGCTCCGCCGGGTTCCTCTCGCGAGAGCCCTAGCGTTGCCATGGCAGGCTAGAGTTCACAGGCTAGAGTTCACTCACCACTAAGACCACCAGGGATGGATGGCAGCCCCAGCAGCAGGATCCCCCCTCCCAGGCATAAGGTAAGCAGGGAGGGGGGATATAATCACCTAACTCACATCGGCCTCACAGACACCCCTAACACTCCCAGCACCCTCACTCACACACACACACACACACACACACACACACTGCACCCCTGACACTCACAGCACCCTCACTCACACACACACACACACACACACCTCACACTCACTGCACCCCTGACACTCACAGCACACACACACACACTGCACCCCTGACACTCACAGCACACACACACACTGCACCCCTAACACTTACAGCACTCTCACACACACACACACTGCACCCCCTGACACAGCACACACACACTGCACCCCTAACACTCACAGCACCCTTACACACACACACGCTGCACCCTGACACAAGACACACACTGCACCCCTAACACTTACAGCACCCTCACACACACACACACACACACACTGCACCCCTGACACTTACAGCACCCTCACACACACACACACTGCACGCCTGATACTCACAGCACACACACACTGCACCCCTAACACTTACAGCACCCTCACACACACACACACACACTGCACCCCTGACACGCACAGCACACACTCACTGCACCCCTGACACTTACAACAACAACACACACACACACACTGCACCCCTGACACACACAGCTTCCTCATACGCACATGGCACCCTCACGCAAACACAGCACCCAATCACACACAGCACACACACACACAGCACCCTTACCCACATAGCACCCTCACGCAAAAACAGCCCTCATCACTAGCACACTACACCCCTCACACGCACTGCACCCCTCACACACACACACACACACACACAACACCCTCACACACACTGCACAATATGCTTTCCTGGCATTTTTGTCTCCTGGTTTCCCAACTATGGAGACACCAGAGACAAATTTCAAGCAAACACAGTGCAAGCATGTTATTGAATTTGCTTGCGCTCTGCAGACCAAATACAGGGTCTTTTTTCTCATGCCAGAGCTCTTCAGCAGAGCTCTGCGCATGGTCTACCCTGGAAGAGCATTGAACCAACATGCTCACTTTGTGATGGGGCGTGCTTGTCATTGGTGATGACAAAACACACCCTATCTGGCCCCGCCCCTTTGTAGTGGGCCGCTGTAATTGAAAAATGCCCGGGCCGAATTTTCTTCCCAGTCCGGGCCTTCCCCCTATGTACAGGTTTAATGGGGTTTTGGAAAGTTACAAGGTCAAATATAGGGCTTTCCCCTATTCAGTTTATACACATTGAAATTTGTCAGATTGTGTTGCTGGGTCTATGTTGCCTTGGAGACCATATGAAAGCCCAGGAGTGAAAATTAATGCAATCATGGCATACCATTTGTAAAAGTAGACACCAAGGGTATTCGAAATGGGGTATGTCCAGGGGGCGGGGACTGACCATCATGTAATTCCTATTAATCTCTCCCTCCTCTCATTATTTTTAGTGTATTTTTTGTCTGAATATTGAGTTGTTTAGACAATCTCCCCCTTTTGTCCTTTCAGACAATAAAGGTTACAGATTCATTTCCTTTTATAACACTTTAATTTTCTAGTTTATATGTGTATTTTACTAATTTTAAATTGGATTTGAGTAGATATTGAAACTATAATGACTCTTAAGAATAACCCACAGACTTGATGTATGTCCAAAGAGATTAAAGATCTAGCAATTTGGATCACTATAAAATGAACTGCAGTGAGAAGCACCAGCTTATGCTTGACAAAGCCCGAGGAGGCAGGTCGAAACATGTTGCATGCCGAACCCTGAAACAAACTGTGAGGGATAGTGTTGGAGTGAGCTACAGCTATCAGTGTAAAATTAGAACTGCTTAAAGGACCACTATAGTGCCTGGAAAACATACTTGTTTTCCTGGCACTATAGTGCCCTGAGGGTGCCCCCACCCTCAGGGACCCCCTCTTCCCAGCTCTGGAAGGGGGAAAGGGGTTAAAACTTACCTTTTTCCAGCGCTGGGAGGGGAGCTCTCCAATCCTCCTCCTCTCCTCCCCATTGGCTGAATGCGCACGCGCAGCAAGAGCTCCGCGCATTCAGCCAGTCGCATAGGAAAGCATTATCAATGATTTCCTATGGACGCTTGCGTGCTCTCACTGTGATTTTCACAGTGAGAATCACGCAAGCGCCTCTAGCGGCTGTCAATGAGACAGCCACTAGAGGATTTGGGGGAATGCTTAACCCATTCATAAACATAGCAGTTTCTCTGAAACTGCTATGTTTATAAAAGAATGGGTTAACCCTAGCTGGACCAGGCACCCAGACCACTTCATTAAGCTGAAGTAGTCTGGGTGCCTAGAGTGGTCCTTTAATATCAGTGGATCCGAGAGGACAGATTACTGAGCTGTATATAATGAACTTTCCCTTGTGTACTATGGAGTGGATTTTAAGTTTGAATAAAGTTTTGGAAACATGGTTATCGGCTAGTGGTGAGTGATTTGGATCCCACCCATACGAGTGGATGATTCCCCCAGAGCCTTATAATTTGGGGCGGTACTATAACTACTCCATGTTTGTGAGTTAAATGTTTTAAAACTCCTTTATTATCTTTTAGTGTATAACAATGTTCTCTGTACTTCTATCTTTTGCAGATTTACGAAAGAACAATATATTTTGTTTGTGCAAGTATATTTATAGGTTTTATTTGCTAAGTACCACTACACCTGTATGGACCTCCAATTGTTTTTATAATCAGTGTATTTTAGTGATGACTTATACACATTGTTTCTATTTTTATGATACATGTTATAGATTGTGATACGTATATAGAATATGTAAATAGTTTGCGCACCAATTTATCAAGTATGTATCTAGAATCTTTTTACCAGGGTTTTTTTTGGTTTGCTGCATGCCTAATAGTGACACTATTTAATTATTTGTTTATGAGCACTTGCACTTTGAATTAGACTATAGCGCCATCTTGTTCTATTTCTGCTGTTTTACATGCGGGCGAGGCTCCAGCAAAATTTGGTCTTTAACCCCTTAAGGACGAAACTTCTGGAATAAAAGGGAATCATGACATGTCACACATGTCATGTGTCCTTAAGGGGTTAAACGCTAAAATCCATGGCTCACTCTCTCAGTATGAGCTGAGAAGTTCACAGATGTGTACGGGCAGTTGTTGGCGTGACCATGCTCAATGAGATTGGTTGTTTAGATTCCACTGAGGGCGAATGAAACATTGGGGCCTGCGGCCTACATAGGACAAGAGTAGCACGGACAGCCACTGTCCTGTTTGCTAGTCTGGTTACCCTGTGACACTCCTCATAGGCCCTGCTTACCTCCCCATGGACCAGTGGGGGTAATCCCGGTCCCCACTGGAGGGATTCAACACCACAAACACTTAACCCTCATTGAGCTTACCCAGCTCTCTGAATCCTGCGTTTGGTCGACAAAATAGAGGCAACGTGGCCTATACTGCATAGCAATGTTGCATGTATGTAGACAGCTGTGGTAGCACGGATACCTGCTGCCTACAGTTCCCACTCATGAGCTAACAAGCAGCAGTAACTTGTGGCTGCCCCTGCCTACATACCTGCATATCGGGCCTTGTCCCCACACCTGCCTTCCTGAGCTTTGAGCCCCTAGAGCATCATGGGAGTTGCAGTTCAGCCACATCTGGAGTTTGGAGAAGCCTGCCCTAGAGGATATCCTTCGAACCACAGAACCCACATCCTCTCCAGGATCACCATTATTGGCCACCAGAAATTATGGTGCAGGTTGCGGACTCATGAAGTACCTGGGGCTGGCGATGTGACACTTCCCAGGCTCACCATCATGCTACGAACCTTCTACTACTCCTCTCTGGATGGAGGCAGGAGCAGGCCGCAGCCAGAAGATTTAGCAGGCCTGCCTGCATCCATATTGCAGCAGTCTCCTGTCGCCGGACTGCGTGACCCACCTTCCAGTGGACTTTACAAGTTTAACTAGTTCACTCAGTTGACTGCATGCTTTATTTTAATTTGTTTTTTCCCTCATGTTAGGCAATGGTCTCCATACACATAACTTTACTGCCGCTCAACATGTCTTGAGTCTATAATGTACCTGTATAATCAACTTATGTTTTGTAAATAGCTAAGCCTGCATGGTCAGATACAGAGCATTATTTACTGTTTCTAAATGCACATGTATCCTTACTTCGCAGAAGTTTTACAGCAAGTGTAGATGTTATGGTACCTAAACTGTCATGCCTAACCTGAATAAGTTTACCATCTCACATGCTCAGTCAGTTGGCCTAGCTTACTTGATTTATATTTTTTGATTTCCAAAATTGAGCTTTTCATTTACATGCCATGCTCATGTTTGTTGTCACTTGACTTGTTTTTGCTGTTGTGGCATTGCAAGCGTGTAAGTTCCACATTGCACACAATAAATAAAGAATGTAAAAAACAAAACAAAATGGGGTATGTCTGATCTTTTTTAGTAGCCACTTAGTCACAAACCCTTGCCAAAGTTAGCGTTCATATTTGTTTTTTGCATTTTTCACAAAAACAAAACTTCCCTTTCATCGATGATATCATCAGCATTGTTCGTTTACTGCTCTAAAAAACTCATATTTGTGTTCAGGAATGTCTCACTAAATTTAACCCAACTCTAACCCTAAACTGAGTAATCATAAACATCCCATACCACATCTTCAACCCCTCTCAAACTGTTAATCTTCTTAACACTAAATACTCTGTGTAATCTAACTCTGACTTTAACCCCTCTTTAACCTAAAACCAGCTTTATTCTACTTATTTTTTTATATATTTGATTATTATTACATTTTTTACATCACAATAATGACAAAATGTTATTGTCATTCAGCACAGGCGCTGATGGCACAGTATGCATAACTTAAAGCAATCAATGTTTAGCAGTATGCAGAGCGAACAGCATTAATTTATGGCGTCACAAACTTGAGTTGTACTGTACAATATTAATAAATAATAATATAATTGGGTGGGTAGGATGAAGAAGTAAAAGGGGCAAGGGGAGTAGTATCTATTTTCTTAGCCAGGGAACTTTTTCTAATTTTCTAGCATGCCATGAGATCTGTGCATTATTTCCTCATATAATCATGTGTTTCGAACTGCTTGTATCACTTGGATTTTGAATGCTGTGCAATTATGTTTTTGCCTGCGGTGAGAACATGAAGAGTCAGTGCTTGATGGGCTGGAGGTATGGACTCAGGCAACATGTCTAGAATAAATGCCTTTTGGAGGAATGCTTGTATGTTCACCCATAACGGTTGTACAGATTGATATGACCAAAAAAATATGGAGTATAGTTCCTGGTTCTTTGTTGCACCTCCAGGCTGTGTCAGATATTGATGGATGGATGTACTTCAGGCATGTAGATGTTAGGTACCATCTGAACCAGACTTTCCTGCCAGTTTTGCAGTGGGTGGACCATCTTGACACCAGTTTCATAGCTATTAATGCCTTTTGCCCCTCTTCCTCTGAGAATGATTGTTCGAGCTTTTCTTTACTGATAAAATATGGATCTGATTGGATTTTGGGAGTGTCAGAGCTTGGTGGCATGTAGAAAGTGAAGGAATATCTAAACAGGCTTTAATGAATGGCGAGGATAGTGGTTTGACATGTGGCTGTAGTTAATAAGTTTGGAGGATGTGCTTGATCCAGAGGTATTTAAATATGTCTTCACTGGAAATCTAATTTTTTCCTGAAGAGCAGGGTAAAGGAAAAATATTGTTATGATACATTACTAACTGCAGATATACCTGCTTTTTGACATATTTTCAGGTGGGATAAGTGCATGGCTTCAATATGAGGAATGCGTTTTGTTCTCTGGCCAGGTGTGGATGGCCAGGGCTAGTGTCAACAAAGTTGAGGAAGCAGGATGAAGGCACTGTTCATGTGTATTTTAATTTATGTCTTTATTTTTTTCTACAATGTGAGTCTGTGTGAGTGAGAGTGCCTTTGGCAGTTTCAATGTGAGTGCATGAGGATTTGTGCAAGTGTTTCTGAATATGTCTATGACTATTAGTAAGAGTCTTTAAGTGTTCCTTTATTAGTTGTGTGATTTCACCAGGGTCCTGGCCATTAAGGGAGTTGTGGACGATGCCACCGTTCAGCATGTGCCCTGGGGGGGAGGGGGATCTCCGTCTCCGGGCTGCTGCTGTTGAACCCTGCAGGCAGAAAACTGTCTGGGTTCCCACTCACGGAGATGTTCCTGCTCTGTGAGCTGGTGTTCAGGGGGTTCATAGTTATATGCTTCTTCCTGCTGGATTCCCTAAGCCTCTGAGTGGACTGTTCTTCTAGCAACCCCTTAGGCCAGACAGAGGATGGCGGGCAGCTGCCCATGATCCGGTGGGAGGCCAAGAACACCCTAAACCAGCCCTCTGAGGTAATTCAGGGGGACATCCTACGGGACAAGGAGCGGCTGTGGAAGCAGCTGAGGCCAGGTGCCGGGTGGAACCTGCCACCCAGGATATCACTGCTTCCATGGGGGTGGAGGGTAAGGATCCTAAGGATCATGATGTCTAACAGAAGAAGGATAAGATTAAAAAAGTGGGTATTACTAGCTGCCATTACTTGTGAGTGCTGGTTGCACTTGTATAAAGTTTTTGACAGTATGTGTGTGTGACACTATGTCTGTGTCAAATCAGAGTGAGTATGTCTGTCAGTGTGTGTGTGTGTGTGTGTCTGTCACTCTGTGATATCAATAAATGTGTGTCTGTAAATGAGCGTGTGTTTGTCAGTTTACGTCAAAACTGTGAGAGTGTGTGTTTATCAGTGTGTGTCAGTGAGTGTGTTTGTCTTTCACTGAGAGAGTGTCTGTCAGTGTGTTGTCAAATCAATGAGAGTGTGTGTCTTTCAGTGTGTGTGTCAGTGATTCCTAGTTACGCCCCTGGTAGAACTAGTTTTTAACTTTACCTTAATTTGCATATTTGTAATGTTCAATAAAAGAGGTGTGACTTTGCGCTCATTTACAATCTTGTTGCTACTTTTTTTTAGCTGATATGTGAGTGGTTGGTATCTATAGCAGACAGCTGTTAACAGTTATAAGCTACAAAAATCGATTGTAAAAGAGCCTAATGTTACTGCCTGGCAACACGACAAGTAAAGCATCTAGTTAGCAATTTCTTCTAGAATTAGTATGTCACTCATCCTTCTGTATGCATCAGTACTGATAGTCAATATAGCTCACTATGTATCTGCAGGCCTCAGGAAAGTTAGTGGTGAGAAATTTCAGACTTTCACCCTCATCATCTGCTGTAATCATGAACTGTGTGGGTAGGTTTGGTGGAAGTTTACATTTAAGATGGCTGTAGTTATCCAGCCCTGAATTAAGAGAAGGCATATTTATTTGCTTCCTTGTGCATCCATGCCAGGCTTCTCCTGGTCAAAATAGTATGATACAGTGGCGTACACTCAATCCATGGGGCCCCGGTGTGAAACTGATCCATGGCCTCCACCCCCCCGATATGCTGGGACTTCGCCGCCGGTGAAAACGACAGCGGGCATGATAAGTTAAGCTTCTCTATTACGAGACTAATTATTATAAATCCGGAACCAGGATACTGCATAAACCGCTTCATAGACTGTCTGGAATGTAGCTTCCCATCTTCTTGCTTATCTCTCTGCTGTTTTTTTGTCCGCCATTTTGGCTTTAGATTTGGCGGTGGTTTATGTGCCTCTTAAACAGTGGTAACTGCTTCCCTGGTGGAGACCAGGATATCCCCCACCGGTCCAACCGGGAGGGGTGGGGGGGGAAAGGCGACTGCTGTAGGGGTCAAAAAGCACAAGTAGCTCCAGGCCAGGAGATTGGCCATTACTCCTCTCCATGGAGCACACCAAGATGTGTAGGCTGCAGACAGAGTTTTGTGCCACAGGTTAGAATGTGGGGCTTAAAATTTGGACAGAGTAGCTCCCTTGCCTGCTGGATTAGGTAAGTAGTCACTGGGATGAGCTTGGTGAATGCTAATCTTTCTTAGAAACACAATAATTGAGATTTATGTGGAGAGCACATACTGTGCACATCTGTCTGCCATGCTGGCCAGGCCCCACCCCCCACTCCCCCAAACATTCCATTATTAAAACAAAAAAAATATTAAAATACGCATATATAAATTTAACAAAGAACAGGTAAGTAATTTAGTCAACCATGATGACAGACTACAGGTGCATTCTGTGTTTAGATAAGTTGACAGAGATCTCTTAAAATAATTTTGACTGCAGGACAATTTGATTGTGTCCGTGAGGTTATTCCATAATTGCAGCACTCTATAGGAAAATGTGGATTGAGCCACTTTCTTTTTGGATTGAGATAGACTAAATTAAGTGCTGATACTGGATTGGAGGTTATAGGAGGTGAGGACAACTGGGAGAGCATTCTACTTAGGTATGGTGGGAGCTTCCCAGAAACGTTCTTAGACATAAGGCTGGAAAGATGAAGAGTGCGTTGGGATTCCAGCAATAGCCCGGTTAGCTCTTTTAACATGTCACAATGGTGGGGGGCCATGTAATTACATTGTAGAACAAAGTGTCAGAAGGAAATATACAATTTAGTATGTTTATTAAGGTGGGTTTACGGTGCAGGTGCATATACTACATCCCCATATTCAATGACTGGCATTAGCATTTGTTGTATCATCTCTTTCCTTACTGAGGGGCTTAAGCAGGATTTGCTCCTGTACAGGGCAGTTAATTTTGGATAAAGATTGGACCATTTAGCTGGCTCAGAGTGCATGCACAGAGGGAGTGGGGAGGGAGTTAAAGTACTTAAACAGACAGTCGAAAGATGGGAAGGGTTGTGGGAAAGGGTGGAAAGGGACACACAAGACTCTCCTTGTAGGCTGTTCTTGCAAGGCTATAATCACATTACATGTGTCGGCAGCATGCATTGCGCGCTGATGACTTACATAAAATATGCACAGAACTGACATTGAAAGCCCGGAACGGGTGTCACGGCCCCCGGCTCGCCGCCATGTGCGTCCGTGCCCGACTGGCACGACCGCACCAACTCACTGAGCTTACCTGCTCAGCGGCAAGCCGGGAACCGTTCCTCCACTCCACTCGGGGAAATCCAAGATGGCGCCGACCATGAGGTCGCGTCCATCCATGGCTCCACCCCCAAAATTATACAAATGTGCGCGTGACGTCAACGTCAACGCACGCACACGTTCTGGGGTCAGAGGTCACCCTCTGACCAATGAGAGCCTAGAGAGGGATATTTAAATCCCTAATTCACCCCAGTACCTTGCCCTGTCGTGGTTTCCTTTTCCTGGTTCCCTAGAGTGCGTTTATCTTTGTGAATATTACTTCCTGGTATCCTGATCTTGGCTTTTCCCTGGTTATTCCGAATTCTGGTTCCCCTGACTTCACTTGTTTAAACGGTATCTGAGGTTTTCTGGCTTCCTTGACCTCGGCTTTCCCTTTGACCATTCTCTATCTCTAGCATATTAGTCCGGCCATTCTAAGGTCCGGTTTACGCTCTGTTGTATGTATATGTTTACATAGTTTCTGCGTGTTGGACCACACTAGCAGCCGTGACAACGGGCCAATGTCACATGTGCCAGAGGTAATATTTGCCATCGGCACACAAGTGCAAATTACTCTGGAACACTGCAGATCCAGACTCCTACCACCATTACCACTTTAAAAAGCAGAAGTGGTCATGGAAGTTGCAGAAACCTTTTAAGGTAATCAGTAATCGGTAATCATTAAAGACAACAACATTTTTTCTTGATTCACTTATTACGTAAAAAACAGCCTAGTAATGAAAAGGCTATTAACTGACACTCATGAATCAGGCTCTTCTTGAATCTTGTGGGGGTTATTTGTTGAGCTACTAAACTGGAGTGATTATAACAGATTATTACTATGTGCTGCAGTAACTGTTCTGCAAAGCCAAAAGTGATTTTTCCCCAGGTGTTTTACATGTATAAGTGGATCACGTATTACACCATATCCTCAATAGACAGTAAACCTTATGTAAAAATTTAGTAATGGATGCTGGGACTAAAGTAGATGCAAATTGCAATGTTTGTAAGAGATATTTGAAGGATTCACAAATTACTTATCAGCAAGATTAGATTAAAAAAAAAAATACAGGGGCACACAGAAAACACCTTTTTCTTTGATCATTTTTAATAGCCAGACATCAACATATTAGTATTATTTATGAAACACCACCATATTCCAATTCTACCGTTCAATAGTTGAACTAACAAACGAGCAACTACGACAAGACAAATTGCATGTACAGGAGGTGTTGAGAACCCTGCTCAAAAGAGCTAACATCCTAAGTGGAGTGGGGTATAATGATAAGAAAGGTAAACGTAAAGAAGTGACCTGTTATCCAGTAAGAAATGGCAGATAAGCAGCTGGCAAAATCATTCAAGAAGGACAGAGAAATATCAGGAGTAGAGTTGAGCAGACACCTGGATGTTCGGGTCCGGCGGGTTCGGCTGAACTTCGGAAAAAAGTCCGGGTTCGGGCTCGAACTTGACCCCGAACCCAAACCCCATTGAAGTCAATGGGGACCCGAACTTTGGAGCACAAAAATGGCTCTAAAAAGTCCTGGAAAGGGCTAGAGCGCTGCAAAAGGAAAATGGGGGTAGGACAAGTGCCCTGTAAACAAATGTGGATAGGGAAATCACTTAAAATAACATAAAATAAGCAGCCGCTTAGTAGATAACTCCCTAATTCCCACCAAAAGGCTGAAAGACCTAAATTGGTCTTTCAGCCAAATTTACTAATACTAAGTAAACCAGAAAAAGAACAGAGTGTATAGGGTGTTGAAATTATTCAACTCCCCAAACTCTGTAGAGGTTACAAGAGGTATAGGGGGCTTAACCCCAACAAACTATGCGAAAAAAAGAGAAGAATGAACTGGAAGACCACCAGAATACAATACAAAGGTGGAACACCTGTTCATTCATAAATCTATACCTCACGAAAATATATGTACTATATATAACGGGTACTAAGACCTTTAATAGAAAAAGACATACATATAAAAATTATATATATAACTGGCTATAAAAAATTGCCAGAGAGGGGTTCCCCTGAGGGATATTTAAAGTGAGTGAGAAAAGTATTCACAAAAGCTAACTAGAAAAAATCCTCATTGTAAGTTCTATAAGTTGCCTGGCATAGAAAACACTGTTATAGAAAAAACCGAACAAAAGGTATTATGTATACACAACAGATTTATCCAGGACTTTATAAAGAGGCAGAGAGGGGATTACTTAGTATTAGTAAATTCAGCCCCTACTCGCTATACCGCTGCTGTGCGACGGCTGGGCGGCCCTAAATATGAATTTGGAGGGGGGACCTACTGTCCTCCCCCTCGGCTCCCACCCCTGAGCGGTGGGTTGGGGCCATAAATAAGAATGTGGGGGGGACCTACTGTCCTCCCCCTGACCCCCACCCTTGCGCGACGGTTGGGGGCCCTAAATAACAATAAGGGGGACCTACTGTCCTCCCCCCGGCCCCCACCCCTACGCGGCGGGTGGGGGCCCTAAATAACAATAAGGGGGGACCTACTGTCCTCCCCCTGGCCCCCTCCCCTGCTTGGCGGGTGGGGGACCTAAATAACAATAAGGGGGGACCTACTGTCCTCCCCCCCCCGGCCCCCGACTCTGAGCGGTGGGTGGGGGCCATAAATAAGAATGTGGGGGGGACCTACTGTCTTCCCCCCCGGCCCCCACCCCAGCGCTGTGGGTGGGGGCCCAAAATAAGAATGTGGGGGGCCTACTATCCTCCCCCCTGGCCCCCTCTCCTGCATGGTGGGTGGGGGCTCTAAATAACAATAAGGGGGGGGGACCTACTGTCCTACCCCCTGGCCCCCACCCCTGCGTCATGGGTGGGGGCCCTAAATAATAATGGGGGGAACCTACTGTCCTCCCCCCCGGCCCCCACCCCTGAGCGATGGGTGGGGGCCATAAATAAGAATGTGGGGGGGGCTACTGTCCCCCCCGGCCCCCACTCCTGCACGGCGGGTGGGAACCCTAAATAACAATATGGGGGAACCTACTGTCCTCCTCCCTGGCCCCCACCCCTGTGTGGTGGGTGGGGGCCCTAAATAAGAATGTGGGGGTCCTACTGTCCTCCCCCCCGGCCCCCACCCCTGAGCGGTGGGTGGGGGCCCTAAATAACAATAAGGGGGGGACCTACTGTCCTCCCCCCCACCCCAACCCCTGAGCAGCCAGTGGGGGCCCTAAATAAAAATTTAGCCCCCCAGGTGACTACGGGTCCCCAAACCCCTAGTCACCCCTTTCCCCACCCTGTAATGAGGCTCAGAGCACTCTGATTGGTGGGTTTACCTGTCACATTCCAAATTCCAAAGAACTTCCCCACGCTGTGTAAAATGACACAGAGCACTCTGGTGGATTTCAAGCCAACCAATCAGAGTGCTGTGGCAGGTAAATGTAGAAACTTACACCCACCAATCAGAGAGCTCTGAGCCTAATTGCAGGGTGTGGCAAGGCTTTATAAGCCTTCCCCCGCCCTGCAGAGCTCAGTCTGCGCAGAGCCCTCCATGGGTGAAAATTGTTTTTTTATTTTATTTTTTGCGCTCGGTTTTTAATGGATTTTTATTTGGCCTTTTTTGGGGCTGAAAAAAGAAGAGTTTAGAAGAAAGAAGACATTAAATGGTAAGTCTATTTTTTTTTATTTTTTTTTACAGGTATTTAGATAAGGGTCCCCCCTCATTATTTTTAGGTAAAAAACATAATGTTCGGTACGAACCCGAACTTTACAGTCCGGGTTCGCTCAACTCTAATCAGGGGAAATCGATAAACATGAATGTCATCTGCATAATATGAAACTGAAAACCATGTGAGCCTGCTGTAAATCTTACTACGATTTCATGAAAATGTGTTTTGTACATAATGTCTGATTGAAAATTCCACGTAACTTCATGTGATCACATTTTTCATGCTTGACATTTGTTTACAGGTCTTTCGCTTTTTGGAACAGTTAGTACTGCTGATGGAGGCAGTAAAACAGTATTATAAATATATAAAGGTCAATATCATTTTTGCAGTGAAAAACATTAGATAAGGGATAAACACTTAGCATAAATGGACTGTTTGGCAAGTAAATTATTGCAGCCTATTCTAAATTAAAATTTCTGATCCATTATACAGTGTAAACAGGCATATAATAATTTTGACTCTATTCAAAGTAATACTCTGTTTACTGAATATCAGATACTTAAATAAAAGGAATTGTTATTTAGTAAGAAGAGTTAACCCTTACAGCAATTTACTAAGACATCTACAATGAGCTTTCAAGTGTTTTTTTTAATTATACATTACATTGGTAACATTACAATATAGTTACAGGTTTATACATCTAAAAAGCAGAAAATACAGTTTAATACAGTTTAGACTAGATACTGAGAGATCTTTGCAGATATTCAATACGCTGCATGTTTATTGTGTGGAAAGTGATCCAATGAGCGTAGAAAAGGATGCTGAATTGAGATTAATAGGGATTTAACCCCTTAAGGACCAAACTTCTGGAATACACGTGTCATGTGTCCTTAAGGGGTTAATTCTGGAAGTGGATTGTGGAAGTTACAGTAGATATGATGCTTAGGTAGCTTGTGACCTAGAGAGAGAAGTGGTTATGGTACTTCCAAGAAAGCTAAAGGGTATATCTGGATTCTAGTGTTACTTAGGAATGTCCCTTTAACATCATATTATAGTAATGGAATGAACATGCTTGAACAATTTGAGCTCCTTCTAATGCTTACCTCTTCTCTTTTCATCAATCTTCTCATATCAAACACTCTTGTTTGCACTATCTTTCCCATCAAGCTGAGGAAGTAACAATCCCTAGTTGACTAGTCTACTAGCCAGAGAGATGGAAGTTACCTGTTTTGCTGAATCACACCACAAGAAGAGTTGAAGAAGCTACATACTATGAGAATTTAGGTCAACCCAAGCTACCTTAACTGTCCTGCCATTGCCTTAAACAATCACATAAAAGTTCTTACTTAAACAAAACATTTTCTGATTAAAACATTTTCAAGTTAGGGATCCTCTCTAAAGAAAGGCACAGGCACATGGGCAGTAATCAAGGCAACAGAACTCCAGGCCCAAGAAACAAAACTAAGGCAGTCTCTCAGGAGTATTCAATAGGCATGTTTTCAATACCCAGAGGGCCAGTTAATGCTTGGAATTTTTTCCTGTAAACATCATGCCTCCCTTCCCCGCAGAAACAGTAAGCTCACAAAAATATTTGTTCATTATTTCTGAATACACCTGTTGGTTCAGTTTCTTTGTTCAGATCTACAATGGCTGGTCGTTCCATCAACGTAGAATAAAATGTAATCCGAATACCACTGCAGCTGATCTTTGAAAGACAACTCTGTGCTCCACACAAAAGAAGTAATTTGGTGAACAAAGCATTTATGTTAACATGGCCCCTCTTTAAAGAAAAGCCACTTCATCAGCTGAGTAGATTCTAAATAAAGAAGAGGGTGAAAAGGAATATGTACCCCTTTAAGTGCTTTGAAGGGTTAAAAGCAGTTATTTTCTAAAAAAAAAAGAAACCATGTTTTTATATTTAAGGCACAGCAGTGCATTCTCCAGCTGTGGATTGAATAGGATATATTTGTATAAATGTCAGCTTTGTTCCTTGAATTTACATTCAGAAAGTTCACAGTGATATTTTTTTGTCATTAATTATAGAGGCTAAAAGGATACATGTTGATTTCATTTTCAGTTATGTTTGATGGAAGGTATTTTAATCCATCCTATCGCTAATTTTCAGAGCAGTTATTTCACAGCAATCAGCAGAGTGGGGCATTCTGCAAATTAGGTATAGAGCACATATTGGAAACAACACAGTTGGGTGCATGGTTATGCTGTCTTATACAGGAAATCACATTGTGGTTAATGAGAGATATTGATCAAGGGGAGGAGAGTGTTAACAAATGCAGATAAGGATTCCTTAGAATGTAAGCTCGTTTAAGCAGGGCCCTCTTCAACCTATCGTTCCTGTAGGTTTTCTTATAATTGTCCTATTTATAGTTAAATCCCCGCTCTCATAATATTGTAAAGCACTATGGAATCTGTTGGCGATATATAAATGCCAATAATTATAATAATAGAAGAAAAGATGTGTCTATCAGGTATGCAAAGTGAGAAAAGAAACGGGCTGATTACTGTTTATATCTGTGCCAACCTTAAATTTGCAGGTAAGAGAAGCAAGTCAAAGCCATTTCATGGCACAGTCAGATCATTCTTGCATTGATTCACTACGACAATCTAGTTGATGACACCTCAAGAGCCACTACCAGTTGCCCTGGAAATTTGAGGACAAAATGGATAAATACTTATTACAAATTGTCAGTTTACCTTCAGAACCTACTCTGATTTTAATGCAAACCCTTCCCAGTAAATCACACATATGGGTTCTCAGTAAAGTATAAATTGTTTGCAATTCAAAGTGAATGCTAGTGAATTTTAATTAGTTGAATTGAATATTTTTTACAATTCAACTATTTTGACTAAAATTTAAAATTTGCTTTGCATTTACTTTGCATTTCTGCTGATTCAGACTTTCGTGAATAACCCTGTGAGTGTTCAAAACAGTCTTAAATGCATGCATGCAAGTTAATGTATATATTTAAAAAAACAGTGGTCAGAAAAGGTAGTTTAAAAGACCAGTGTCTATTTTATTCCCAGGGCTCGAAAAAATACAACTGGTAGCCCTGGCCTCCCATTCATCAATTACACAAAGTTACCTTTCTTTGATGATTTTAGTCAAGTTTCATATGTTAATAAATAAAATAAGGAGCCTAGTGGTATAGAAATAATCCCCCACCCCACCCCATATAACCCCCTCAGCCTCTTGACTTCTGCTTGACCAGACCACCCCACACCACGTACTTGACTGAGACATTTAATCCAAGAGAACATATACAGATGTTCCATACCAAACACGGATCCACAGAGGGACAGCAGATAGAACTCACAAAAGCGATATTAAGGGACAGAAACACACAAGATACCCTAAACGCCCAAAAATCTAATGGCCCATAAGCTAGATCCACCGCACAATAGACCCCACAGCTTTTAGCCCCAGAAGCAACCCAACAACACACATGCAATACCACCTGCTAGGCTCGCACACCCGCGGGACATATCTCTTACTCATGCTCCCCCAACCACAGAAAAGAACATTCCTTACAGGGCTCGTACACCTGGACACAGGTGGGACGGGACAGGACACCCTAGCCACAACATTTGAAAAGCCCTAAACAAACCCGCCGGGAAGCCCCGCCACAAACAGACCCACCCACACATACAGCCTCTACAAACTTGCACTTAGCTGGGCCCCACACCCCTCCCACGAATATCACGCCCTGAGCTGCAAGAAGTCCCAAATGGTTGGGGGTATGAGAATATCAAAGACATAGGACACTCACAGATACAGAACAGGTCGAATTGCACTCGACAATGGGTATACCCACAGCTCTCAACTACTGTGTGATCTATAAACACGGAAATGGGTATTGTTATGCTATTATAGATATCTATCACTGCATTGGTGCAATACAAATAACTGTTTGACTTCCCACCCTTTTCCCTTCTGTACATCCATCCTTTCAAAATTGTAAAACTGAATACATAAATAAAGATTGTCAAAAAAAAAAAAAAAAAAATAATCCCTGGATAGTAGTAGGGAGTAACCATAATGTTAAGAAAACGTGAACAAAGGAAATGTTTACCATTCCAGATGAAAGGTAGTAGATAGATAAAACGTATTGTTATATAAAGCTAAAAAAGATTGCATCTTTAATAGCTATATAGAACTAAAATAGGTCACACAAAATATTTCAAAATAATAATAAACTCAAAATGAAGGAAAAAATATAAAAACAATAGATTGCGGTAGATCCACTCTACCTCTATCATGTAGATTGTAAATGCAGCACACTACGAGCAGTATTCAAGAATTTAGATACAATATAGCACTGTGCTATCCGAACAGTATACAGGCATTGGATACAATGTGGCGAACTATGCCTCCCACGGTATCTCTAGGAACATTCAGTGCTTTTGTTATCTTTTTGTATCCCGTTCCTTGTTTGTAAAGGGCGACAATCTGTTCTCTTAACTTTGTGGACCATTCTTTTGACTTAGCCATACTTCCCCTAGCCAGTTCGGGGTTTTCAATTGTTCCAGCTCAAGCACACTTGGGGCAACTAATGAAGCCCTTGATTAGTTGCATCAGGTGTGCTTTTAGAGAATACCTGTTTTGCATAGTTGTACTGTTGTGAGGGATTCTATTGCGGGTGTTAAATAATGTTGAAACCGGAAAAGTTATTATAAGTTGCAAATAATTTGGGGAAACCACTTGAAGCACTCATTGTGTTAAGCTATTTTAATTACTTTTGTTTGATTTGTTCATTGCAAACAGCTGAAAGTCTGTAAATTCTTTACAATAAACCTAATTTTCAATGGGGGTTTAATACATTGGATTACAACTCTACATACATCACACAGTATAATATATATTGATTGACGTCAGTTCAACAAACATATTTGAAAAATGTTAGAGTTAGGTGAAGAATAGCTGGTTTTATTCATTATTATATTTTTCTTTTCAGAGAAACACTACTAGATGATGTTGGCATGGACATTCCATTTGATGCAGCAGAAATCAGACCCGGTAGGCTATATTCTTGTTCTTCTATTGTAATTATATGTATGACTTTCATGCAGTGATAAATTATTCAGGAAGTAAAGCTGTATCCTGTGATGGGCTAATTGCTGAAAAGATGCAGGGGAAAGGTTTTATTTAAAGAATCTGAAATCCATCCAGCTCCAATTTTTAACTGTAATGCTGAAACCATTTTTCTGTATTTACACATTTTAATTAGATTGAACAGAGTATGTGCGGAGTATAAAAATACTTTTGTTTTTATTGCGGACATCTATGAAATCAGTATTCTGTTTGTGCCTGTCATAATATGTCTTTAAAATCATATTATTTATTTATAGCAGCCTTATAAATATTTGTTTATAGCAACACTCATATACCTTCCTGGTACCCAAGAGATTAACAGGGTTACTTAAAGTGAGAACTCAAAGTGAATTTCAAATTTAAGGCCAGAGTAGCCAATATGAAAGCATAGCTGTTTGAGAGAGTGTTTCCAGTTCAGCTATTTTGACCTCAAATGTGAAATTTATTTTGAATTAACTTTAAATTCTCACTTTAGAGAAAAACTGTAAATGCATTGTAATTGTGTAAATTAACATAACACCAATTTGCAAAACCCAACAAAAGTACAACATCCAATAGTTTGTTGGACAAAATCTTGCACATGCAATTTGGTTGTTCATTTGTTCATTTAAATACAAGGAGGGAGCTATAGGCAGATGAGGTCTCTAATACAATTAGACCTATTGTCCCAGAGCACCCATTCATTAGCAGCAGATGGGAGCTAATAATAATATTAAGTCCACCTCCCACAAAAATTGTGGCCTTCAGCCACACCTGAATAAAACCAGTTGCCCTACTTACCCTTCCTCACCCCTATAATAGGGGCAATGAACCAAATTCATATGAAATAAAAAATTATGCTCACCATCAGATTTCTTTATCTTCTTAAAAATTGTCTTTAACCCCAAAAGAGGTCAAATAACAAACCACATTGCAACTATTAAAATTAAAAAAAGGACTAGATCGACAAAAAAAATAACATGCTGGAAAAATATGCAGACTGTGCTAGTGGGAACAGATCTTCCTATACAAGGGCTTTTCCATGCTATGCAAGCATAGTCAAGGCACTCTGAGTGGCTGGCATCTAAGCCACTGGTTGCTTGCTGTATTTAGACATGCCCTGGCCCAATGTTTTGGGAAGAACTATATATATATATTGTTTTACTATTATATTATTTATAAAGGACACTTTTTCATTCCTTTTATATCAATGTAAATTCTTGAAAATTTTAGAACCTCCAAATTCGTTGGATCTGAATGGCTCCCATACGAGAAAAATAAAACTCACGGCACCTAACATCAACCTCTCTCTTGACCATAGTGAAGGCTCCATTTTGTCAGATGATAATCTTGACACACCAGATGAGCTTGACATTAACATTGATGATCTTGACACTCCTGATGAAGCTGATTCCTTTGATTATGCAGGACATGGTAAGATTCTAATTTAACTGTTAAAGGCAAATTTGCAGTATGTAATTATTTAAAGCTGTTCAGTTTATAGAGGCATATACTGAAAGGAAAACAAGCATGATCATTGATCTCTGTTCCTATTTCATGCTGACTCATGCGGACAATTGTGGCTTTGAATAGCACACTTCCAAAGCAAACAGACATTTAAATACAACTCCTTGTGCAATCGGAATCATAGTGTTAACATTGATTTGCTTGGTAGACATGTAAAAATGATCATGATATGATCAGAAATGATCATGGTAATTTACCTTAACAATTATTTTTTAAAAATGGTTCATACACATTTAAATATTTGATTATAAATTGGTTGCCTTTTGCTTCCTGGTTGTTTGCATTCTACTACCTCACAGTTTAAAATATCATACTATGTGATCTTTGTTTATTATCTCATGAGACCAAACACAGTGGGTGAAACATGGTGTCATCACAGCATGGGATTCATTTTACCCGTACTTCGCATATCATAAACAATAACTATATTTTTTCTATGAGTCATACAATTTAGTTGATTTTGTTAACACATGAAGTGATACATAACCACATTATTGGGCAATAAATAATATTAATATGAAAGGTTTTGCAAGGGGATTTCCAGGTTGATATTTCTTCTGAAATTATTCTGTGGAATGTTCCCCTTTCACATGAGGGCTATGATTGACAGAAGCAGAGACGTTGGACCTTGACTATTAAAGTTAAGATCTTCTAGACGTTAAGGTGAAGGATAGTGTAAAAAGAATGAAGTGGTCAATGTGGCTCTGCTACACAGCCTTTGAACTTGTAAATATTTGATTGTTTTTTGTAATACCATTAAAAATATTAGAGAAGGTTCAGAAATCAAAAAAAGATTAAAAAAGGGAGGAAAGGGGAAGGTCGATAAAAGTTACATTATCATGAAATAATCAGATTCTGACTAAACATTTAAAACTGGAGGGAAAAAGTCCAGTCATTTATGATATGGAGACTCTCATGGCTTCAGGGACATAGGAACTGGTGCATGCAGCAGTGGGCACCATGAAGAGCTTTTATCTCACGCAGGGCAATGGACCCATCAGTTTGGGGAACTCAACAGAATGAATAGAAGAGAGTAAGAAGCGATTAGTTTATGCAGTTCCATTTCTTGTCCATTGGGAAGCTGACGTGTGAGGTTGATGGACTCAAAGTATTTCCCCTGGGAGGGGTGAAATGTCATGGACTAGCCGACTGAAAGGAGCAGATGACCTATGTAGGATTGCAGATAGCAGAAGTACTGCTTTGTTCTGATGTGCTGTCACATAAACCACTGGTACTTTCCTTTCCCAGGGCACCTGAGATGCTCTGGAGGTTATTCTGTGACAGTTGTGGTGCCCATGACTCCAGAACACCAGCCAGTAGCCTCTGCACCTTGATGTGGAGCTGGGAACCCCTTGGCAGTCGCCGCATTCATCCAAGATGGTGCTGAGTCCCACAGTCTTATTTATTGATCCCTGCTAACCCCACCTAAAATAAAACGTGGCCATTTAATCCAGCAGCCTTTTATAAGGGGGAACCCCTAACAGCCAGTGCTTGTTTGTTTTGTTGCCTGCCTCAGAACCCCTAGCATTTTTTTTACCCAGAGAGTGTTTGCAGGTTGTGGAATTTTGCTTGCCTTTAGACCTCGCTGTTTGACATCTGCTCTGACCTCTGGACCATCTTACATTGGTTACTGCTTGATCCTTGCACCAGCAGAGCACAGAGACCGAGAAGGGGCATATCTATGAATCAGTGAAGAAATGTAGCAGGGACTAGAATTGTTTAAAGCTTTATAGGTAAGAGTTAGTATTTTGAATTGACACCTATAGGATACAGGAAGTCAGTGTAAGGAGCTACAGAGGGGTGAGGTACGGAAGGAGCGACAGGTAAGGAAGACCAGCCTGGCGGCAGCATTCATTACTGATTGTAGTGGGGCAGTTCGGCTTTTGGGAGACCAACTAGGAGAGAATTACAGTAATCCATGCAAGCGACTACCAGAGCATGAACAAGCTCCTTGGCAGTTCATGCTCTATATATAAACTACTGCAACTGGGCAGCAGCTGTCAGTCATGTTACAGGGCCACTTTGATAGGCTTTTGCAGCATTCCTGTGGCTGTGACAGCTTCAGAAGGGAGGACATCCAGTGACAGCCATAAAACTGCTGTGGCAGCCTATCTAAGTGGTCCTGTAACATGATTGACAGCTGATGTCCAACTGCAACTGGTAGAAGTGGAAAGGGCATTATGTTCCGCTACTGGAGGTGATCCATGCATTATTACTCAATCATTATTATCATTATTTTGGCTCCCATTATCCCTACATCAGAACACCATATTCTGCACTCACGGAGGTTGGTTTTCCACTCACAAACAAGTCAGTAATAATGCATGGATCACCTCTATGCAGAAGTGGAACATAGTGCCCATTCCACTTCTACCAGCTGTATTAGTTATGGTGTCAGCAGAACTCATAATTTCACTTTCTGATCTGCTAACAAAGCTTTAAAGTTATTCACCACTACAAGCGTATGCAAAAAAAACTTTTTTTTTTTTTAAAGTTCTTGTTTTGTGTGCCTCATGGAGTCTCAGTGCTTCTATTATTGCGTCTATTAATTGAGTTGTGTATATGTGTGCGGAGCTAATGTAATGAATAAATGCAGACCTGTAATTGTGCATAAGATCAGTGTGTTTATGTGTGTGCAAAAGCAGAAGTATATGTGTGTGGATGGTAAGTGTGTTCTAGAGTGCACAGGTAACTATACCCAACCACATGGGTATGTCTCAGTTTCACTACTTGCAGTTGCGTTATTTCATTCGTACTCTCACCTGTCAGGAACATCTTTGCAGGTCTGTGGTACCTTTTGAGCGATTGTGCACTCCCAAGCTTTTACACTTAATTTTCAGAAATCAGCCTGTCTCTGGTTGATGGTGTGGGACAAAGGAAGTACTCTAACCCATGTCTGGTGGAAATGTTCGGAGATAGTGCCATACTGGAGAAGCATGCACTCTACCTTGTGCCGGTTACTGGAGAGTCCTCCTTCTTTTGGTCCTACAGAATATCTACTGCATTATATTAATTGTCCATCTCAGCTACAAAATAATCTCTGCTCAAACACCTCCTGCATGCTGCTAAGACTCTATTCCTCCTCCTCTGCAGGAGCACTCCCCCTCCAACATTCCAACAATGGGCTCCAAAGGTCGAGAAATTAGAACCATGGAGGAGATGACGGCCTCCCTATACCAGAGACAGGAATGGTATTGCTCCACTTGGGCCCCATAGTTGGATTTTCTTGATGGGAAACATATGAGTATTGGGAGGAAGAATTCTGGGGCAGCGGAGGGCGTGGGTAGCTGTCTTCCTATCTCTTGATCCCTCTTATTCTTATCTCTTTGCATTTTCTGTCTTTTTCCCCTGCTCTCTCCTGTGTGGGGAGTCTGTCCTTTACCCTTTTATAGTTCCCTACTGAAACATCTGTCTCTGGATTTAGTTCAAGGCTTCCTCTGTTCTACCCAAGTCACATTATCTTCCATTTCGAGACTACAAAATCATGTGCACCACTTGTTTGTTTTTCAAATTAACTCTTTTTGAAAAGCCTCTATTTCAATGCTGGGATTCCTACCTCTTGGTTACCATATTTCTGTTTTCTTTGCCTCCCCTTTGTGGGATATATTTTCCTCATGTGTTGATCCAAATACCTGTCCTTTTTTATACCCACATACCCTTTTTTATAGAAGCTTTTAAATAGTGGAGTGTTGGATAAATTATGGGAACCATCATTTATTTTTCTGGAAATTCCACCATGAATAAAACATTTAAAAATCACCTGTAACTTTTTCATGAGATTCTTGGATTTCATTTATATCTACTAAAAGAAATAGAAAATTATATCACAATACAGTTTAGTCCAGGCACGACCAAGGCACACATTGCAAATGACGAAGAAAAATAGAAACATTGTTTTTTTGCTCCTCTTCTCTGTAGGCTTTCTCCATAATGACTGCCAGGTGCAAATGACAGAGCTTATAGAAACAAGTAATATGTTACTAAGATAAGGACTCCCAGTTGCAGAATAAAGATTTTAGAGAACTATGGGTGCAAATGTATAGTTCTCTTAATATATGTTGTTTGTTTTTTTTTGTTACTAGTTTACACATGGTGTCCCAAATGAATTGTATTTCTTTTCATGTAAAATACCTGCTTTTGAGCTGAATAAAAAATGTTACATTTTGAAAACAAGGGAACATTTCAATATTTGCTTTGAAGACTAAGAACAGCAGATAAATCAGCAGGCCTTCTTTTTTGGCAATTCTTCTGTTTCTATGCTCACAATCGCTCCTTTGTTAGTATAATCTGACCTTTCCCTCTGAAGCAGTGGAGCACATTAGCTTTAATCAGGGCAGCTAGGAGAGGCCTGTTGCTTGCCCATACGTGATCATTACTTTGTAACGGTCTGCAATCATCTTATAAAAACGACGAGGCTAGGTAGAAGGATTTCTTTATTCAAGTAGAATTGTTATTATAGGGTGTGGAGAGAAATTGGCAAACTCCAATAGTAAGAGATTAAATGTGTATTGCTAATGGCAAATATACTTTTTGACACGTTAACTGATTTCCTGGCTCAAGTTGAAAAGAATTGGCAATTGTGATGACTCTTAAATGTAGAAAATTAAATGGCTCTAATACAATTTGGCTTAGGTTTTATCATTGTTTGTATGTTCCTAACAAAACAAAAGTAGCTCTCACCTGAACAGCACAAGACAGAATAGAATTTGCGGTCTACTTTGGATGTTTACCTAGACTGTGAAATGCTCTAGCAAGTGGTATGTAGCTCTTATATCAACAGTACGTTAATATAGTGGAAATAGCAAGTCCTATCAGGTTTTCTTGGTATTAACAAATCTCAATCAGCGTATTAAAAGTTTAAACAAAAAAGCAAAACAGGAAAGACTACTAGTTTTGACCTCTTAATTACAGTTTTAGAGAAATCCTAATATACCATGCTGTTACTGACATATCTCATGTTGTGAAGAAGTTTAAAGGATTACTATAGGGTCAGGAACACAAACATGTATTCCTGACCCTATAGTGTTAAAACCACCATCTAGCCCCCCTGGGCCCCTTATGCCTCCATAAATATAGCAAAGTCTTACTGTATTAAGGCCAGAAGCTGTAACTCTGCATGCTGTTTGCCTCAACAACAAAAAAACAAGCAGTCTGCTGACATCATTAGAAGTGGTAGCCTGATCCAATCACAGTGCTTCCCCATAGGATTGGCTGAGACTGACAAAGAGGCAGATCAGGGGCAGAGCCAGCATGATTCAAACACAGCCCTGGCCAATCATCATCTCCTTATAGAGATGAATTGAATCAATGAATCTCTATGAGGAAAGTTTAGTGTCTGCATGCAGAGGGAGGAGACACTGAATGTTTGGATGCATTTCAAGCAGCCATGACCCAGGAAGGATCTCTAACAGCCATCTAAGGAGTGGCCAGTGAAATTATCACTAGGCTGTAATGTAAAGACTGCATTTTCTCTGAAAAGACAATCTTTACAGCAAAAAGCCTGACGGTAATGATTCTACACACCAAAACAAATTCAATAAGCTGTAGTTGTTCTGGTGACTATAGTGTCCCTTTAAATTATATTAGCATCATAAATAAACAAGCCAAACCAATTTCACTTTGATGCACAATGTTTACATGCAAGTGAAATTATAAATACATATGTACATGTAGCGTAGGGTAGTGGGACATTCAACAGAAAATGGGATTTCTGACTTAAATGTTCCTTTTGGGAGTATTGATTTCTCTTGGTGTTCGTGATGCAGTTGTTGTCTAATAGTTACATAGTTACACAGCTGAAAAGAGACTTGCGTCCATCAAGTTCACCCTTCCTCACATTTGTTTTTTGCTGTTGATCCAAAAGAAGGCAAAAAAACCCAGTTTGAAGCACAATTTTGCAACAAGCTAGGAAAAAAATTCCTCCTTGACCCCAGAATGGCAGTCAGATTTATCCTTGGATCAAGCAGTTATTACCCTACATTGAAAGATTATATCCTTGAATAATAATAATAAATATGACTAATTGTATGATTTTTGAAGGCAATTTGTTGTAGCAGAGCTTATATGAAGTTTGCATAGCAACAGAAGGTGAAAGCGTTTGTGACCAACAAATGTCTTTTTATTTATTTAGTTCAGTTTAGTTTGTTTCACGCCATCCTAAAATAGTTGACTATCCCATTTGTCAGCTGGAGCCAGATGAGCTTATGCAGCAGTACAAGTGAACAAGGCATATAGTTCTTTAAATATCTTTAAATCACTGTGGTTTACTGCTTGCATTTAGCCAGAGGTTGGGAGACACACAGAACCTGCAATGACCATGATAGGGTCTTCCTGTATGCACCCCTATCAACAATGATTGGCACTGGGCTGTGCCTCCTGCCCAGCACTGATCCCTCTGTCAGCAGGGTCAGAATGCAAGAACTATGGCACAAGATCTCTCTCTCTCATGCTGCAATCACTCAGTACCGAGCACTGTACAGCTATGCACCCGGAGCTGCAGACCGGATAGCTACACTCAACCACCAGGAAGAGAGACCACCAAACCAACAGTGTGGGGAAGCTGGTTACTAGAACACAGCCTCCAAACACACTGTCTAACAGTATACCCTTACACACTGTCACCTACCTCTACACACTGTCTCCCACCTCTAAACACTGTCACCCCCCTCCACTCACACAGTCACTCCCCTCCACACAAACTGTCACCCTCCTCTACACTGTCAACCACCTCCACACTCACTGTCACCCATCTTTCCAAATTGTCACACACTTCTACACACTGTCACTCTGCACCACATACACTGTCAGCCCACTAAACACACTGTCAACCACCTCTCACTCTGTCACCCTCCATATGCCACTGGCACACTTCTTCTTCACATACACTGTCACCCCCTGCAAACACAATCACTCACCTCTACACACTGTCATCCCCCTACACCATGTCACCCACCTCTACACACTGTCACCCACCTCAACTCACACTGTCAATCCCCTCCACACACAATGTCACCCTCCTCTACATGCTGTCACACAACTTTACACACTGTAACCCACCTCCACACTGTCAACCTCCTCTACACACTGTCACCCACCCACTACTGTCATTTCCACACTCACTGCCACCCACCTTTACAAACACTGTAACCCACCTCCACACTGTCACCCACCTCAACACACTGTCACTCCCCTCCACGCACACTGTCATCCTCTACACACTATCACCCACCTCCACTCACACACACTCTCACTCCCCTCCACACGTTACCCTCCTCTTCACACTGTCACAGACCTCTACACACTGTCACCAACCTCCACACTCACTGTTACCCACCTCCACACTCATTGTCAACCATTTCTAAAAACTGTCACCCATCTCTTTAAACCCTAACCTACCTTTACACACTGTCACCCCCTACGCACACATTGTCACCTACCTCTACACACTGTCACCCACCTCTACACACTGTCAACCTGCTCCACAAAATGGCACCCACCGCTACACTCTGTCACCCCTTCACACACAGTCACCCCATCTACACACACTGTCACCAACCTCCACACACAATGTCACCCTACTCTACACACTGTCACACAACTCCTCACACTGTATCCCACATCCACACCGTCACCCACCTCTATACACTGTCACTCCCCTCCACACACTCTGTCACCCACCCACCACTGTCATCTCAACATTCACTGCCACCTACCTTTACAAACAATGTAATCCACCTCCACACTGTCACCCACCTCGACACATTGTCACTCCCCTCCACACTCTGTCTTCCTCTACACACTGTCACACACCTCTACACACTGTCACCCACCTCCACCCACACACACTGTCACTCCTCTCCACACACGACAAACTTCTCTACACACTGTCACAGACCTCTACACACTGTAACCCACCTCCACATTCACTATCACCCATTTCAAGCAAACTGTCACCTACCTTTACACACTGTCACCCCCTACACACACCTACCTCTACACACTGTCGCCCCTTCACACACAGTCACCCCCCTCTACACACACTGTCACCAACCAGATTGAATACTGTCATTTGTTGGAGGAATATCAATGGAGAGAGTAATGTTGTGAAATAAATTGAAAATAACAATGACAGTTTATAATTACATAATTATTTTGAATATTTTTTATTTGAATAAGGTCACATATACATAGTTTGAGCAAGGCCTTTTGATTTCTGAATGTAATATACAGGGAGTGCAGAATTATTAGGCAAATGAGTATTTTGACCACATCATCCTCTTTATGCATGTTGTCTTACTCCAAGCTGTATAGGCTCGAAAGCCTACTACCAATTAAGCATATTAGGTGATGTGCATCTCTGTAATGAGAAGGGGTGTGGTCTAATGACATCAACACCCTATATCAGGTGTGCATAATTATTAGGCAACTTCCTTTCCTTTGGCAAAATGGGTCAAAAGAAGGACTTGACAGGCTCAGAAAAGTCAAAAATAGTGAGATATCTTGCAGAGGGATGCATCACTCTTAAAATTGCAAAGCTTCTGAAGCGTGATCATCGAACAATCAAGCGTTTCATTCAAAATAGTCAACAGGGTCGCAAGAAGCGTGTGGAAAAACCAAGGCGCAAAATAACTGCCCATGAACTGAGAAAAGTCAAGCGTGCAGCTGCCACGATGCCACTTGCCACCAGTTTGGCCATATTTCAGAGCTGCAACATCACTGGAGTGCCCAAAAGCACAAGGTGTGCAATACTCAGAGACATGGCCAAGGTAAGAAAGGCTGAAAGACGACCACCACTGAACAAGACACACAAGCTGAAACGTCAAGACTGGGCCAAGAAATATCTCAAGACTGATTTTTCTAAGGTTTTATGGACTGATGAAATGAGAGTGAGTCTTGATGGGCCAGATGGATGGGCCCGTGGCTGGATTGGTAAAGGGCAGAGAGCTCCAGTCCGACTCAGACGCCAGCAAGGTGGAGGTGGAGTACTGGTTTGGGCTGGTATCATCAAAGATGAGCTTGTGGGGCCTTTTCGGGTTGAGGATGGAGTCAAGCTCAACTCCCAGTCCTACTGCCAGTTCCTGGAAGACACCTTCTTCAAGCAGTGGTACAGGAAGAAGTCTGCATCCTTCAAGAAAAACATGATTTTCATGCAGGACAATGCTCCATCACACGCGTCCAAGTACTCCACAGCGTGGCTGGCAAGAAAGGGTATAAAAGAAGAAAATCTAATGACATGGCCTCCTTGTTCACCTGATCTGAACCCCATTGAGAACCTGTGGTCCATCATCAAATGTGAGATTTACAAGGAGGGAAAACAGTACACCTCTCTGAATAGTGTCTGGGAGGCTGTGGTTGCTGCTGCACGCAATGTTGATGGTGAACAGATCAAAACACTGACAGAATCCATGGATGGCAGGCTTTTGAGTGTCCTTGCAAAGAAAGGTGGCTATATTGGTCACTGATTTGTTTTTGTTTTGTTTTTGAATGTCAGAAATGTATATTTGTGAATGTTGAGATGTTATATTGGTTTCACTGGTAATAATAAATAATTGAAATGGGTATATATTTGTTTTTTGTTAAGTTGCCTAATAATTATGCACAGTAATAGTCACCTGCACACACAGATATCCCCCTAACATAGCTAAACTAAAAACAAACTAAAAACTACTTCCAAAAATATTCAGCTTTGATATTAATGAGTTTTTTGGGTTCATTGAGAACATGGTTGTTGTTCAATAATAAAATTAATCCTCAAAAATACAACTTGCCTAATAATTCTGCACTCCCTGTATTTATTTTGGGATTGCATCATCTCATGTCAATCCCTTGTTATATTTCTAGATGCCAGACAATGAAATGTATTCATACAAGGTACTTTCATCACTCGCATTACAATAATTTAGTGGATGTTTTCTGGGTGGCTAAAAAAAACAGCAATGAAATTTTAGGTACTTTTAATAAATAAACCTCACAGGGTAACATAGAAAGACATCTTAATGTTCCCACGGGACAGATAAAAAACTTTGAAAGCTTAAACTGTTTGACCTTTCAGACACTCCAACTGTGTTACTGCAGAAACAGTTCTTCCCTTTCAGTTCTCATATTCTTAGAAACTCTTAAGTTGTGGGGAACTATTTTACTTTGTTTTCTTGAACAGACTAATTAAATTTGTCATAAACATTCTACTGTTCCTTCTTACAACTCCTACATTCAGTCGGCATGTGTAGCATTTTCTTTGTCAGTAGGTAAAACTGAATAAATACCCATGTTACTGCATATGGCTTCATCTAACATATGGTCTTTAAAAAATAACTATGTACACCAATGTAGAGTGTCATAAAAAAAACAGTAACTGTAACCTTTATAGTGGTGTACATTGCATTTTATTCTACACCTTTGTAAATGAAAGGCTCATTTTTCCCACATAGGAACACTATAAGGTTAGGAATGTAAAACTGTTTTCATAACGCTCTAGTGCCTCTATCTTTATTTATGAGAGGAGAATGACCTGATGTGTGTGAGCTGCAACTTCACATGCAATAGTGGAACTACCGGGGTCACCCCTGCGACTGGGTGCTCGCCGCTGTGTATTGCGGCCCCGGCCTCCGTCGTAGAACCATCAGGGCTGCATTGAATGAGCCCATCGGGTGGCCCATGCTGTTAGGCCACCCGATGGAAATGAATTCCCAGGGGGCCTGGGCAGCGCTGAGGGGCTTTCACAGTGCGCCTGTGCCCCCTTTGATGACTTCAGAGTGCAATCACAGAACCTGCGCGGCAGGAAGAGAGGAGGGAGTCAAGAGTGGGAACTGAGCCATCGGTCTGAGCCACCAGTGGACCCCAGGGAAAGTCACCCACCTGCACCTAAAAGGTAGGAAACAGGAGGGTGACTTAAACATTTTGCATGTGTCTCTTTGTGTATGTGTGTGTGTCTGTATGTATGTGTCTGTGTGTGTGTGTGTGTGTGTGTGTGTGTGTTTGTATGTATGTGTCTGTGTGTATATGTGTGTGTTTATATGTATGTGTCTGTGTATATGTATATCTGTATGTATGTGTGTATGTGTGCCTGTCTGTGTGTGTCTGCATATCTGTTTCTCTGCATGTATGGGGTAGGGTGTAGATGTATGGTGTAGGGAATAGACATACTGGGGCCCTGTGGTTTCTAGTGCTTCTGGTCACATGGCTGGGTTTTACTCAGTGCAGCAAAAGCGCTTCTAGTGGTCATCAGATTGACAGCCAAAAGAGGCATGTTTAACCCTTCAAGATAAACATTGGCCTTTCTGCAAAATGGAAATGTTTCACATTGAAGGGTTAAACATTTAAGACCACTGCAGCAAAGTCCCCTCATTGCAATGAGGTAGTCTGGGTTATACCCCAAAGTTATACCCCAAAGCATACTGGGTTTCCAGTATGCTTTGGGGTATTACTTAAACCTCCATGAACCAGTTTAGTAGCACTTCTCTGAACCCTCGCTAAGGTATCAATATCCCTCTGGAGATACGGTCTATGATTTCATTCTCTGTGTGTTATTAGTTTAGGGAGACTGTGACTGTCTATTGTAGTGACTTAGATGATGATCAGGTCACATTTTGTCACCAATTTGTGCAGAAATCCATATCATTCCAAAGGGTTCACATACTTTTTCTTGCAACTGTATGAAGATTATAGTTAACAATATAGAATATCAATTAATCTATTTTGACTAGTTTATTTTGTGCATACTTGTCAGGATGGACTATGACCCAACACGCAGAACGTGTCAAAAGTCAAAGAATAAAGAATGGTGAAGGTACAAACTGCGGTCAGAATACAAAAGAATCAATAACTATATACCCTGTTCCAAATTATTATGCAAATCATATTTTTCTCATTTATCTAAATAATTGATGTAAATAACAGTCAGCATAATTTTCATGTTATCAACTATTAAGAGTACAATTCAAATTTTATTGAACAAACATCCTAATGATAACAGTATTTTTTTTTAAACATAGAAAACTTGCAATGCACTGTTCCAAATTATTGCGCACAGTAAGTTTCAAAACACTTTCTAGGTTGTAAAGAACTGAAAATTGTCATTTGTTGTGTTTGCAGCATGTTTACTGAAATCAAAAGCTATTTCAATAAACTTTTTAGCTATTTCAATCAAACAACATTTTAACTTTTTAAACATTTTAACAGGTCACGTTACATTTTAACATAGGACCCCTTATTTGATAGCAGCTTCACAAGTCTTGCATCCATTGAACTTGTGAGTTTTTGGACAGTTTCTGCTTGAATTTGTTTGCAAGATGTCACCATAGCCTCCCAGAGCTGCTGTTTGGATGTAAACTGCCTCCCACCCTCATAGATCTTTTGCTTAAGGATGCTCCAAAGGTTCTCAATAGGATTAAGGTCAGGGGAGAATGGAGGCCACACCATGACTTTCTCTCCTTTTATCACCATAGCAGCCATTACAAGCCCGGCGGTCCTGTTGGGGGCTGGCAGAGAGCTGTAACTTACCTTTCTTGCAGCTCCTGTCAGCTCCCTTCTCTCTCCTCCGGTCCGGTCAGCTCCCCTGTCAGCTCCCACTGCAAGTCTCGCGAGAGCCGTGGGGTCAGAGCTCCGTGCGGCACTCAAACCGCGAGACTTGCAGAGGGAGCTGACAGGGGAGCTGACCGGACCGCAGGAGAGAGAAGGGAGCTGACAGCAGCTGCAGGAAAGGTAAGTAACAGCTCTCTGCCAGTCCCCCTCCTACACAACCCATCCACTGGACCACCAGGGAATGAGAGCCCCCCCTCCCTGGCCAGTCAACAAGCAGGGAGGGGGCACAAAAAAAAATATAAATAAATAAAAATGGAAATAATAATAAAATATAAATAAAATAATAATACAGGGAGTGCAGAATTATTAGGCAAGTTGTATTTTTGAAGATTAATTTTATTATTGAACAACAACCATGTTCTCAATGAACCCAAAAAACTCATTAATATCAAAGCTGAATATTTTTGGAAGTAGTTTTTAGTTTGTTTTTAGTTTTAGCTATGTTAGGGGGATATCTGTGTGTGCAGGTGACTATTACTGTGCATAATTATTAGGCAACTTAACAAAAAACAAATATATACCCATTTCAATTATTTATTATTACCAGTGAAACCAATATAACATCTCAACATTCACAAATATACATTTCTGACATTCAAAAACAAAACAAAAACAAATCAGTGACCAATATAGCCACCTTTCTTTGCAAGGACACTCAAAAGCCTGCCATCCATGGATTCTGTCAGTGTTTTGATCTGTTCACCATCAACATTGCGTGCAGCAGCAACCACAGCCTCCCAGACACTGTTCAGAGAGGTGTACTGTTTTCCCTCCTTGTAAATCTCACATTTGATGATGGACCACAGGTTCTCAATGGGGTTCAGATCAGGTGAACAAGGAGGCCATGTCATTAGATTTTCTTCTTTTATACCCTTTCTTGCCAGCCACGCTGTGGAGTACTTGGACGCGTGTGATGGAGCATTGTCCTGCATGAAAATCATGTTTTTCTTGAAGGATGCAGACTTCTTCCTGTACCACTGCTTGAAGAAGGTGTCTTCCAGGAACTGGCAGTAGGACTGGGAGTTGAGCTTGACTCCATCCTCAACCCGAAAAGGCCCCACAAGCTCATCTTTGATGATACCAGCCCAAACCAGTACTCCACCTCCACCTTGCTGGCGTCTGAGTCGGACTGGAACTCTCTGCCCTTTACCAATCCAGCCACGGGCCCATCCATCTGGCCCATCAAGACTCACTCTCATTTCATCAGTCCATAAAACCAGAAAAATCAGTCTTGAGATATTTCTTGGCCCAGTCTTGACGTTTCAGCTTGTGTGTCTTGTTCAGTGGTGGTCGTCTTTCAGCCTTTCTTACCTTGGCCATGTCTCTGAGTATTGCACACCTTGTGCTTTTGGGCACTCCAGTGATGTTGCAGCTCTGAAATATGGCCAAACTGGTGGCAAGTGGCATCGTGGCAGCTGCACGCTTGACTTTTCTCAGTTCATGGGCAGTTATTTTGCGCCTTGGTTTTTCCACACGCTTCTTGCGACCCTGTTGACTATTTTGAATGAAACGCTTGATTGTTCGATGATCACGCTTCAGAAGCTTTGCAATTTTGAGAGTGCTGCATCCCTCTGCAAGATATCTCACTATTTTTGACTTTTCTGAGCCTGTCAAGTCCTTCTTTTGACCCATTTTGCCAAAGGAAAGGAAGTTGCCTAATAATTATGCACACCTGATATAGGGTGTTGATGTCATTAGACCACACCCCTTCTCATTACAGAGATGCACATAACCTAATATGCTTAATTGGTAGTAGGCTTTCGAGCCTATACAGCTTGGAGTAAGACAACATGCATAAAGAGGATGATGTGGTCAAAATACTCATTTGCCTAATAATTCTGCACTCCCTGTATATATAAAAAAAATTAAAATAATAATAATTAAACAAATTATTAAAAATGCCCACCCCCCACCAAGGCTCTGCATCACACACACAAACACTGCACTCATACACACACGCACACCGCATTATATACACACACACTGCATTATATACACACACACTCATACACACACACTGCATTCATACAAACACACACACACTGCATTCATTATATACACACACTGTAAATAAATATTCAATTAATATAATTTTTGGGGGATATAATTTTATTTAGAAATTTACCAGCAGCTGCTGCATTTCCCACCCTAGTTTTATACTCGCATCAATAAATTTCCCCAGTTTTTTTGGGTAAAATTAGGGGTCTCGACTTATATTCGGGTTGACTTATACTCGAGTATATACGGTATCTCTCACATTGTACTTTCCTGCAGGATTATTTTGTATGAGAGGACATGGACAGTTGCCTGTAAGCACTGCAGATGTTCATGTGGTTCTTGATTATGCCTCTGCTTGATCCCCAAAACATCTGTGCCCCATTCTGTCACTAATACTGTTATGTATTATTACTAATGTTTACTTTTTATTAGAGGTAAGATACACCAGCCTGAGTATACACTTATGTACATCATTATCATAATAATATAATGTATTTCAAAAGCTGTAATTGAATATGTTTTGCAAATTCATTTTAGATGATCGACCAGCACTTGGGCAAGTTGTAACAGAGGATTTTGAGTCTATCAAAGAGTACACAGCAGAAGAAGAGAGAGCTGATAACAGATTATGGAGAACAGTTGTAATTGGAGAGCAAGAACAGAGAATTGACATGAAAGTCATTGAGCCATACAAAAAAGTTATATCACATGGAGGTATGGAAAAATAGTGAACTATGTTATTAATTTATTTTGCATCATGATGTTAAAACGGTTGCCTAATATAGAATAAACTCTCTATTGATGCATAACAAAAACCCTTACAACTGTGTAAGAAGGACAGATCAGCTTATCATGGGAAGAGCTGCTGGCAAATAACAAAGCCTAGCAGTAGTGAGCAATATTAAAGGTGCACTATAGGGTCAGGAACACACCCTATGGTGTTCAAATCACTATCTAGACCCTTCCCCCCCCCCATGCCTTCTTAAATATAGTAAAATCTTACCTTTATTCCAGTCTGCTGGTAATGGTTCTGCCCCTGATCAGCCTTCTTGGTTGACATCATCAGAATTGATGATCTCAGCCATGGACAATGCTCTCCCATAGGAAAGTTTTGGATAGGTTGAGATTGTCAATTCTGATTATCTCAGACAAGGAGGTGGGCTGGGGTTGGAGCAAAACATCACCCTGGTCAATCAGCAGCTCCTCATAGAGGGCGGAGACACTGAATGAAGCACCTCTAGTAGCCATCACTGTCTTTTCAGAGTAAAGGTAGTGTCTACATTACAGCCTGCACGGACTGACTATAATTACCAGAACAACTCCATTAAGTTGTCCATTTAAGTTCATGAGAAAATCGGGAGACTTCCCTAGCAATCCTTGTTTCTATGATGAAGTCAGAGATATATATATATATATATATATATGTCTGCTCTATTGCAGCATGGAGGGTACTGGGTTATACTGTCATATCTAGTCCTTGCTGTCATAGAGGACCTGCAAAATAAATGGAGGGGGTGGGGGGGGGGGCATAAATACAGGTTCCCCGGTCTATTTTATTTACTAGTACAACAAAGCCCTCTATACTACCTATACTACAAGGAAACATAGGCCGGCATAGTGAACTGGTGCATTCATTTTAGTTATTTTTGTGTGGTAGAAGCTTGAAATGGTTATAAAGAAGGAATACTCATTTTGGTGGAGAAGACAGAAAACGGAAGAGGAGGATGGAAGATGAGAAAGGTGAAAGAACAGAGAGGCATCGAAGTTAAACATTAACATTTAATCATTATTGGTGTTCCAACACCCTCACATATGGAATGCTAGTACAAAGCACTTTGGTCCACCAATATGTTTTATTATTAACTTTGATGGAGGGGCTGATTTAAATACTGGATGCACAGATGTATTTTCCTGTTATCTGTCGTGCTTTCTTATGTAAGGGAACATATAGTAGTTTGAGTTTCTCAAGCTTTATTTGTTGTTAAGCCCAACCATGTATTTTGATTTATGAAATTAAGTCCTTAAATTTGCACTAGTATTCAGGGACTGTTACAGTAAAAAAGTGAAGAAGGGCTGTATTGTTGCCCATATATGTATCAAATCCAGTGACCGGAATTGTGGCTGCTTAGGTGAATTGATAACATCTATGACTTGATCTTTTCAAATTTTTCATTTTTGAATCTGCCCTGGATTTCAGATCCATGTGTTATATTCTGGTAGACATTGAAGGTCATGAAGCATATTTTCTAAAACATGCTATTAATCTGAGTAAATTGTTTGTTTGAGCTAACAGACAGAATTGCTGCTCTAGACGGTGCAAGCATTTTTGGCGCCCTAGGCAAAAACAAGTTTGCCACCCCATTTGCTTCACCCAGACTAACACACTGACCATGCAAACTGACACACATGCACTAACCCATGTAGACTGACGCACACAGACTCATATACACACACACTGATCCATGCAGACACACACATACAGACACACTGACCCATGCCGACACACACATATAGACACACTGACCCATAAAGGCACACAGTGGCCCATGCAGACACAGACACTGACCCATACAGACACACACTGACCCATACAGACTGACATACATAAACATACTGACTGAAGCAGACTAACACACATTCTCTGATATACCTTATTTTCATTGCTGTTCATTGCCTGCGCCTGGCTGCCCATCACGTCCTTTCTCTGCACATTTCCTGTTATGCTTCGGCCCACTTCTTCCCACGTACAGGGGAAGGGGCGGAAGCAAGGAATTGAAGCGCCTGCGCACTGCCACAATGCATGTCTGGGAGGGGGGGCTGGCTGAGCAGGCTGTGGTGGATGCCACCGGACCTGTGGTTTACTGGGTGCTAGTGAGCAACAATGTAAGTGCTTCCGGGTGCCCAGTAAAGTGGTCGGTGGCATACTCAAAATAATCTAACTTGTCAGGGCCGGCGCCGCCCTTTTAGCAGCGCCCTAGACGTACGCCTAGTTTGCCTATAGGGAGCGCCGGCCCTGTCTAGACGCTAGAGCAGTAGTTCTGTCTGTTAATGTAGCTCTACCAAACAATACAGTCTAGAGCAGGGGTGCCCAAAAGATAGATCCCTACATGTTTTAAAACTACAGCTTCCATGATGCTTTGTCATTCTAAAGAAAGAAGAAAGAAGATTTCGTCTAAGACAAAGGAAAGTTTTTTTACTGTAAGAACAATAAGGATGTGGAATTTTCTGCCTGAAGAAATGGTTTAATCAGAGTCCATACAGCTGTTCAAACAGCTACTAGATGCATACTTACAAAAACAGAATTTTCAAGGCTATAATCTTTCAATGTAGGGTAATAACTGCTTGATCCAAGGATAAAGCTGACTGACATTCTGGGGTCAAGAAGGAATTTTTTTCCTAGCTTGTTGCAAAATTGGAAGTGCTCCAACTGGGTTGTTTTTGCCTTCTTTTGGATCAACAGCAAAAAACAAATGTGTGGAAGGGTGAACTTGATCGACGCAAGTCTCTTTTCAGCTATGTAACTATGTAAAGGCATTCATAGCATCATGGGAGTTGTAGTTCTGCATCTGGGGATCTACCTTTCGGGCACCCCTGGTCTAGAGCATGCAATACTTAGATTTTGTCTCCAGGTTAGGGGAACATCTGGACAACCTTTTCCACTACCCTCAATTTTGTAGGCTGTAGACCGTTCTTAAGTTTTTGATGACATCCTCCAGATGGAATATGTTGATATATAGATACATTCACTACTCCCACTAACTCATTTGTTTTCATCAAAGGGATGTTTGTAAGTGGCTATTGTTTGTAGCATATCAAAAAAAAAATGCCCTAAATAATAAAAGTTAGTGTGTCCTTACTGATTTTTTTTAATAATTATCAGATAACTATCCCTAAATGTGAGACAGAGATACCAGGAAGCAGCAATATGATAACATATTTATGTGGTGAAAATAAAAGAATGAGTGGTATAGGGATATCATCAATCTGTAAAGTCCTTATTGAGCAACTTTCGATTAAACACACTTAAACAAAATGTTGATTTTGATATTTTAACTTTTTTGGATTACATTATTTTATCTCACTCAGATACTCTAATTTTTAAAATGTGTCCTTCCTTTTGACATTTTTTCATAAATTATATCATATATACATTTTTATACACTTTTTTTATGGCAATGTTATTTTTATTAAAGGAACACTATAGTCACCTAAATTACTTTAGCTAAATAAAGCAGTTTTAGTGTATAGAACATTCCCCTGCAATTTCACCGCTTAATTCACTGTCATTTAGGAGTTAAATCACTTTATTTCTGTTTATGCAGATGTAATTTACCTTAAATAATTGTATCTCAATCTCTAAATTGAACTTTAATCACATACAGGAGGCTCTTGCAGGGTCTAACAAGCTATTAACATAGCCGGGGATAAGAAAATCTTAATTAAACAGAACTTGCAATAAAGAAAGCCTAAATAGGGAAATGTTTATGGAAGGCTGTGCAGGTCACATGCAGGGAGGTGTGACTAGGGTTCATAAACAAAGGGATTTAACTCCTAAATGGCAGAGGATTGAGCAGTGAGGCTTCAGGGGCATGTTCTATACACCAAAACTGCTTCATTAAGCTAAAGTTGTTCAGGTGACAATAGTGTCCCTTTAAGATTCCCTGTAGTAATCAGGGTTAGACTATCACTTTTTTCCTACTTATTTTTATGATTTCGAGGTTCGTTTTATTCCCCTCCTTTCTTTTTTTTATTGACTTGTTATTCCATTCATTGTTTGCCATTTTGCCATTGGTGTGCATGCGTGCGTGCGTGTATTGTGACAAACTAACTTCCCTGTGTGTGTTTGTCCAGGATCTTTGGGCCTCTGGCCTGTTTATTTTCTGTTCTCAAGAAGTAGCCAGGTACATCAGGATACAACAGGATATACAAAGCAGCAATGCTTACAAATAGTAGATAACTTTCTTTCTCCACAAAACACTTCCCCACTCCACCCTACTTTAACAGCAGTTATAAAGCTGCTCACAGTCTCTACAGGTGAGGCTAATGAGCTCATTAGGCAGTGAGCCAGAACTCCTCAGAAAACCTGTGCTGGACTCATGCACAGCCACTCTGACAGTGGGGTGGAGAATCGGCCCACCCTGCTCTTACGAATACTCCACCCCAGGGACCCAAATAACAACATAGAAAAAAACTACATTTAACCCCTTCAGGACCGAGGACGGCTCAGGACCGTCATCAGCATTTTTACATTGCCGATGTTGCTCCCGCTGTGGGGAGACTGCCTGCAGCCCAGACAGTCTCCCCATGACGGATTAGGACCCCTGTAGCCATGTGATCGCTCAACAGAGCGATCACATGGTCACAATAGTTGTCCATGTGTCTGCTTGCAGGGGGACTGCCTGTGCTGACAGGCAATCTACCTGCTAGTGTAAAATCATTAAAAAAATTAAAGTTAAAGTTAATTTAAAAAAAAAAATTATATATGTGTGTATATATATATATATATATGATATATAGACATATATATGATATATAGACATATATATATATATATATATATATGTCTATATATCATATATATGTCATACTAAGTGTATTTTATATTGATATGTACATATATTAATATAAAAATACACTTATAATTAAATTACACACACATATATATATATATATATATATTATATATAATAAATATATATATTGTATATAAATATTATTATAAAATACAAATAAGTAATTTAAATTAAATAAAAACATGTAAAAATAATAATAAAAATTAAAAAAATATATATCTATATGAAATTTTATTCTAACTATATTTTGATAGTAATATATATATATATTTAGATCAAAATACACTTAGAATGAAATTGTATATATATCTATGTATATAAAAATAATACGAAATATACATATATCCATATACAAAATTACATAATTATATAAATATACACGTAGACTTCAAATATATAAATATGCATATATATTTTAATTCTACGTGCGTATTAATGTAATATTTTTACATAATTAAGTAATTTTATTGATTGCATTTTGTGGGACCTGCCTGCCAACCCAGGCCGAAAGTCCAGAGAATTTAATTTGCTACCACTATATTTTACCCTGTAACTTTCTATGACACCCTAAAACCTGTACATGGGGGAGACTCGGGAGACTTCGCTGAACACAAATATTAGTGATTCAAAACAGTAAAACATATCACAGCGATGATATGGTCAGTGAAAGTGACCTTTTTTTGCATTTTTCACACACAAACAGCACTTTTACTGATGATATAATTGTTGTGATATGTTTTCCTGTTTTGAAATACTAATATTTGTGTTCAGCAAAGTCTCCCGAGTATAACAGTACCCCCATGTACAAGTTTTATAGCGTTTTTGAAAGTTACAGGGTCAAATATATGGGTCAAATATTTTTACATTGAAAAAGGCCAGGTTGGTTACGTTGCCTTTGAGAGCGTATGGTAGCCCAGGAATGAGAATTACCCCCGTGATGGCATACCATTTGCAAAAGAAGACAACCCAAAGTATTGCAAATGGGGTATGTCCAGTCTTTTTTAGTAGCCACTTAGTCACAAACACTGGCCAAAATTAGCGGTTTTTACTTTTTCACACACAAATATGAATGTTAACTTTGGCCAGTGTTTTCTACTAAGTGGCTAAAAAAAGACTGGACATACCCCATATTGAATAACCTGGGTTGTCTACTTTAAAAAAAAATATGTACATGTGGGGTGTTATTCAGAGATTTATGACAGATAATAGTGTTACAATGTCACTATTGATAAATTTTAAAAATGTAAGTTTTGAAACCGCAATATCCTACTTGTACCTATAGCCCTATAACTTGCAAAAAAAAGCATGTAAACACAGGTATTTTTAAACTCAGGACAAAATTTTGAATCTATGTAGCAGTTTTGTTCATTCGCTTTTGTAGATGAGTAAAATATTTTTCAAGTAAAAGTCAAAAAACAGTATTTTTTTCAGTTTTTCATCATATTTTTTATTTTTTTTCAAATGAAATTACATGAGATTATATAAATAATGGTATGTAAAGAAAGCCCCTTTTGTCCTGAAAAAAACAATATATAATTTGTATGGGAACAGTAAATGAGAGAGCAGAAAATTACAGCTAAACACAAACACCACAAAAGTGTAAAAAGAGGCCTGGTCGCAAATGTACAACATCGCAAAAACAGTCCAGTCCTTAAGGGGTTAAACTTAACTTTCCCTGGGGCTGCATGTGCTTACCCACATAGTAAGCACATGATAGTGGCTGCGCAAAAGTCCAGGTGCCAGATATACACCATCCCCAACACTGTCACAGTATATATATAAAATGTGATTCTTTGTTAAACTAATTTGCATATGCCCACCCAGAATCCTTTGCGGTTGTAACATCACTGCTGATTTGGGATTTCTGTGGGAAAAGCAAGTCGTATGGCTTGACTGGTGTGCAGATTTTCGTTTAACATTGTATTAACTATATATATATACATATATATATATATTTTTTTTTTCTCTACTATCGTTTTAATATTTAATATTTTGAAAAATCGATTGCAATGTGTTTTTCTTGAGTTTTTAATCTGACATCAGTATACATTTTAAAGTTGTTTCTGTCACCTTATTGTTACAATTTACCTAATTGAGAATTGACTCATTACAAAGTGCATCATTTACAATAGTATATAATACTGCAGTACCGCACTGAGTCTATCACACATTTGAAGAAGCTCTGACAGGCAGAGCAAAATGCGTCATACGAGGAGACTGAACACAAGGATGTGTAAAAGGAGAGGATACAGGTTGTTCGCTGTTAGGCTGCATCTGAGAACTTTGGAACTTTGGAAAGAGAACTGATCAGAAAGGCACTAGATCTGCTCCTTTTTATTTCCTATTTTAACCTGTAAAGATAATAAAGTTTGTCATATTGGATTGTCAGCAGTGTGTGGATTAATGCGAGTACACACTCCAGGGTTGTTAAAGAAAGAATTTTTTTAATACTATGCCCAGAATATTCTATTGAACAAGCTATTATGCTAATTATATATACTTTTATTTTATTTGTATGTTTCATACCATTTTTATGTTTGTTTTCATTGAGGGTTGTATGCTTTACTCTAATGGTTCCACTTTAAGATTGTTGTGCCTTGGGGAATCATATCGATATAGAGAAATTTGCATTCTTTGTTGCACTTTAAAGGGCCATTCACTGTATTTAAACTTCACTATTTCAAGCACTGCCTTTTTTAATTTAGCTCCTTTAATTTTTTGTAGTATATTTTTAAAATAGAGCAGGTGTTTTGAAAACAATGTATAAAGATATACACAGATGTAATGAAAACAGTGCTTTATATTTTTTTTTTGTAAATGACTAAAGAAATCGTTTTATGGACATGGATTATTTCTTTACAACGATGGACCTGCAGGGACTAAACTCTGTACAGAGTCAATATCAACAGTACATTAGGCTAAGTGAGGTCAATTAATTCCTTATTCCTTAGCCTGGTCAGCATGTAATATTCCTGTAATTATCCCTGACTCATTTTAGAAGCTGTCATATTTAGCCTTGTCAATTACTTTAAAACATGTGTTTACTGAGCACATACATAGTTATACAGGTCAAAGTGAAATTTACATGATGGCAATTTACCCATGGGTAAGGGAGGTTGGAACCACAACAAAATTACATTGTAAACCTTCAGTATAAGTCAGTGGACATATATTTATTTAAAGAGAAAATATTACTTTTCTGATAATGGCAGTTTACTCAAAGTCTTGAACATAAATGTTAAAAAATCCATCAGTTTGTGAGTAATTAGGTTAATCAGGTTAATCCCACTGTGTTTGTCTATAATTGTACCTTAGATGCATAGGTCCTGGTGGGTTCACGTCACCAGGCGGAACTCTACACTTTTAACAAATCTGCTGCTGTACAACTGTTTGCATATATATACTGTTGTAATCAAATTTATTCAACGCCCATTAAAAATCAGGTTTATTGTCAAAATTTACAGACTTTCAGCTGTTTGCAATGAGCAAATCAAACAAAATGAATTTAAATAGCTCAACGCAACGAATGCTCCAAGTGGTTTCCCCAAATTCAACTTAAAATGCAGCTTATAATGACTTTACCAGTCTCAAAATGATTCAACCCCCTGCATAGAATCCCTCACAACAGCACAAATATGCAAACCAAGTGTTGTCTCAAGCACACCAGAGAGGGACTGAGAAGGGGACAGATATGACACGCACAGAGGGCCTGGGGAAGGCGGCAATGACATAGAGGGGCTAGAGAAGGTAACAATGACACACAAAGAGGTGCTGGGGATGGGTTAATGGACACACAGAGGACCTGGGAAAGAGGACAATGACACACAGAAAAGCTGGAGAAGAGGGCAATGACACACAAAGAGAGGCTGGAGAAGGGGACAATGACACCCACAGAACTGCTGGGGACAGTAACAATGACACACAAAGTGGCTGGAGGAAAGTAAGAGACACACAAGGGGCTTGTAAGATATAAAGGGGAAAAATGGGGGATAGAATATACAAATAGGGGGTAAGATACACAGAAAGGGGTAAGACATTCAAAAGATGGGATAAGACACAAAAGGGGTAAGAAATTAAAAAGGAAGGTTTAGAGACACACAGGTAAAAATTCATTTTTTTGGGGGGGTGAGGCAAAACATAATCTTTACCTGTGTGTCTCTTAACCTCCCTTTTGAATTTCTTACCGCTTTTGTGTCTTATCCCATCTTTTGAATGTCTTACCCCTTTTTGTGTATCTTACCCCCTTTTTGAAGATACAAAGGGGAAAATGGGGGATAGAATACTAAATGTATTAAAAATACATTCTATCCCCCATTTTCCCCTTTGTATCTCACAAGTCCCTTGTGTGTCTCTTACTTTCCTCCAGCCACTTTGCTTCTTATCCCATCTTTTCAGAAATGCTTGCACCAGCCCTGCATGCACTACACACACTATATCCACCATACACACACACACTGCATGCACTATACACACACACAATGCATACACTGCATACAATACACAAACCAGTGGTGGATCCAGAGCCTGATCTCGGGAGGGGCACTTGTAGATTATTTAAAAAAAATAATCCAGGCACAATAACCACTACAGTTCAGTGTAGTAGTTATGGTGCCAATAGTGCCAGGATCTCATCCCAGAGTAAGTAGTCAAACTGTTTAAGAACAGTTTGACAATTTACCTGGGGTCTGCTGGTATATAGGGCATAGGAGCAGTGGTATATGTTAGGGGTGCAGTGTGTGTGTGTGAGCGGCAGTGTATGTCAGGGTTGCAGTGTGTGTGTTAGGGGGCAGTGTATGTGTGGGGCAGTGTGTGTGTGAGCGGTGCAGTGTGTGTGTGTGAGGCTTGCAGTGTATGTGTGTTTGGGGCAGTGTGTGTATGGGGGCAGTGTTAGTGGGGCAGGTTGTGTTGTGTGTGCATGGGGGCAGTGTTTCTGTGGCAGTGTGTGTAGTGTGTGTATGGGGGCAGTGTTTGTAGGGCAGTGTGTGTAGTGTGTGTGTATGGGGGCAGTGTTTGTAGGGCAGTGTGTGTAGTGTGTGTATGAGGGGCAGTGTTTGTGAGGCAGTGGTTGTGGGGCAGTGTGTGTAGTGTGTATGGGGGCAGTGTTTGTGGGGCAGTGTGTGTAGTGTGTGTGTATGGGGGGCAGTGTGTGTATGGGGGGGAAGGAGGGTAGGGAGGCTTTTTAATATATATTTTCTTTAATGTACTTTATGTCCCCCCCCTCCCTTCTTACCTTTACTGGGAGGAGGGGGGACATTTCTGGATCCCTGGTGGTCCCAGTGGTAGGAGTGAACTCTCCGTGCTCGCGAGAGGAGGACCCGGAGGAGCTGCAGGTAAGAGCTCCCGGGTCCTCTCTCCCTCCTCTGACGGCTGCAAGGATAGTGCCTGTGGACCGAGGAAGGAGATTTCTGATCTCCCTCCTCGGTCAGCAGGCACATTGCAGGGCTGGCACTTGGACAATGCCAGCCCTGCTTTAGCCAGCGGGGAGAACCTCGGGGGGGGAATTGTCCCGTTGCCCCCCCCGGATCCGCCACTGACACAAACAGACATTGCATTCACTACAGAAATACAGACACTGCATACACTATTCACACTTTGCGCACACAAACACTATGCATTCACTAAGAATAGGGCGCGCCTTTTTGATTTTTCTATTTCTATTTTAGCTTTAGGGGATAGAAGGGTTACCCCTTTTTAGGTGTGCTGCCTTTTTACAGTTTACATACTTATTCTGGCATTACTAACGCTGATCCTACTTTGATCATTTTCTACTATGCATTCACTACACACACTGCATCCAGGGTCATGATAGCCATTACAGGATCAGAATTGATAGTTAAAGTCAAGCTCAGGAACAGGACAAAGACACAAGAAGTAGTGGGATCAAATCTTTTTTTTGTCGAAGACAGAGCAGTTTAGGAGGCTTCTAGTGTGAAGATTACTGGGTATATGCACCTGTATTTGACTCAGCACGAGAACAAGACAGTAAATGCGTGATGGGCCCTATCTCCGTATCACTCAGTGCAAGATGACAGTCTTGCTGTTTGCAGTTGCCAGGTGAGTTGGAAATGTAGTCCTGTGCACAAAAGTTTAACAGGTTTAGTACTATATCTGCAGTAAACTAAAACACATTATAACCCATGTGTCCTTGAACGAATTTTTGCTAATGATATTTTTTACAATTCTGGTAAAGAAAGGTTACCTTGTTTTTCCGTAAGTATGTACTGTATTATTTAATTCTGCATAACAACCTCTCAGACTACAGACTACAGTTATTGCTGATTTTTTTTTTTTTTTTATAGCTAATTAAAACACTTGGCCTCCCGTAGCGGTGTGAGTTGGCAGGAACATTAGCTTTCTAACGCCAGCTGGTAGACAGGCATATGAAAATGTTTTGAATTAGCTAGTCACTGAGATTGAGGGGTCAATTATCATAATATTAACGTAGGGCTTACTCACTAAACAGTGAATTTTGGTGAATTTTAAATCAAACTGCAAAATGTAGGACAAAATAGTCTGGATGGACAGTAATGGAAATGCACAGGTTTTTCTAATATAGAAACATTCTTTCAAATTCTCCACAGTTTATTGTTTTAATGAGTAAACATATCTTACAATGCCTGGCACTCTTTGGAGGTTATTCACTAAACACTTATTATGAATTGTGTATTATGTGAATTAAAAAAATGAACTGAAACATTTAGGTAAAAATTAAAATAACTGATTTGCAATAATCCTTCATTTGGCCTAAAACTTAAAATTTAGTTTACATTTGCGCAAAATTCACTCTCTACTGAATCAACCCCACATTAATACCATATGAACTGAACCCTCATTCTCTGTGACAAGGTGATTCACCCCATGTTAATAGGCCTATCCAGCAGCTGCCTTTAGAAAGCTAATGTTCCTTGTAGGGAAGAGAAGTGTGGGAATCGGTAGTAAAAAAAAAAGGGCACTTGAAAATTGCCCACACAGAAAATTGCTCGCACTGAAAAATGGCCACATGGTAAATGTGGTAAATTTTCATTTGTGGGAATCAGTAGCAGTAGAAAATTATAATTGGATCTTGATTAAGAGGAAAGAGAGAGGATTTAGAGTCATGGAATATTATTTTGCAGTCTAGGACTGAGGCCGTCATCCTGTCTATTTCCATCACTGCTCTTACTTACCGTATTACTGTATTCATAGAAAAGATTTTACCGGACTTAAGGCACGCTGTGCAAGAGGACATCCAGTGTCAGTAAAATCCATGTAGGAAAGCAGTGGGTCAGTCGTTGGAGCAGGCGGAGCGCTGACATAGCACCAAGAGACATCTACACCAAGAGACAAACATGTATTTCTGACACTATAGTGGTAAAATCACTGGCCCACTGCTGGCCCACTCTCTTTACTTTAAAAAAAGGTGATTTTACTTATCTTTTTTGCCACGCCGGGCTCGCCATGGCTGCCCCGCCACACCTTAATGGCTGAGATTATTAATGATCTCAGCTAATCGAATGCTTTCAAATTGGAAAGCATTGGGAGGCTTTTGCGCATATGCTATAAAACACCCAGGGCTGGCGTGCTTATAAGGCGAAACCGGCAGCCGCCTTAGGGCGCACCGGCACTGAAGGCGCAATATTCCAGTGACAGGCAGGAGGGAAGTGCACTCTCCTACCAAGCCAGCTTCTGGACCCTCCGGCGCGGCGTGCGGCTGTACTGGCATCCGAGAAGGCGAGGGAGCTATGATCTCCCTACTCTGCTCCCTCATGCTCCGATTGCTGATGCCACGGGAGCCGGAATATGCCGTAATTCTGGCTCCCGGCATCAGTAGACACAAGGCGCAAGGGAGCAGAGTAGGGAAATCAGAGCTCCCTCGCCGCCTTAAATGCCAGTACAGCCGCACGCCTCACAGCAGCCCCACTGGACCTCCAACAATAGACCCACGACAGCTCTCTAGGTAGGGAGTCTGGGTGGAAAATAGTTAATTACAATAATATTAATAATTAGTGAGTGTGTGTGTGTATGTGTGTCTGAGTGAGTATGTGTGTGCGTTTATGTGAGTGTATGTATGTGCAAGTGAGTATGAGTGTGTCTGTCTGTTTGTGTGTGTTTGTGAGTGTGTCAAATCAGTGAGAGTCTGTTTGTCTTTGAGTCTGTGTGTGACTATCAGTGTGTGTTTGTCAATGAGTCTGTCAATGTTTGTGTGTCTGTCAGTGTGTTTGTCTGTCAATGAATGAGCGTGTGTCAGATCAGTGAGTCTGTGTCTGTCAGTGACGTCTGTGTGTTTTTCATTGAGTGTGTGTGTGACTGTCAGTGCGTATCTGCCAGTGTGTGTCTGTTGGGGAATGTGTGTGTGTCAAATCAGTGAGCCTGTATCTGTCAGTGACATCTATGTGTTTATCATTGGGTGTGTGACTGTCAGTGTGTATACACCACTGAGTGTAGCGTGGCTAAGTGGGGCAGACTGCAGTACAGGAGCTTCTGTTTCCTGTACCCAGCGAGACTGACAGGAAGTGCTCACTGAAAGAGCACTTCCTGTCTGTCCAGCCGGGTACAAGAAACTGAAACTCCTGTACCGGGTTCCGCTACGCTCGGCCTTGCTACAAGAGAGGTAGGCGGCACATCAGGAAGGGGAGGGGACCACTAAGGTGGTTGGGGTGCACCAAGGGACAGGGAGGGGAAGGGAGAGAAGCACTAAGGGATAGGGAAAAGAGGGGAGAGGGGAGAGGAACACTAAGGGACAGGGAAGGGAGGGGACCACTAACGGACGGGGAGAGGGGCTGGATGTGAAAGAAACACACAGCGGGGCTTGAGAAGGGGAAAAAGAGACACACAGAGGGGCTGGGGGGAGACAGATGGGCTGGGGTGAAAGAAACACACACAAAGGAACTGGGAAGAATAAAAGACACAAAGGGCTGGGAGAGAAGGAGTCACACAAAGGGGCTGGGAGAGAAGGAGTCACACAAATGTGGGAGGTTGTAAGAGTCATACAAAGAGGGGAGATAAGAGACACACAAGCTGGGTTGTAAGAGACACAATAGGGGAAAAATGCACTCAAAAGTATTAAGACATTTAAAAGAGGGGATAAGAAACACAAAAGGAAGGTTAAGAGGCACACAGGTGAAGATGTTATTTTGGGGGGGGTGGAAAAATGCATCTTCGCCTATGTACCCAAAGATCCTTGCACCGGCCCTAAAAGCACCAATCAGCATCTCCTCAAAGAGATGTATTGAATCAGTGCATCTCTGTGGGGAAGGTTCAGCCTATCCATGCAGAGAATGGAGACGCAGAATGACAATGCTGCAAACTGAGTGAGGGCCTCTAGAGGTGTTACTAGGCACTAATGCAAATATTGCCTTGTCTCTCAAAGCAGTATTTACATTAAGCAGCCTACAGGGATAGGCTATAGACACTAGAACAACTACATTATTAACATTATTAATACCATGTTCTGGTGACTATAGTTGCCATTCAAAGCAGGGAGACAGACAACAGAGAACTACAAAAAAAAAGGAGGAATTGGGGAACAAGTGGAACATGCATTTCTCAGTGTGCTGCGGTAAAGACCAAAATATATAGACATACAGATCAGCGCACAGAAAAAAAATACAGTTTTATATATTACAATACTGCTTAAAATGACCTCTCATATGGTAACTACGTAACAGCCACAAACAAAGATCATTCCCTAATTAGGAGGGTATATAAACAGAAGCCGGAGAACCAAGGATCTTCACAACATTTATCTGGCTGAGGAAGCCACATTAAGTGGTGAAACGCGTACCGGTACTTTTATAGACATTGTTCTTTATTTTATTTATGTATTTTACTATATGTTTCAATAAATGTATGCCAACTTTTACTTTGGTTCCTGGCTTTTATGAGACATCTACTTAAAGGGGGAGTGTAGCCCTATACCTAGACAATACGCTACTATAGAGCCACAGGGGCTCTGTGTTTGTAAGTACCAAATTGGCACTTATTTTGATTATTTTGCACCTTACTGTACTACCCTATTGTGTGTCTATATACTTTTTTCCAAGATGGGACATACATTCCATATAGGGGTGGGTCGCCTAAACGGCCCCAGAAGCTATCCACACTGGAGCTAGGTCTTATAGCTCCTGGTTTGTGAGTGTTTGATTTATAAACCCTATTTTTATCACATTTTATTTATTTATAAGCTGCACTATGTGGTATTATTTGTATTTCTAGGTCCATGAAACAATAACTCAGTTAATAAGCATCAAACGTATTTTTTAAAGGTAGTTTTTCATATTTATAGCGCTACACTGTTGTATTTTTTTTTACTACATCACCCCAATATCTGTAGATCGGTGGATAAACATGCTAATAAGAACTACATGCACCATAACCCATGACAATGAAGGATGCATGCTGTCCTGTTATTTCTATATTTAAATTTAATCTAAAATATTCATTTTTGATGAATGCACAGAAATACAAGCTGTGTTCCCTGGTTTTCCTGTGATAAAGATATTACATACCGAGACTGACCTTGTATCCTGTTATCTGACACTTGTACAAACTCTTTGAATGCTTGGGTAAGTCAAAGAATTGTGAATACATTACAAGTAAACAGGGACAGATTTACTTTATTATTTACTGTAACTAACAAAAAACAACTTTTTGTCATGGGCCTTATCATTGAGCAACTTTCAAACTTATTTTTAAAAGTATATCACTTTTTAGACAACATCTGACAACATCTTTTTAGACAACATCTGATGTATGACTATATTGTTCATGTCCAGGAAAAGGTTAATTTGGGATTAGCTTGGGGGATTTCAGTTAAATATTTATTTGGACAGTATACCAAATGCCATTTCTAAAACTTGAAGGACCCACTGACATCCGGTTTCTAGCAACTCTCCCCAAGCATCTGACTGGTATTGTTTGTGCTTATCATATTTAGCATACGTTAAACATATGATACACACATTGTCATTTCATTAGCTATAGTTCTGCAAACATACAAGCTGTGCTACAGTAATATAAGAAATTATTGTAAAAATGTAATTACTATTCTAACATTGCAAGAGGGTAAGTAAATTTTGTGCAAAACAAGTCAAATTACATGAACGGTCTAGTTCTGCATCTTGTGTTTATTTTATTTTTCACATTACTAATTCTCTTCTAACTGCATCATGGGTCTTGTTACACTGTATATTCTGTTTTTATTAAAAGAGCCTTTAATAAGTAGATTTTTTTTCAGGGATTATAAAGTTGTGTTTCTTTGGCAGGTTACTATGGAGAAGGTATAAATGCCATCATTGTATTTTCTGCATGTTTCCTGCCTGACAGCAGCCGGTCCGACTACAACTATGTCATGGAAAACCTTTTTCTGTGAGTACGAAGTTCTCGTAAACATGGTCACACTTGCTATTGTTGCGTGTTGTCTAGGGCATCCTTTGGCTATATCACTAATAAAAACATATGGACTCTGTTTTATTGGACAAAGAAAATGGAAACATGTTTTATCACCCACTGCTTAGCTTGCTTTACAGTGTAAATATTCTGGTAACAGTTGTTCTTGTGATAAACAAAGGAAATGCTGTTTTACATTTAATGGGAGTTTAAGCTAATAACTGAAACAGGGATGGCAGGAAGGGCTAGATGTACATGTCAGTTGCCTGTAGGCACAATATATTAAGGTGCCCTCTGCTCCCCAACCCCAAAATAATGCAGATAAAGTTAGTATGATTATTATGAACTGGTCACTCCAGACCTAAAAGCATCTAAAAACATTCATATTTGACGACTACATATGTATGAATGTCTGTATGTGCATAGTTGTGCTCTGCTTGCAATGCATTGTGTTTTAATCTGTAAATATAGTGAGTGTATGCAGCTGTGTAAATGCATGCACAATAAAAGATAATGTTAAAGATGGTTAGGGTAACAGGTGGGTTAAAGGATCACTATAGGGTCAGGAACACAAACATGTATCCCTGATCCTATAGTATTAAAACCACCATCTAGCCCCCCTGGGCCCTTCATGCCTCCATAAATATAGCAAACTCTTACTGTATTTAAGCCTGCAGCTGTAGATCTGCATGCTGTTTGTCTCAGAAAAAACAAGCTGTCTGCTGACATCATCAGAAGTGGTGGCCTGATCCAATCATAATGCTTCCCCATAGGATTGGCTGAGACTGACAAGTAGGCAGATCAGGGGCAGAGCCAACATGATTCAAACACAGCCCTGGCCAATCAGCATCTCCTCATAGAGATGAATTGAATCAATGAATCTCTATGAGGAAAGTTCAGTGTCTGCATGCAGAGGGAGGAGACACTGAATATTTGGATGCATTTCAGGCAGCCATGACCCAGGAAGGATCTCTAACAGCTATCTGATGAGTGGCCAGTGAAGTTAACACTAGGCTGTAATCTAAACACTGCATTTTCTCTGAAAATACAGTGTTTACAGCAAAAAGCCTGAAGGTAATGATTCTACTCACCAGAACAAATTCAATAAGCTGTAGTTGTTCTGGTGAGTATAGTGTCCCTTTAAGGTTAGCGAGGTTTATTTCAGAGTTAGATTACACAGGGTGTTTAATGTTAAGAAGATTTACAGCTTGAGTAGTATAAGAGCTGTTTAGGATTATTGAGTTTAGGGCTAAAGTTGGGTTAGATTTAGTATTGGGATACATGAAGTGTTTTTAAGCAGAATTAAACATGTGAATAAGGTAAAGGATTTATTTTAAGTGGTGGAGTTAGGAGGGTAAATATTTTGCGTATAACCCTTCAATGTCGTCTATAGATCAGGCATATTGATGATAATAGAGCCACAGGAGTTGTTATACAGTGTGCATCACTAAGAGTTTCCCCTGCTCCTCCTGCAAGGTATCTCCTGTGTAAGAGGCTGTTAGTGGGCAGATAGGAAATTATCCCCTTAAGGACACATGACGGAAATATTCCGTCATGATTCCATTTTATTTCTTAAACTGTGTCCTTAAAGGGTTAACCCTTCCTCTATCTGTCTAGCCTCACACACAGTGCATCAATAGGCTTGACAAAGGTCCTGTTGTGGGCCGAAACGTTGTTTCGATTTTGCTCTAATAAATCTGCCCACTGGATTGAACTTGAGTGCCTGGACCATCATTACTTTTTTGCAAATCACATTGTAAGGATTGGCCAAACTGGAGGAGCTTGAAGAGCACTATAAAACTGTAACTGCATGTGTGCTATTCAGACTGAGTGCACTACATAGGACTAGTGATGTCGCGAACCCGAAATTTTCGGTTCGCGAACGGCGAACGCGAACTTCCGCAAATGTTCGCGAACCGGCGAACCGCCCGAAACGCCATTGACTTCAATGGGGAGGCGAATTTTAAAACACACAGGGACTCTTTCTGGCCACAATAGGGATGGAAAAGTTGTTTCAAGGGGACTAACACCTGGACTGTGGCATGCCGGAGGGGGATCCATGGCAAAACTCCCATGGAAAATTACACAGTTGATGCAGAGTCTGGTTTTAATCCATAAAGGGCAGAAATCACCTAACATTCCTAAATCACAATCAATATGGATTGACACCTGACATATGACATATTGACACCTTGACATATGGATTGACACCTGTCCTCAGAGCCCCTGATACACACTGACACAGAGCAGAATAGGGACTGTTCCCCCTACATCGGGTCACTTGGCAGATATGGATTGACACCTTGTTACAAACTGCTATTTGTAACGGGCCCTTTAAATGGCAAATTGCCCTGTTTCCCTGGGTTGTGGAGAAGCCTCTTTGCCAGCCTCCTCCCGCATGACTATGGCCCCTGGGAGATTGTGAAAATGTATGCACTTTTATTTGGTGTGTATGGCCCTTTAAGACTGTCGGTGGGCATATTGGGGCTTATGGACTCTTTATGTGACTGGTGCTGGCCCTTTAAACACCTTTTTTGGGACATCAGGAAGATTGGGACACTGCCCCTTTAAGGCCGTGTCCCCAGACTTGTTGGGGACACGGCCCCTTTAAGACGGTGTCCCCTGTGTCCCCAGACCTGGTGCAAACCCTTTGTGCCTGCCTTGCTATTTCCCACTTGGTTCAGTAAATGGGAAATTATTTCAGCTGCAGAGACTAAGTCCCATTCGGCGATGGGACTTAGTCTTTTTTTCAGCCGTTTTTTTCAGCCTTATTTCAGCTGCAGAGACTAAGTCCCATTCGGCGATGGGACTTAGTCTTTTTTTCAGCCGTTTTTTTCAGCCTTATTTCAGCTGCAGAGACTAAGTCCCATTCGGCGATGGGACTTAGTCTTTTTTCAGCCGTTTTTTTCAGCCTTATTTCAGCTGCAGAGACTAAGTCCCATTCGTGATGGGACTTAGTCTTTTTTTCAGCCGTTTTTTTCAGCCTTATTTCAGCTGCAGAGACTAAGTCCCATTCGCGATGGGACTTAGTCGTTTTTTCAGCCTGAAATAGACCGACCTCACAGCCCAAATCTATGGAACTGTTTGGGGCAGGAAAATGTGCTTGCAGTCGGTCATAAAGGGACCTACAGCTAACTTTTTAACCCCTGGATGGATTTGGCTGATTTTTTGGTTATGTTTATGTTTTAGGTGTGCTGATTCCAAATATGTAATTATGAAGATGGGATGTGTAGTTTTAAAGTTACAGGGTATGGCTAAAAACTGTATTTTTACTGCCTGTGTTTAATTATGTTAATCTCCCCAAGCGTCATTTCGTTCAAAGTGGAGAGATGTTAAAAAATGTACGGTGCTTGAGAAATGCTTTTCAGCCGCTTCTAATCTTAAGCATCATTTGAGGAGCCATACAGGAGAGAAACCTTATTAGTGGTGTGTTTGGTATTGTTCTGATCAGTTTAATACCTTCCGCGTCTCCTATCAGTGGACGTGTATATGGCAGCCATTTTAGGAACCGTACACCTGGGACCCGAGCAAGGTCACCTCGTTCAACAGGCGACAACATTTGTCCCTGGAAAATTATCCTGGACATTCTGTACAATTTGTATGGATATGGCGAGTGATTTCTTTTGGGAGATGGAAGAAGATGCTTGGTGGGTCCTCTTAATTTCGTTGGGGCACTCTGGCGGTCAAAGCTAATGCTTACTTAGATGGGAGTGGTAATGTTTAGTATTGTTCTACTGATCAGTTTATTACTTCCGGCGTCTCTATCAGTGTTACATTGATTTTTGTAACAGGGAGATGGAAGAAGAGGCTTGGTCGGTCCTCTTAATTCAAATTTAGGGCACTGCGCGGTCAAGCTAATGTGCCACCAGATAGGAGTGGTGTGTTTAGTATTGTTCTGATCAGTTTAATACCTTCCGCGTCTCCTATCAGTGGTCGTGTACACGGCATTGATTTTTGTAACAGGGAGATGGAAGAAGAGGCTTGGTCGGTCCTCTTACTGCAAATTTGGGGCACTGCGCTGTCAAGCTAATGTGACACCAGATAGGAGTGGTGTGTTTAGTATTGTTCTGATCAGTTTAATACCTTCCACGGCTCCTATCAGTGGTCGTGTATACACACCGGACACAGATCAGAATAGGGAATGTTACCCCAACATAGGGTCACTTGGCAGATATGGATTGACACCTGTCCTCAGAGCCCCTGGTACACACTGACACAGAACAGAATAGGGAATGTTACCCCAACATAGGGTCACTTGGCAGATATGGATTGACACCTGTCCTAAGGATCCCTGATACACACTGATACACACCTACTTGAATGGTATAGACATTTTTAGCAGCTCCTGGCCCTAACACCTGACCCACATAGGAGCCGTAATAGACCGGATTAGGGAGTCCGGACTGACCCTAAAGCCCAGTAAGTGCCATACAGGAACGTGTAAAAACCTCCCCAAGATAGTAGTATGGGCCCCAGAGTGTGAACAGGCCTTCCAACAGCTCAAGACGGCGCTCATTAAATCACCTGTACTTTCTTCTCCTGATCCAACTAAACACCCTTTCGGCCCATACAAGTAGACGCTTCTATGCTTGGATTGGGGAGCAGTATTGAGCCAAGTCGGAGCAGATGGTGGCTAGCAACCCGGGGCTTATCTAAGCCGTAAACTTTTGCACAGCGAAGCATATTCACTGCCATTGAAAAGGAGTGCATAGCGGTGGTGTGGGCCCTCAAAAAGCTGCAACCTACTTGTATGGACAACCGTTTACCTTACCCACAGATCACAACAAATTTGGGGCACTGCGCGTGCAATCTAATGTGCCACCAGATAGGAGTGGTGTGTTTAGTACTATTGTTATCAGTTTAATCACTGTTACGCCCCCTATCCGTTGATGTGGAGCAAGACGCAGCAGCAGAAGAGGACTAAGCCGAGGAGGTTACGGAAGAGGATGGAGTAGGAGGAGTAGAGGAGGTGGCAGCGTACTGGCAGAGTACACGCTGTAGGGCTGACACACCTGCTTGAAGATAACCAACTGCTATTCAATCTATAACAGTGAAAAAAATAATTTGTTTTTAAATCCAAGCTATTGTGACACCAGTGAGTGAGTGGTGTGTTTAGTACTACTGTTATCAGTTTAATCACTGTTACGCCCCTATCCGCTGATGAGGAGCAAGACGCAGCAGCAGAAGAGGACTAAGTCGAGGAGGTTATGGAAGAGGATGGAGTAGAAGGAGTAGAGGAGGTGGCAGCGTACTGGCAGAGTACACGCTGTAGGGCTGACACACCTGCTTGAAGATAACTAACTGCTATCCAATCTATAACAGGGAAAAAAAAATTTTGTTTTTAAATCCAAGCAATTGTGACACCAGTGAGTGAGTGGTGTGTTTAGTACTATTGTTATCAGTTTAATCACTGTTACGCTCTCTATCCGCTGATGTGGAGCAAGACGCAGCAGCAGAAGAGGACTAAGCCGAGGAGGTTGGTGTGGAAGAGATGGAGTAGGAGGGAGTAGGAGGAGGGCAGCGTACTGGCAGAGTACACGCTGTAGGGCTGATTACCACCCGCTTTGAGACAACTAACTGCTATTCAATCTATAACTGATGTTTGTTTCACAGGCAGAAAGTGCCCTAAAAGATGCATGTGCTTGAAACCTAGTTGGTGGCGGATCAGTCACGCAAGTCAACAGGCATTCAGGGCTAAAATACAGCAGCGTGTGGACCATTTTTAGCCCAAGGCAGCTCATCTCATCAGGCCTTTTTTAATCTAATGTATCGCCCAGTGTCAGTCCCTTCGGGATCCATCCCTCATTCATCTTAATAAAGGTGAGGTAATCTAGACTTTTTTTGACCTAGGCGACTTCTCTTCTCAGTGACAATACCTCCTGCTGCACTGAAGGTCCTTTCTGACAGGACACTTGAAGCGGGGCAGGCCAGAAGTTCTATCGCAAATTGGGATAGCTCAGGCCACAGGTCAAGCCTGCACACCCAGTAGTTGGCGGGTTCATCGCCTCCTCAGAGTGTCGACATCTGCAGTTGGCTTAGGTAGTCTGCTACCTGTCGGTCGAAGTCGCTTCTCTGAGGGTGGATCCCAAGGGCTGTATGGCGCGTAGGACTTAAAAAGGTCCGCATGTCCTCCATCAACAACACGCTCTCTAAAGCGGCCCTGTCCTTGCCGGCGTGGTCATGTGGGAGGAGGAGGATGACTTCCACCTCCCCCTGTTAGATTCCGCTGTGCTGTGACATCACCCTTATAATGCTGTAAAGCACATACTTTTAAATTTATTTTGCAAATGCTGCATCCTTTCATACTTGTTGTAATTCTGTAACATTTCCGCCACTTTCTGCTTATACCGGGGGTCTAGTAGCGTGGACACCCAGTACAGGTCGTTCTCCTTCAGCCTTTTTATACGAGGGTCCCTCAACAGGCACTACAGCATGAAAGACCCCATTTGCACAAGGTTGGATGCCGAGCTACTCATTTCCCGTTCCTCCTCCTCACTGATGTCAATGAAGGTATTTTCTTCCCCCCAGCCACGTACAACACCACGGGTACCAGATAGGTGACAACGAGCACCCTGGGATGCCTGTTGTGGTTGGTCTTGTTCCTCCTCTTCCTCCTCCTCAAAGCCACATTCCTCCTCTGACTCCTCTTCCTCACAATCCTCTTCCAGCGTTGCCGCAGGTCCAGCAAGCGATGCTGATAAGGCTGTTTCTGGAGGTGATGGTGACCAACTCTTCCTCTTCCTCTTCACGCTCATCTACGGCCTGATCCAGCACTCTTCGCAGGGCACGCTCCAGGAAGAAAACAAATGGTATGATGTCACTGATGGTGCCTTCGTGCGACTGACTAAATTTGTCACCTCCTCAAAAGGACGCATGAGCCTACAGGCATTGCGCATGAGCGTCCAGTAACGTGGCAAAAAAATTCCCAGCTCCCCAGAGGCTGTCCCAGCACCCCGGTCATACAAATATTCATTAACGGCTTTTTCTTGTTGGAGCAGGCGGTCGAACATTAGGAGTGTTGAATTCCAACGTGTCGGGCTGTCGCAAATCAAGCGCCTCACTGGCATGTTGTTTCGCCGCTGGATATCGGCAAAGTGAGCTATGGCCGTGTAGGAACGCCTGAAATGGCCACACACCTTCCTGGCCTGCTTCAGGACGTCCTGTAAGCCTATGTACTTATGCACAAAGCGTTGTACGATCAGATTACACACATGTGCCATGCACGCACATGTGACAACTTGCCCAACTTCAATGCCGCTAACAAATTTGTTCCGTTGTCACAAACCACTTTGCTGATATCCAGTCGCTGCGGAGTCAGCCACTTTTCCACCTGTGCGTTCAGGGCGGACAGGAGTGCTTGTCCGGTGTGACTCTCTGCTTTCAAGCAAGTCAAACCCAAGACGGCGTGACACTGCCGTATCCGGGATGTGGAATAGTACCTTGGGAGCTGGGGGGGTGCCGTTGATGTGGAGCAAGACGCAGCAGCAGAAGAGGACTCAGCCGAGGAGGTTATGGAAGAGGATGGAGTAGGAGGAGTAGAGGAGGAGGCAGCAGGACTGCCTGCAAGTCGTGGCGGTGTCACCAACTCCTCTGCAGAGCCATGCATTCCATGCTTGGCAGCAGTCAGCAGGTTTACCCAATGCGCAGTGTAGGTGATATACCTGCCCTGACCATGCTTTGCAGACCAGGTATCAGTGGTCAATGGACCCTTGCCCCAACACTGTGTGCCAGAGATGCTATTACTTCCTTTTGCACAATTGAGTACAGGTTGGGATTGCCTTTTGCGAAAAGTAATTTCGGCCGGGTACCTTCCACTGCGGTGTCCCAATAGCTACAAATTTTTTGAACGCCTCAGACTCCACCAGCTTGTATGGTGAAAGCTGGCGGGCTAATAGTTCGGACAAGCCAGCAGTCAGACGCTGGGCAAGGGGGTGACTTTCTGACATTGTCTTCTTACGCCAACATGTCCTTTGACAGACACATGACTGTGGGAAGATGAGCTGGAACTGCTCAAGGCGGAGGCTGAGTGGCAGATGGTTGAGAGGGGACAAGGAGGACAGCAGTGGTTGACGGGCTGAAGATGCTGGACCAGGAGGAGGCTGGCGGCTAGGAGTAGGCGAAGCTGTTTGTACTCATGTGTTGATCCCATAGGCGCCTGTGATGTGAGATCATGTGCCTACGCCAGCAGTTGTACCTAGGTGGGTGTTGGACTTCCCATCACTCAGTTTCTTTTGGCACAGGTTGCAAATGGCACGCTAAGCTGTCAGAGGCAGACACACAAAAATTCCACACTGCTGAGTTTCTGCAATGACGGGTATTCTGGTGGTGGACACAGCATGCTGATTGGCGGTTGTCGGGCTGACCCCGGTGTCGATGCATGCTGTCTGACCGTGCCACTAGCTCCTTGCGACGACCTCCCCCTGCTTCCAACTCGTCTCCTCCTCCTCCCTGTCTCCCCATCTGAACTTTCACCCTGTTCTTCTTCTTGACGAGCGGGCACCCACGTGACATCCATGGACGCATCGTCATCATCAACCGCCTCACTTGTATCTGACAACTCAGCAAAGGAAGCAGCAGCGGGTACAACATCATCATCATCATCACACCGTACGTCCATGTGTGTAATGCTGCCTGCCTGGGACATATCCCTGTTATCTACATCCTCTGGCAATAATGGTTGCGCATCACTCATTTCTTCAAACGGATGTGTGAATAACTCCTCTGACATACCAACTGAAGTGGCTGTGGTGCTAGTTTTGGTGGTGGCGGCAGGCGGGTGAGTGGTATCTTGAGAGGTGCCTAAAGCTAAGCTGGAGGAGGATGGTGCGTCAAGGTTCTGAGCGGAGGCTGTAGAAGATTGGGTGTCCTGTGTTAGCCAGTCAACTATGTCCTCAGAACTTTTCAAGTTCAGGGTACGTGGCCTCTGAAAACTGGGCATTATTCTAGGGCCAAAGGGAATCACAGCACCACGACCACGATGGCCCCTGCGGGTGGCCTGCCTCTGCCTGTCATTTTTGTTGGGATTAGTGGTACTATGCGTGCAAGCTACTGTGAGACCAGATATGAGTGGCAATGTGCACTGGCACAGTTGTGCAGAGCACAGGCTGTAGGCCTGACACCCGCTTGAATATAACTAACTGCTATTCAATCTATAACAGTGAAAAA
>OW240916.1:143566928-143607996 GCA_933207985.1 Pelobates cultripes | reverse complement strand
CCCCCCCTCTCCTCTTTTTCACCCCCCCTTTCTCCTCTTTCACCCCCCCTCTCTCCTTTTTCACCCCCCCTCCCCCCTACCTCCCTGTAGCGTGGCCGAGCACAGTATAGTCCGCGGGTACAGAAAGCAGCTGCCCCCTGTACCCGCCGGCTATGCAGGGCTCGGCCACGCTACAGGGAGGGAGCTGACAGGTGGGAGCTCCCTCCTGTCAGCCTCTCCTCAGGCTGCGCCCGGGCGGTGCGGTCCGCCCTCATGGACGCACCGCCCGGGCAATGCTGCAGCCGCCTTAGGCTCAATACAGAGCGCTCGGGCGGCTGCAGCATATGGGGGGGGCGGGGGGCTGATCATGGCACCCCCCACCCGGCTGGCACCCGGGGCGGACCGCCCCCCCCGCCCCCCCCTTAGTACGCCACTGGTATCAGGTAATATTTCTGGTAACTTTGGGTGCTGAGTAGCATATAATGTACACTAGACCAGATACCTAGCCTGGAACATACTTTGCAGCCTATGTCCACTCTTGGGCAAGGTACAAAGGAGGCGATGTTCTGCACGTCCCAGGTGGTGCGCATAGCAGGCTTGGGGGCCTGGTACTGTATGTGGCCCAGCTCCATAAGGAATGAGGTGGAAGCCCCCGATGTTGTAAGCTAGTGTGTAGTGCCGTCTTTGGTGATGATTAAATTGTGGGACTGTCCTCATCTGTAGATAATTCGTGCCTTCTTCAGCGCTTCCGTGACTCCTTGAACGGAGCAACTCCACTCCAATGTGGCCCTACATAGGTCCTGCAGGAAAGTGAGTTGCAAGCCCTTGAACTCGAGTGGGGTGTTGGATTTGTATCGCCAGCTTGTCCTGGAATGGTAGAAAGCAGAGCAGGGCATCTTGGGAAGCTGCAGCCTGTGCCCTTGGGGACTTTGGGAGTCAATGAACACCACTAGTGAGAGCGTGTTTTGTGTGCCATTGGGGCAGTAGAGCAGAGAAGAGGCATCTGAAGAAGTGTGGTAATTCACTATCCACAACGGATTCCGCTATGCCCCTGACCTTCAGATTATTACGCCGATGGGCATCGTCCAGTGCGTCTAGCCGTGCTTGCATGGCCGTGTGTGAGGTCTGTAGACATTGGATCTGCTCAGTTGAGTCAGCTTGGTGCTGTGAGAGGGTGGATATGTCTTTCTCCATAACCTCGACCCTGTCTGTGACTGCTAACATGTTCTCCTGGACCACCACCTGATCTGCACGGAAGAATGCCCTGATATTGACCATAAAGTCCATAATGTCGCCTTTGGTCGCCGGTGCGCCACGGTCCTCAGTCTGCACGTTAAGTGCTGGCCTTGTTGCCTCCGGTATAGGGTCAGGGGCACCTATTAAGTCCTAGGAGGAGGATGAGTAGCAGGAAATGTCGGGATATACTGTATGATATACTGTATGACAGATATCCATTCAAAAATTGTCATAAAGGGACACTATAGTCACAAGAACAACTACAGCTTAATGTAGTTGTTTTGGTGAGTATAATCATTACTTGAAGCATTTTCAAGCAAACATTGCCTTTTTTAGTAGGCAGCACTGCTGTTCAGTGTCTCCGCGCTCTGCATGGAGACCTTGAATTTTCATCATAGAGATGCATTGAATCAGTGTTTGGCCCCACCCCAACCCACCTCCTTGCCAATTTCAGCCAATCCAATGCTTTCCCTAAGGGAATGCTTTGGATTGGCTAAAAAGTGGAAATATCGATAATGTCACCAAAGAGGCAGATCTGGGGATGGGCCAACGTCAACAGACCTGCGCCATGTTGGAAATAAGAGGAGTTTTAATTCCTTTTAAGGGAGCTAAGGGGGAGGGGGGGCAAGCCACCTAAATGACTATAGGGTCAGGAATACATGTTTGTGTTCCTGACGCTATGGTGTTCCTTTAAATGTTATGATGTTTGATGAGAACCTCTATTGGTAAAAGGATATTTCTGAATAGATCGAGGTATTAAAATTGTTTGCAGTTTACCTGAGGAGAATGTATAAATTCAAAGTACAAACATTATGGCTATTTTTAACCATAAACAAATAAAAAAAAATCCTGTAACAGCACCTGTATGTTTCATAACTCTGTGGTTTAACATGCATCTATCAGATCTATAAAAGCATTGGGTGGAAAAGTTAAGTTGGGCAAATATCACACATTGCTTTGTTTTGTTTGAAAGAATTCTCTTCCTAAAACATATGTATCCTAGTGACAATCGACTGCTGATGCAATTTGTACACATAAACTCTAACATCATTTATTAATCTAGATCACTCTTTGCCATTTGCTTTGCGTGATAGTATTCTGAAAGCTAAAGGCAAATAATGCAGCCCGTCACTTGAAGAAAATCAAACATAACGTTGCAACAGATTTAGCTTCACACCCTGTGTCAGCTAGATATTGCATATTGCTTTACAGCCGAATCATACAGAAATCTAATTCATTAGAAAGAGAGCTAATAATGTCTCCACGGAATTTCATTGTAAAATAATGCTTTATTTTCAGCCTAAATAACAGGTTACCCAACTGATTTATCCTCAGGAGTTTATTCTTTTAATGAGGACCTCAGTCTGCTTTAAAAACTTGTTTAGCCTGTGTGTTGTATAATTAATTTAAAGCAATTTCAAGCAGCATGATTTCCTTTAAACCATCAAGAATATAATGCCTGAGAATATTTAGATATATGCACAGCCTTGTATGGCTTAGTGGATAAAATGTGTGCTTGGATCAGATCCTGTATAGGAGAAAGTATAGGAGAAAAATGCTTTATGTATGTATTATAAATAAAAACCGATTGGATAAAGGAACAAAGGTGACTTCATTAGATAGGGAAGTATTTTCTCCTTCTGGAATTGTTTAGTCCATTTTGAGACTAGGCCCAAGGCTTATACTGTGGTCGATTTCTTTGACAATATGTCAAAAAGAATATCACAAAGCCTAATTATATGAGAGGATTTGTTAGTGCTACCAGAGGTTCTCATTTGCCTGAGAGATTCTTTTGTTGTGCCCTTTTCCCCTGAGGAAAATGCAGCATTTTCTGGGCTCCAATTTTTAGCAAAGTTCTTCCATTGAACCTAATGACATATTCTTCCCTTGCACAAAGTCAGACTTTCACTATAATTATTTCTACAAAACTTTGAATTGAACCTTTATGGTCGTGAAAGCTTTAGTCAATAGACTCACACGCTATGATATTCTCTGCATTTGACACATGCAGTTTTTACATGTATTTGTAAATAAATGTGTGTCTTAATGTTCTTTTAAAGGGACACTCTAGCATTAAAACCACTTCATCGTAACATAGTGGTTTTGCAGCAAAGATCCTGTATTTTTTGTGGCAGTGTAATACTCTGTTATTTCATAGAAACTTCAATATTTACATTGGGCCATAACACACCACTAGTGGCTGTCAGACTGACAGTCAGTAGATTAGCCTCCTGAATTAATACTTTCAATATGTTAAAAGTGTTCCTTTGATATGTTTTAGAATCATATAAATGTCCTATGTATCACATTATGTATACAAATATTTCAAAATGCACAGAAATTATTCTGCTATAATGGGTGATTAAAATGTCAGTCAAAAAAGCATTGATACACACATTTTCAGACTATTTTTATTGTGGTTGTCTGTATGTTTAATACAGTTCTGTATTCTTGACTATTGATTTTATTTCTCTTGAAATACTCTTTAAGCCAATATAATCAACAACAATATTTTGCTACTTATAAAATAAAGTAAAGTATGTGGATCAAACAGAGATGTGTAATTTAAAGGCAATGTTGTCTATCGCAGTCACCATAGACATTTCAAGCCTAGATTGCTTTAAAGACTTGCTGAGCATCATCGCAGATGAAGTTTATAACATCTACTTTAGAGAGATTATTAATCGCTGACCTTTGGCTTTGGCAATACTAAATGTTGACCAGCCACTGCTAATATTAGTAGAAGGAGGAGGAAAACAGCACAGTTAAATGTAATCTTTATCTTTAACAAGAACCATAAGAGGTCATTGTAGAACTTGCAAACACATACAATGGGCAAGGAAGCTGTATTTTACAGTATGGTACCAAAGTGAGTAAATATGTAATGGCCTGTAGTCTGTACAAATACAAAATTGAGATAAGAGACTTTGTTGGTTCTCATATAGATTGCAACAATATTTTTCCCCTGTCTTGTTAGGTATGTGATAAGTACTCTGGAGCTTATGGTTGCTGAAGACTACATGATTGTCTATTTAAATGGAGCAACACCACGAAGAAAGATGCCTGGCTTAGGATGGATGAAGAAGTGTTACCAGATGATTGACAGGCGGTGAGAATCAATACTCTATTGATGCTGCTTCCCTAGCATAGTAGTTTTGACTTGAAGTATAATCATGGGATTCAACGTGTAGTTTGTAAAATAATCTGATATAGTAAACTTTGTATTAATAAGGAGTGTTTCAAGTCTTATTTGTACAAGTTTGGCCTCATTGTATCAACTATTGGCTTTTCTGCTAAGCTATTACCAGAAAGAAATAAAAGTAGAGAGGTGAGAACAGACAACAGTTCAATTAGCCTGCCCTTCGGTGGGTCCCTGCTCAGATCTCAAGCTGGTTTTAGCTCAACTTGTGCCATTAAATATCTGAAGCATATCAGACTGGTCCCACCCATCCGGGCAGTCCAAATCCAAAATGCCAGCAAGTTCCCTCTGCACAAGAGATACGGCAACCCCAGACTATTGTTTCAACCTTGTTAGGCATCGTCAGTGAGGCATAGCTGATATCTCTCTAGGCACCGTGAGCTAAGGGTCCACGTCTGGATTGACCTTTAAACTTAAGGAGAGAAATAAAAGTAGCAAGAGAGGTGAGAACGGACAACAACTCAATAAGCCTGCCCTTCGGTGGGTCCCTGCTCAGATCTCAAGCTGGTTTTAGCTCCACTTGTGCCATTACAGAGAGAACATATCTTAAGCATATCAGACTGGTCCCACCCTTACGGGTAGTCCAGATCCAAAACGCCAGCAAGTTCCCTCTGCACAAGAGATACGGCAACCCCAGACTATCGTTTCAATCTTGTACGGTATCATCAGTGAGGTATAGCCAATATCCCTGTAGGCAGAAATAAAAAGATAATTTAATGCAAGAACCGAAATGTTAACTAGAAGAAAAAAAAAAATAATTAAAAAAAATAAAAAGTTCACTTATACTATATTATAATACCCTTTATTTAGCCCTATATTTTACAAACATGTCTTGCAAGTTCTGAAAAATACAATTAAAGGAACACTATAGTCACCAGAACAACTACAGCTTATTGAATTTGTTCTGGTGAGTATAATCATTCCCTGCAGGCATTTTCATGTAAACACTGTCTTTTCAGAAAAAAAGCAGTGTTTACATTGCCCCCTAGGGACACCCCCAGTGGCTACTCCTCAGCTCTGCATAGAGACACTGAACTTTCCTCATAGAGATGCATTGATTCAATGCATCTATATGAGGAGGTGCTGATTGGCCAAGCTGGCGTTTGGCCCCGCTCCCGTCCCAACTCCTTGCCGATTTTCAGCCAATCCAATGGTTTATCTATGGGAAAGCATTAGAGTGGCTGAAATAATTTAATTCTGATGATGTCAGCAAGTATGCGGACCCGTGCTACCATCTTGGCGCTATGTCATGTTACAAAATCTGACATTTTCTGTCATTTAAAGAAAAAACAATACTCTGCACCTGTCATTCAACATAGCCAGGTAATTTTGCCATATGTGCAGAAAAAGCCAAAATAGCTGAACTAAAAAAAGTCAGCTAGCTATTTTGGCATAACATTTGCAAATCTCTTTGAATTAACTATATTGTGATGTTGTAAATATTTATATTTGTAAAAACATATAGAAAAATTACTGTTGTGCATCACCTACATCTCAAGTTTGACTTTGGAAAGTACACTTGAGACACAGAAATTCGCAAAACCATGTTTCCACAACTGTCCCAGAGTTCCCAGCTTGACATGCAAATGCGCACAGAAAGGCATTGTGTTTCAGACACTTGCCGTTGGTAACTAGATAAAAACAAATGTATATAAGAAAAACATGTGCAGAACTAAGCATGTTTTTATGTTTCATATAGGTTAAGGAAGAACTTAAAGTCATTCATAATTGTCCATCCCTCCTGGTTCATTCGAACAATATTGGCAGTGACAAGACCTTTTATAAGGTAATAATTATTACATTTGTTTAACCATTTAATACTAAATATTATTTGTCTCTCTCTGCTGTAGGGATCATAAATGTGCCCCGACAGTAGAACTATATGTTTATATTGATCAAATACGGATCTTCAGTGAGTATAGTGTTTGGCTCCCAATTTTGTCAAAACTACTAGTTCTACAGTGAACAGCACCCCTTATTTTGCATTGTTGTGGCTCATTGAGCATCATGTTAGTTGTAGTATAAAAACACCAGAAAAGAGAGATGTTTCCTCTCAGTGTTAATAACATCAAATTTGAACAGATATTAGATTTACTGTAGGTTCAAAATACTAACAATTAGTATATTGTATTAGTTAATTATTATATTGGATGGATGGATGATATTCAAAATTGTTTTACCTAATTTAAGAAAAGTTGTTTTTCATCCTAGCTCCAAGTTCAGCAGCAAGATAAAGTATGTGTCTACATTAGCAGAGCTCAAAGAATTGATCCCAATGGACCATGTACATATCCCAGAAAGTATTAGCAAGTAAGTCTATAAATATAGGTAATGACTGAAAAATAAAAAAAATGAGTGCACTAAAATGACTGTAAGCTTAACACATTCATTTAAAAGTATGTTTTCAGATGATACAGCTCAGTGCATTTACTAGTATATACACTGATCAGCCACAACATTAAAACCACTGACAGGGAAAGTAAATAAATTGATTATATTGTTACAATGGCACCTACCAAGGGGTTGGCTATGTTAGGTAGCACGTGAACAGTCAGTTCTTGAATTACATGCATTGGAAGTGGGGGAAATGGGCAAGCGAAAAGATACGTGTGACTTTGACAAGAGTCGAATAGTGATAGCTAGATGACAGAGTTAGAGCATCTCCAAAACAGCAGGTCTTGTGGGGTTGTTCCCGCTATCCAGTGGTTGATACCTACCAAAAGTGGTGCAAAGAAGGACAACTAGTGAACTGGCATCAGGGTCATGGACACCCAAGGCTCATTGATGCACGTGAGAAGCAAAGCCTAGTCCACCGGTCCAATCACACAGAAATGCTACTGTAGCCAAGATTGGTGAAAAACCTAATATTGACCATGATAGAAAGGTGTGAGAACACACAGTTTGTTGTGTTTGGGGCTGTGTTGCCGCAGACTGGTCAGAGTGCCCATGATGACCCCTGTCAAAAGTATTTTCAATGGGGCATGAACAACAGAACTAGACCTTGGAGCAATAGAAGAAGGTTGTCTGGTCTGATGAGTTACGTTTTCTTTTAGATCAGGTCAGAGCCACTATATGCCTTATACTATAGTAACGAGTAGAGGTATATATTAGTAATGGGTAATACTTGTCACTCTTGCTGTTATGGACAAATTATCCAAGATGTTCAACCAGCCAGATGGCCAACAGTTTAACAGAGCTTTGTTTCACTCCATGTCCATACCATGAAATACAGGAAATAATACAGCAACAAAAAGGGGTTCATTATATGTTTGTGATTGTGTCCATGTCTCCATTCATTCTCCCATACCTACACTTCACCCACTTTTCTCTCATAAGGTATGAAGATACAAGATGTTTTCCAAGAAGTGTGAGGTAAATAAAAGCAGTCTATCTCCCCAACCTGCCACTAACAGTCCGAAGAACGCCAAATATATTTTGATTGCAGAGATCTCAACAGTAGCTTTAGCAATTAGCACCTAACTATATTACTGCATTGGTGCTACGTATATGGTGAAAGTGCAGAAACAGGGTTGGCAAAGCTGTGCACTCCAGCTGCTCGGGCTAAAACCTTCCTTGCATGCCAAGCATGATGGTAGTTCTAGTTTATTTCAGCTGAAGTGACACAGATAGTATAACCAGAAATGGTTGTTTTCTATTAACAAGGCTACACATCCTTATCAATGTATGTACAAAAGCACATGTCTTGTCTACTGGTGAGATCAACTTCCAAAACAATAGGTAGACAAAAGCAGTTTAACAACTTGATTTTCCTTTGGCTGCAGCTTGCATAACAATGAATGGATAGTTGGGTTTTTAAGCTTACCGTGCAAGTAAGCATGTTTTCAACTTTCCTGCCCCCCTTTTGCCTCATCCCTTCTGCTTTATCTGGATTTAAGGCATCCCTTTCTTGAATGTTTCAAAGTTAGTTGACAAGATGGTTACTAGAACAGGTACAGTTGCTTATGGAGAATATGAATTTTATGTCAGGACAGGAGGCTTCATATTTGCTTTACCTTCTTTACTGAAAACCTCCAGCAGCAAAGAAACAGTTAACAGAACTTTTCAAACAACCAATAAGAACAAAACAGGCATCAGTATAAAACCACTGAGGCAGACCCTCCCACTTCCTCTTTCTTTGCTGCTGCCTCCAGGTGAGCACTCACCAACTCAGAGTTGTCTCTGCTCTGGGTTGTAATTTAGTTTTTTCATTTATGCAATTGATGTGTTTTTTGCTACTGATTACTCTATGTGTGCTATTTGGGGTAGTGCCTCCTGACCCACCACGGCGTTCAGGGTGTTTGGGGGTGGTTTTCCCTTATTGCCCTTATTCTGGGCTCCCCTGGGACTTTGCCTCCGGCCGCCTCCTGCACGGCCCAGTTCGGCGGTTCCCTCCCGGGTTCCCGCCTTCCTGACCCCCCTCGCTCTTCCCCTATCCTCCCTCCATGGCCCCCGGCCGTTTCTCCTGCCTGCATCCACGTTTCGCGGCCGTCCGCTAGGTAGGCCGCGCTCGTTTTTCAGCCGCGGCGGCCATTTTGTTGGAGCCGCGGCGGCCATCTTTGCGGAGCCGCATGGTCTCTGGGCGCACCAGACGCCCGGGCCTCGGTCTCCCTCTGTCCCTCTGCTACTCTGGCCATGTGGCCTGGCCCTCTGTGCCCCCTGATAGCTGTGGCTTCAGCTGGCAGGGGTGGACAGACTGCCTGTTAACCTCTTCCTGCCTGATCACTGTATAGGGTCTTTTGGTAATAGGAATGTGCTACAATCTGTTTGTTTTTTTCAGGGTATGTTTATTCCTGCTAGTGTTTGGTACTGTTTGCTTGCATGTATATCAGGGGATAATAGGGTTTCTTAAAGCAACAGTGTTCCTTTTCTGTGTATATTGCATGTTCCTTTCTTTTTCATAACAGGTGTATTATACATGCAAGTGGATTGCACCATCTTGCCACATTAGGGGTGAGCCCCCTGTTCTGCCTGTATCACTGGGACACGGTGCCTATCTAAATTGCCTTACGGGGCTATACTACTGTGCTGTAGCACTATTATGGGTTGGGTGACCCCCTCCCTACTGGCCTAACTACCAGGATTCTGGGCATTAAACTGAGGGTGACCCCCTCCAATTGCATTATATGCTAGTGTTTGCTGGGTTACCCCCTCTTGCACGCTGGGTGACCCCCAGCCGGCCCTATTTAGGTACCTCACTGATTGTACCTTTCCTCTATTCCAGTAAAATATTACCATGGAAGATGACACAGGCTTCCACGCCCCTGAAGGCCTCCAAGCATGGCAGTGTGCCGCCTTGGCGGACTCCTTACCAGAAGCCCTCGCTGCCCTCCATGGGGACGCCCCACCCGCCCATGCGGGTTCGACACCTGGACCCTCTGGCGCACGGGAGTCTGAGTCTGGGGGCTCCCTACATTCCACCGATTTGGGCTCGGCACGTAAGAGGCCTTGGTTGGGCCCAGACGCCTCTACTGACAAGGGCAAGATGCCTGCCAAACTGGCCAGACTGGGCACCGGATCGGGTGGCCGCACGGAAGAAAAGGCACTCTCTGGAGATCCGGGCTACGACATCCTGGATGAATATCGGGCCGGTGGATCTGGCTCCGCATCACCCGGAGAAGGCGCTCCTGACCGTTTTTCCCAATATGTGCGTGAGATGGTACTGGACTCTACTCTGCCCAGCTCGCAGAAAGCCTCTGCCGCTCGTGCTGACGACCCCAGTGAGATTTTGGATCCCTCGGGTCTTTCTCTCTTCGACCCTCGCCTCCTCAAACATCCTCGCTCCGCGGAATGGACACCACTGGACCACATCGCTGAGTTCCTCCGCTACTGGTTACGTCGCCCATTGGACAAGGAGGTCAGAGCGAAGCTTCGGGCTGAATGCCTGCGCCCGACACTACCGGATAAGGTAGCCATCACACCCGACTTTGACCCGGTGTTCGCGACCTTTATGACAAGGTCGGGGAAAGACCCCCGCAAGGGCCTGGAACAGGGACTGCGCTCCGCCCAGGACAAACTCCTCGATATTAGCGGTCCGCTGACCCAGATCTTCCTCATGGCAGATGACGCCCTTCAAGGCGGTCCGGCAGTGGACGCTTACCTCCACCGAGAGTGGGCACAGAGGGCAATATGCCTCCTGGGAAATGCCAATGTGGCGCTAAACTCTGAACGTCGCAAGGCGGCACTTTACAAGTTGGATGGAAATCTGACCGACCTAGCCTCCAAAGAGCTGGGCCCGGAGGCCTAGGGTCTGCTCTTCGGAGATGCATTCATGAAAGAGTTAAACTGGCACTTATCCATCTACACGTCCTTGAACAAGGCGCAACTATCACTACGCAGAGTTTTCTGTGCTGAGGATCGTTTTTCCTCCAGGGTTGGTCGGCACCGGGGCCACGCCACCAGCAGAGCTGCCTTCATGGGCAACAGGCCCCGCATTTCGGAGTCCTTCTCCTCCTCCTCCTCTCGGTACCAGTACCGCCCATTGTTTTCACGAGGACCGGCCAGAGGCCGAAGTGCCCCCTCCACAAGAGCAAGATACGCCTCAGGTAAGAGTCATACCTTATTTACCACACATACCCATTGCGGGCACTTTTCTCCTCAGTGGGGGGCCATCACAGAGGATCCGTGGGTTCAACAGGCCATGTCCGGATTCAGGATCGATTTTGTGTCAACCCCTATACAGACCGCTGCCCCGTGGCCCATCCGTATGGACAGAGAGGCGTCCAATCTGGTCCATGCAGAGATACGCGCCCTGTTGCACAAGGGTGCGGTGGAAAGGGAGACAGGCCCACCACGCTTCTTGAGCAATATCTTCCTGGTAAGGAAGAAATCAGGGGATTTCCGCCCCGTGATCAACCTGCGTGCCCTCAATGGATTTGTCGTCTACCGACATTTCAAAATGGAGGGCATTCATCTCCTCAGGGATCTGCTTCAGGGACCAGTCGTTCTCGCGTTTAGATCTAAAGGACGCGTACCTTACGGTCCCGATCCATCGGGAGGACAGGTGCTTTCTTCAGTTCATCTGGCAGGGACGCGTTTGGCAATTCACGTGCCTCCCGTTCGGCCTCAGCTCGGCTCCGTGGTGTTTCACCAAACTGTTGAAACCAGTCATGGCGACGCTGAGGGCCAGGGGGATCAGATCGATCGTCTATCTGGACGATATTCTGTTGATGGCACAAGATCCCGACGTTCTGCGTCAGCAGACGGCTTTCACTATCCGCCTGCTCCAGGACTTAGGTTTCGTCATCAATGTGGAAAAGTCGGAACTGACCCCCTCCCAATCGGTCCAGTTCCTCGGCTTTATTGTTGACTCGGTCCAGGCGCTTCTCCGTCTGCCAGTATCCAAGGTGGCTGCCATCAGGAAGGACATCAGACGTCTACTCCGCAATCCGAGGACCACCCTACGGGATCTGGCCAGGACGATAGGTCTACTTTCGTCCTCCATTCAGGCCATTTTCCCAGGGCCCCTGCACTACCGGGCCCTTCAACGCCTGAAGGCTCGATACCTCCGTTCATCCGCTTCCTACAACCAGGCAGTATCACTGTCGGACGAGGCCCATCTGGAAATGCACTGGTGGCTTCGACACATGGAGGCATGGAACGGCAGGGCGACCTTCGGGACCAAACCGGATTTCGTCCTGGAATCGGACGCCAGCTGCCTAGGTTGGGGCGCTGCTTGCAATGGCGTGGCGACAGGAGGACTTTGGACCCCGGAAGAAAAAGCTCTTCACATCAACTGTCTGGAGCTGATTGCGGGGTCATTTGCAATCCACAGTTTCACCAAAGGGAAGAGTCATTGCTCTCTGCTTCTGCGCATGGACAATGTCTCAGCTGTCCGATACATAAACCGACTGGGAGGTTCCCGATCCAAACTGCTGTCGGATCTCACGAAGGATCTGTACCAATACTGTCTGGACAGGAAGTTGTCGATCCGGGGCAAGACAATCTCGTGGCGGACTGGTTCTCCCGCCACTGGAGGGACGCCAGCGACTGGCGACTTCACCCCCCGGTGTTTCGGAAGTTGGATCTTCTGCGTGGTCCCCTCCATCTGGACTTATTCGCCTCCAGGGCGAATCGACAGACGGAACGGTTCTTCAGCTGGCTCCCGGATCCCCTCAGCATGGCGGTGGATGCCTTCCTTCAATCATGGCCCCCGTCGAGGGCATATGCGTTTCCCCCCTTCTCCATGATCCTGCGGACGTTACATCGCATCAAGCTTCTGAAGGTGTCGATCGTACTGGTGACACCTCTATGGAGAAGTCAGCCGTGGTTCCCTCTGCTGCTGGAGCTGTCGTGCAGGGACCCTCTAGTACTGCCTGTCTCCAGATTTCTCCTTCGGGACCCAGGGGGGAACCCACATCCGTTGATGGTGGAGGATCGACTAACCCTTGTGGCCTGGACCGTTTCCGGGGTTCCTGGGATGTGTCAGGACTATCGACTATGGCTAGAGAATTACTCTGGGACTCTTGGGCACCTGGCACCAGAAGATCGTATCTACACGCCTGGCGCTCCTGGCATGGCTGGTGTCTGGAGAGACGTTTGTATCCCTTTACGGCCCCTGTTATGGCCGTCCTGAACTTCCTGGCTGAATTGTTTTCTCAGGGTAAGTCTTATAGGACTATCAATGTTTTCCGCTCAGCTATCTCAGCGGCTCATGTTCCTTTCCAAGGCTCGGGGGTTGGTAGAGAATCCTCGGTCTGCAGACTACTCCGAGGGGTGAGACTTGCGAGACCCCCTGCTTCTCGCTATTCCTCATTTTGGGACGTATCCCTCGTTTTACGTTTCCTTGAGGAATGGCCTGATAATGGGGATCTAGCTCTACGCCAGCTCTCTGCCAAGCTGGCCCTCCTGTTATGCCTTGTATCTTTTCGTCGTGTTTCAGATGTCCGGGCCTTTGACGTAGAATCTTTTTCTTTTTCCACGGATGGTGTCTCTGTGTCCATCACACGCAGGACGAAATCTGATTCGTCTTCGGTGTCCTATCCCTACTTTCTAGATAGACCACGTCTCTGTGTGGCACATTGTTTACGGACATATATCTCTGTGACTTCGTTATGCCGGCCTTCCGCGCGTGGTCAGTTATTGATTTCCTACGTCCGACCGTTTGGGGCTGTGTCGGCACCCACGGTCACTCGTTGGATTCGATGGCTCCTCTCTTTGGTGGGCGTGGCTAATTAATTTGGGGCTCATTCGGTTCGGGGCGCTGCTGCATCAGCAGCTCTTGAAGCCGGTGGGTCACTGGTGGATATTCTCAATGCGGCTGACTGGTCTAGAGAGTCGACTTTCCGTACCTTTTATTTTCGTCCACGCTCTCATGTTTCTTCTGTTTTCATGTCTGGACGTTAAAATTGCAAATGTCCTGACATAAAATTAGGGATTATTTTAGCCTCTGTGAGGGAATAATCTAAATTTTATTAAAGTCAGGAGGCGAATATTTCCCACCCGGGAATTGGATTGTTTTGCCTTTATGTTAATTTGGATTTCGTTTGTATGCGTTTTCATGTATGGCTCAAATTTACTTTAATAAACACTTTTTTACTACAATTGGTTATCAGTGTACATTCATTTATCAGCTTGTGGTCTGTTGATGTGCTGATTGTGTTTAGTATGACATTCTGCTATGGCAGTTTACTTTCACAATGTTTCTTTTCTTTTACAGTGTGATCTGAACTGTTCTGGATATGGCGGTTTCTCATCTGAGTTTGACGGTTTGTGCTTTCGTTTGGTCTTCATGCTCTCCTGCTCGACCTCATCAAAGAAAGAGGAAGTGGGAGGGTCTGCTTCAGTGGTTTTATACTGATGCCTGTTTTGTTCTTATTGGTTGTTTGAAAAGTTCTGTTAACTGTCTTTAATAAAATTTAGATTATTCCCTCACCGAGGCTAGAATAATCCCTAATTAAAGGGACACTCCAGAACCATAAAGCACTTTAGCTTGCTGAAAAGCTTTATATGTGAAGAGAGTGTCTTCTTTATTTGCAAAAATAAATTAACCTGGTTACACCTCCTGGCTTTCAAGCAGACAACGGTTCTTTTTGCTTTCTTGTTTTACTTAGCTCAGTTGAGCTAAACTCAAGCAAAAGCTGCAGACAAGAGAAATGCAGGTTTTGCAAGAGGTTTTTAAATAGAACTACAATTAAAAAATACACAGTTAAAAGCATGTCTGCTGTCATATAGGCAATATCTACTAAACAATAATTTTTATTTTTTTTGTATTTGGGCAGTGGAGTGTCCCTTCAAGTACGCTTCACAATGATCTGATCCTAATATTATAAGCTCTGTATTCCAAGTAGAATATCTGCAACTAGTCTGTATTTCTCTTGAGTTTTTAAATTACATAAAGCTTGACTTGAGATATGCCACAAAGTGAAAAATGGAAAATGTACATCTTCCAGTATTTCATTTAAAAAGCCTTTTAATCTCATTTAGCTCCAACAAATTCAGCACAAAACTCATTGAAGGTGTCCTGTGACAAGCAAAATTACCCCCGAGTTGAGCTTCTGAGCTGAGGCTCCAGTGAAGTGAATGGGAACTAAATCCAAAAGAAATAATTCCTCTGGTACTGGTCAATCACAGCCAATTAAAATATCGGAATGAACAGTTGCCTACATTTGTTTGACTCCGAAAAAAATAAATAAAGCTAGTCACATCGAGATGTTTTCCTGTAATAATATAAATACTCAATAGATAAAAGTTAGTAGAGATAAGGTGAATCCAAATAAAAAAACTTGCCTTACCATAGGTCAATAAGGCAAAAACAGAAGATTAAATAGAAAAAATATAGAAATAAAACACAATACAACATATTATTAGTAATTAGTAGCAGAACTGCCAACTTTAACAATTCTTTTTCAAGTAGATACGGGTTTTCCACTATTGCAATGAATAGATGGCATTTAACACAGCATTATTAAATAAAGTGAAAGCAAACAGGAAATGTCCTAAAATGATCTTAAATTTCAATTCACTTTGAATTCCTTACAATTCTCACTTTAGCAATAGACCCTGTATACGTGCCGGTGCACAATGCTTTACGGAACTTTCATTGTGTCAGAAAGTGGTCAAATACAGGTATATTCAATGCAGTCTGAATTGTCAACAAGTGAATTTAATATTTTAAGATCAAATAGCCAAAGTGGAAGAATTCTGCTAGGTTTTTTTAGTTAAGTTATTTTGGCCTAAAATTGGAAATTCACCTTGAATTTACATTGGCTTCCCAACAATTCACATTTTATTGAATACACCTATTAGACATTTTAATACTACCGCATGCACCTTCTGGCTTCTGTTTGCTTTGCTGTGCTTCTTACCCTGTGCCTGCTTCTCTCTCCTCCCTCCTCAATAAATTATTACTAATGCAGACTGGACGAAGAATTGAAAGAAACCGAGCCAGACAAGTAAGAGACGTAAACTACCCATGAGATGTCAGCTGTAATGTGTGTGTGTATTGTCCCATGGGTGTGTCACTAGTGAAAGAGATAACATTTAATCTTTCAATGTACTGGTACCTCACCTTTCCTTTTATGCAGTAACAAAGAATTATGCTACATGCACATTCCTTAATGGTGTTCCCACAGCTATTTATTGTCTGGCAATAGTAGATGAGTTGTATGGAAAAAAAAACATTTTCATTTATGTTTCATGGATCTTCTAGTTGGGTAATTAGATTGTAAAAGTGCACTATGGAACAAGGCCATTTGAATGCCAAAGTAGAATACAAGCCTTTTCTATTATCTCCAAAGTTTAATGTGAATGTGATTTGTGTGTCCAAGCCCTAAAACAGTATAGCATGTTTTAGCAGGATCAAATAGATAAAAAGGATGCACCTTGCAGTCATACAGAAAAAGTATCATCAGTTGTTTCAGTGCTGGGATGAAATTGTAGAACAGTACTGGCCAGTCATGGGCTGATCTAAGCAATAAACCCCTTAAGTACGAATGAGACTGGCTCCTATTATCCATATGCAAGTATGGTATGTTATCTCTTTATTTAGCATCAGCAGCTCTATACAGCCTTCTGTCACTAAATTGAAAGCACATTCCATTTTGATACACGATCAATCAATATTAAATAATTTATTTAAATTTTTATGGTCTTTAAGGGGATAGGTTGATGAACAGATGTTCCATTTTTGTCCAGTCTGTCACAGAAAGAATAATGCCATTCTGATCCTAAGCAAGAAAATGTCACAAGTAAATTAATAAAAAGAATCTTATATGGTATTTCATTTCCCCCCAAAAAGCCTATGTATTTAGCAATGTATCTTGAAGAAAAAGGTAAAAAAACAACAACTTTTTTTTCTATTTGCATGGGTGTTTCATTGGCTTCTACTAAACCTGTCACTGCCAATTAACTATCATTAGTAATCCATTTGGCATCAAATAATGCAGTCTTACTTACAGGACATTAATATTCCCCGTCTGGTTCCAAACCCCAGGATGACTATTGACTGGGATGTATTGCACTGGTTTGTATTCCACATTCTTATTGCCTGTTCCGAGTCATTTATTCCTGAGTAGAACTCAAAACCATTTGCCAGACATTGTCACAATGCTATAATGTACAAATCCATTAGTTTAGCACCATATAATGTGAGTATGAACAGAAGACAGAACATATGTGAGTAGTCTGTCATCTATTGGTTAAAAATATAGATTATCAAGATGATATTCATTGTTTTTTTACCGAAACTGAATTTCACATTGATTTTAATTAATAGTTAAGTTGGGCTTGTGAACACTAAATTCCACTGATATTTTAAGGAACATAATCTAGATTATGTACCTTTAGGATTGTGATGCTATTCCCATTTAATGAGCGTTTTGAGTTTTATGTGTATATTAACTGTGTGTATATTATGCAATCAGTTTGAGTCTGAGTTATATATGTTCGGATGCAGAAGTTACGTTGCTGAGATACTGCTTTATTTCTACAGTGCATATCACTCCTGTTTTTAAAAAGACAATTGTCCATACTTCCAGGTTTATCCATACATACTCTTTAAAATATTTGAGACTTTTCCAGTGCCGGATCCCCAAAATAACTTTTAACAGATCATTTAAAAAAAGATATATTATTCCTTAAAAAGGAAACGGCACATATACTAGACAAAATACAATCTAAGGATCTTAAATCAAGAGGGCTATACTGGAAAAAGTTTGTCATATATTCCACAATAGGAATTTAATATGATTTATTTTTCTTAAAGCAAAACTTGCCCAAAAAGGATGTGTTACTCTTAAAGGACCACTATAGTGCCAGGAAAGCATACTCGTTTTCCTGGCACTATAGTGCCCTGAGGGTGCCCCCACCCTCAGGGACCCCCTCCCGCCCGGCTCTGGAAAGGGGTAAGGGGTTAAAACTTACCTTTTTCCAGCGCTGGGCGGGGAGCTCTCCTCCTCCGACCTCCCGTTTGGCTGAATGCGCACACGCGGCAAGAGCATTTACAATGCTTTCCTATGGACGCTTTTTCACAGTGAGAAGCACGCAAGCGCCTCTAGTGGCTGTCAATGAGACAGCCGCTAGAGGTTTTGGAGGTAGGCTTAACCCATTCATAAACATAGCAGTTTCTCTGAAACTGCTATGTTTATAAAAAAATGGGTTAACCCTAGCTGGACCAGGCACCCAGACCACTTCATTGAGCTGAAGTGGTCTGGGTGCCTAGAGTGGTCCTTTAAAGCAGATGAAATCTAATTATTATATTCTATGATTTATATGCACAAACATACACATAAACATAAAATAATGTTTCTCCTAAAGGGGAACACCCAAGGGAAAAAGTCTAAAAAGGGATATATTATTAAAAAAAACATGTTTTTGTTTCTTTTAAAAAAGGGGATATGAATCCACTCTAAAGTTATATTAGTGGATAAAATTATATAGATCTATAATAATTATAATTAATATCAAATGAATATAACAAGATAAATCCATAATACAATATTCAAAATGTGATAGTGTAACCCATATTGTGACCCAGTGAAATCACTCTTACCCACTGTAAGTAAATCAAATATATAATCCGTTAGGTTCATATGGACTGCTCCTTCCTTGTCTGAAATTTCTACTATAATTTCACTCACTGCAGATCTTTTCACTGGTTATGTTATAGAGTGAGACTCAAGTGGGCTCAGTAGTCTCTCTGATAGGTTAATAGTTTATGTCTCTGGCTGTGTTTCTGTAAAAGCCCGACCACCATCCTACTCAGACTCAAACCCCTCACTTTTTTAAAGGTATAAAGCAGATCTTCTGTGGATCATTAGATATTCCTTAAGAAAATTAGTTGCACACATAGGTTTAAAGTTCCCAACATTTTGTTTTGGAGCATACTGTTTTTGTTACGTATTATATACAGTTTAGCATTTTATGGCACTGATTTTTAGATTACTCCTGGTAAAAATAGTTCTTATCTATCATGGAGCACTGTATGCGATTTTCCAATTATGTGTCATGTGATCATTATTTTGATCATCTATGATTATTGACACAGAATGCTGTATCTTCCTGTTTCGTTTACTATATAAATGGACTCAATGAGTGATACTGGGCTTGACAAAGCCTAATAACATAACCACTCATGTTCCTTGGGAGTGCTGAGCTTCTCTTAACTTTGATGCTGGTTTGGTGAGACTGGAAGTTTATGCACCCTGTCAGGGAGTAAATATTCATCTTTTTTTGTGTGTATACTTTGAATAGAGCTTTCCTGATCATTATATTCGCTTTAGGAAAATGGTTCATCATCTCTCTGTATTTAGCAACATGTGGTTAATGTTTAACAATGACTGTCCATTTGCATGTGCTTGCATGAGCCTTTCCCTACAACTGCAAAGTACACAGACGCATGTGTTTCTATTAACTCAATATTTCCTTACACCCAGAGCTGGCTGTCTTCCCACTGAGCCGGAAATGGCTTCTCTAGAACACGGGTAAGGTTTGCTCACAGGTCTTCTTCTATTTAATGTTTGTACTTGGTAAAAGTGGATTATGTTAAAGCTATGTTTGTAGTTTGGTGTTAAGTTTTTAGGCAATGACAGCACATTGGTCCCACCAATTGTAATTGATGTAAATTATTTACCTGGAGATAGTTTAGGCTAATAGTTCACTCAGTCATGTCTCTTTTACAGATATTAAGAAAATGGGTTTTCAATTATTATTATTATTTTTTACATTTATTTGCCCTCTTTCATCCAAATAAATAGTGCATCTATGAGTGTACACGCTTTTTGTATTTCGGTAGTTCAATAAGCTTTGCAGAACAACTGTCCTACACAAAATCAAGAGTAGGAGCAGTATCTTCATATGCTGTCAGGAAATACTATCATAGCAGCTTCAGAAGGAGCTGAGCACGCACCAAAAACATAATGAATCGGCGTTCAAATATGCAGTTCATTTAACAATAGACTGCTAGAAAAAAAAGGAGAAAATGTGGCTTAATTATCATTTGCATTTCTTAGTATTATTGTGACAATAAAAAAATAAAAACCTGAGCCAATGAAGTTTAGAATAATAAAATTTAGTAATGTATTTCATCATGCTTGATGTAAAACCACATCCCATTTACTTTGTGTCATTCTGCAGACATTCTAAAATATGTTACAGTTGTCAAACGATAGAAAAACAACAGGAAGAGGGTTAATGTGGTTTAAGACGCTTGCTATCACTGAACTTGTTTAAAGTTTGTAAACTGAGATTTAAGGCACATGGGTGTGAATAGGGAGCAAATACAGACCAAGTGTAGACACTGAAGAGTGAAAGAATTGGGGATGTGCTATATACATATCTAAATTCTCATTTATTTAAAAAAATTTTTTTAGCTATTTAGTCAGTTAAAAATTGTAGTAAAATTGTGTTTTTTATGGGGATTTTTTTTGTTTACATATACACATAAAAAGGTTTTTAATGTGTATTTCAGAAAATTGATGTTTGCTACTCCCGTACAAAACCTCACATTGTGTTCAGCTACATCTTCTGAGTACAACAATACCTCTAATGTATGCATTTGCCCCTACCCCCCGTCTGCCCCGCCACCCCCCGGGAAGCCACAGTACCATATAAACTCCCCAAACTATGCTCAGCTAACTCTTTGGGTGGGGGTAAAACAATACCCTCATCTAAGAGACGTGACCTTTTTAGATTTTACAGTTAAAAATTTTTTGATAGATGGTTTTTAATAGATGGATTTGATGGGTCTGTTAGACTGTTCAAATAACCCTATAAATTACAACCATTTGCAAAAGTAGAAATTCTATATTTTAAGCTTTATCGAGGTGCAATTTCTTTCACCATTTTTATCAAAGTTCGTGGTAATTTTTTTTTAAATATAATGTGTAATTTTTGTTTACACATATTTTTGCTGCATATTTTTTCTTAAATCTCATGTATGCCACTGTTACATAGTTACATAGCTGAAAAGAGACTTCCGTCCATCAAGTTCAGTCTTCATCACATATGTTTTTGCTGTTGATCTTAAAGAAGGCAAAAACGCAGTCTGAAGCACTTCCAATTTTGCAACAAACTAGGAAAAAATTCCTTCTTGACCCCAAAATGGCAGTCAGATATCTCCTTGGATCAAGCAGCTATTACCCCACTAATTAGAAATTATATCCCCTGTATGTTATGTTTTTGGAAGTATTTATCCAATTTTTGTTTAAACATATGTATGGACTCTGGTAAAACCACCTCTTCAGGCAGAGAATTCCACATCCTTATACACCCTGTTTATTATTCAAATTATATTTTTCTCATTTACGTAAATAATTGATGTAAATAACAGTCAGCATAATTTGCATGTTATCAACTATTAAGAGGACAATTCAAATTTTATTGAACAAACCTCCTAATGAGAACAGTATTTTTTTTAAACATAAAAAACTTACAATGCACTGTTCCAAATTATTACGCACAGTAAGTTTCAAAACACTTTATAGGTTGTAAAGAACTGAAAATTGTCATTTGTTGTGTTTGCAGCATATTTACTGAAATCAAAAGCTATTTCAATCAAACTTATAACAACATTTTAACTTTTTAAACAATTTAACAAGTCATGTTACATTTTAACATAGGACCCCTTATTTGATCGCAGCTTCACAAGTCTTGTATCCATTGAACTTGTGAGTTTTTGGACAGTTTCTGCTTGAATTTGTTTGCAAGATGTCAGAATAGCCTCTCAAAGCTGCTGTTTGGACGTAAACTGCCTCCCACCCTCATAGATCTTTTGCTTGAGGATGCTCCAAAGGTTCTCAATAGGATTGAGGTCAGGGGAGGATGGAGGCCACACCATGACTTTCTCTCCTTTTATCCCCATAGCAGCCATTGATACAGAGGTATTCTTTACAGTATGAGATGGTGCATTGTCATGCATGAAGATTATTTTATTACGGAAAGCATAGTTCTTCCTTCTGTACCAGGGAAGAAAGTGGTCAGTAAGAAACTCCACATACTTTGCAGAGGTCATCTTTACACCTTCGGGGGCCGGCCAGCTCTCTTTCCATGATTCCGGCCCAAAACATGACTCCACCACCGCCTTGCTGACGTCGCAGCCTTGTTGAAACAGGGTGGCCGTCCACCAACCATCCACTACCTCATCCATCTGGACCATCCAGGGTTGCACGGCACTCATCAGTGAACAGGGCTGTTTGAAAATTAGTCTTCATGTATTTTTATGCCCAATGCAGCTGTTTCTGCTTGTGAGCATTGGTTAGTGGTGGCCGAATAGAAGGTTTATGCACAGTTGCAAGACTCTGGAGGACTCCAAACCTTGATGTCCGTGGGACTCCAGAGGCACCAGCAGCTTCAAATATCTGTTTGCTGCTATGTCATGGTATTTTAGCAGCTGCTCTCTTGATCCAATGCATGGATCTGTCAGAAATCTTCCTCAATGTGCCTTTATTTGCACAAACCCGTCTGTGCTCTGAATCAGCCACAAATCTCTTAATAGTGCGATGATCAACCTTAAGTTTTCGTGAAATATCTAATGTTTTCATACCTCGAAAGGCATTGAACTATTTCACTCTTTTCAGCAGCAGAGAGATCATTTATCTTCCCCAAATTGCATGAAAATGGTGCTCTGCTTAATAATGTGGAACACCCTGCTTTAGTAGTTTTTCCTTAAATTGGGCTCACCTGGCAATCTAATTATCACAGGTTCCCGAGATTGTTTTCAGTGATCAAAAGAGCCCTGAGACACAATGCCATCCATGAGTTAAACTGAAAAACAAAATATTGAATCTTTGTGACACTTAAATAGAATCTGCATAATAAGTTGGAACAGGGTGTAGTTCTTCCTGTAAAAAAAAACATTTCTTTGCCGTAGACTAAATCTCCTATCTTCCAGCCTAAATGTGTGACCTTGTGTCCTATGTATAGCCCTGTTTATGAATAGATTTCCATATAATGGTTTGTACTGGCCCCGAATATAGTTGTTTAATGTTATTGTGAAGAAAATACACTTTTCATTCGAGACTTGTTAGGGCCATTTGTGACTTTTATGCTTTATTAGTTCGGTAGATAAAACTACCGAACACCGACCACCCCCTGGCTCATTATCTACAAAGGAAACTGTCGATTGAGCGCTCTCTTTGGGTGGCCCCCGTTCACATAGCGAACGCCACGTATAAGAGAAAACGGTGGCCATCTTGTTTGCATGAAAGGAGGCAGCGGACTTGGTAGTCGAGTGTCTGGAACTAAAATTGGACACTCGACTTCCGGAACCCCGGTAAAAACATACAAACGCCTGCTTCCTTTTCACGAACAGCTAGGAGAGCGCCGTGCGGTAGTTTACTGCCCACGAACAAGGGGAACAATCGCTCGTATGAGCCAGGGGGCTTTGTTCATGTTTTCATTAGTTTATTTGACTTTATCGAAACAGATTGACCGCACAACCTAAACTCATGGAACTGTTTTGAGCAGGAGCCTCGTGTGTGGTCGGTAAAATGAGACTTCCATAAAATTCGAAAAACGAAAACTTATCTGGGTGATTTTTGAATATGTTGGTCACCCAGATCAGGGCTATCAGGGGATATGTCATTTATGGGGATACCATGTCTTTTAGGGTACTTGCCAAGTTTTGGGGAAAATATGGTTTTTCTGCCTGGAGATAATTGGGTTATCCTTTAGTTCCTTCCACAGGCAGAGAGGAAGGAAATGGATGTTTGCAGTGGGAGTGTTTCACTTTGTCAATGTTATATGATTGGTTGTAACCTTTGTGTTCTGGTGCCCCACAAGGTCCATGTGGGAGGTCCCCTTGCATGGGGACTTGCATAAAAGCCAGTGTGGTATCAATACACCATTATTCCTGTTGTACCCTTTATGAAGTCTAGGCTCATGTTTGGGTAACTATCTATTGGCTGGGGAGAAACTACTTGGAAGATGCATTTATCTGAAACTATTCGTATCTACACGCGAACTGCAGCTATAATCACTAAGGCTCAGCCATTCAGGAAGAACAGCGAACAAGGTACTTTAAATACCAGCGTTCGTAACAGTTATCATATCCCCTCTGAGGCACCATTTTTTTCAAACTAAAGACATTTACATTTTTTAACCTACATTAATTTTGTAGCTCGTCTCTGCACTTTTTCTAGTTCTATGATATCCTTCTTTAGAATTGGTGCCCAAAATTGCACAGCATATTCAAGGTGTGGTCTTATCAGCAATTTATAAAGAGGCAAAATTATATTTTTATCCTGAGAATTTATGCCCCTATTTAAACATGACAAAACTTTACTGACCCGTCACTGCTGATTGACGTTGCATATTGCAGCCTTATTTGTTGTCTATAACAATTCCCAAATCCTTCTCGTGTGTTGCTTGTGCATTCTTTACCCCGAAGTGCATAACTTTGCATCTCTCTACATTAAATTTCATCTGCCATTTTAGTGCCCAGTCATCCAATCTATCTAAATCCATCTGCAGCAAAGCAACATCCTGCTCACATTTTATTACTTTACAAAGTTTTGCAAACACTAAAACATGGCTTTCAATGCCTATTGCAAGGTCATTTATAAATATGTTAAATAGAAGCGGCCCCAAATCAGAAACCTGGGGGACACCACTAACCACTTTTGTCCAGCTTTTGTCCAGATTGAAAATGTACCATCAATAACAACTTGTTATACTCTATCATTAAGCCAATGTTCTACCCAAGAACAAGAACATTCATCTAGACTAATTGAACTCTAACCTATTGTGAGAAACCTTTTCAAATTCCTTGGCAAAATCCAAGAAGATCACATCCACTATAACACCCTGATCTATACTTCTATTTACTTCTTCGTAGAATGCAATTAGGTTCATTTGACATGACATGTGTTTCATAAAATCATGTTGATTATTGCTAATAACAAAGTTCTTCCCAATTAATTCCTGAATATTATCCCTTAATAGCCCTTCAAATACTTTCCCAGCCGCAGGTCTATAATTTCCAGGCAAAGATGTTGGACCCTTTTTAAGTATAGGAACAACTTCTGCCTTTCTCCAATCCTCCAGTACAATTCCTGTAATAAAATACCCTAAACTGCACTCAGGAGCATCTGCTCTGTCACTATCAGTTTTTGCATATTTTTGCACAGATCCCTGAAGGTGACATTCCCACTGTTTGTGCTGCGGCCTGACGGTGAAGCTAAAAGTAGATATATTTGTGCAGGAATGAGAATATAACACATTGTTCTATGGTTGACCCTGCGAGACCGGCTCGCAATGCAAAAAACAAAGGTTGATGGCAATAGCTTTCCGTTTTGTCAACTCTTCTCAACATGGACTTCACCTATTAGACATAGTTGTCACTATTTTCTATTTTTGATTGCATTAGAATTTCAATGAAATTCCAATACAGTCAACATTAGTATTTAATAAAGATGTTTATATTTATGAAGCACTGACAAAGTAACTAGAGGTTACAGAGCAAAAATAACATATCATATGTTCCAACTCTTTTTCTAACACCCCAGGTGGGGGTGGGGGGCAAGTAAACAGCCGTGAAAATAGTAAACAGCCGATGCTCTCCCAGGCCCTGCCATGTGCCTTCATAGACCGGAGGGGAGATCAGAGATCTCCCTCAGTGGCCCACAGGCACTTTACTGGCAGGTGGTAGGGGAGGGAGAGAGGACCTGGGAGCTCAGTCTGCAGCTCAGTCTGCAGCTCCTCTGTGTCCTCCTCTCACGAGCACGTAGCATTGCCGTGGTTACCGTGGCAAAACTCTGGATGTCACAAGAGTGAACTCCAGCCCTGGAGCTGAAGGTTAGAATTCACTCTCACCACTAGAGCCACCAGGATTACTCCACCGGACCACCAGGGATTTTAAAGAATATATATTTATTTATTATTCTGCCCCATTACATCCACACACAATTTCTTTCACACACACTCATACACTGCCCCCAAACACTTTCCCACACACTGCACCCCTCACACACACACACTGTACCTCTCACACTCTCACACACACACTGCACCCCTCACACACACACCCACACACTGCACCCCTCACACACACACCCACACACTGTACCTCTCACACACCCACACACTGTACCTCTCACACACACACACACACTGCACCCTTCATACACCCACACACTGCACCCCTCACACACTGTATCTCTCACACACCCACACTGCACCCCTCTTGCACATACTGCACTTTTTCCACACACACTGCACCCCTCACACACCCACACTGGACCCCTCACACACGGCACCACTCACACACCCACAAGGTACGCCTCACACACACTGCACCCCTCACACACATACTGTATCCCTCATACATACCCCTCAATGCACCCTACACACACACTACCCCTTACACACATTGCACCCCTCACACACACACACTCAATGCACCCCTCACACACACACATTGCACTCCTCCCACACTACTGCCCCTATTTCGTACTACAGGCCCTTTTACCTACTACAGCCACTAGCCCAGCAGACCCCAGGTAAGTTGTCAAACTGTTCTAAAATGGTTTGACTACGTATTCTGGAAGGGCAACATGGCACTCCTGACACCATAACCACTATTTAGAGCTGTAGTGGTTATTGTGCCTGGATTGTTCCTTTCAATAATCTACCAGTGCCCCTCCTGAGATTAGGTCTGCCCCTGTAACACCCCCTCATTTACATGCTCCATTTAATTCTCTTTACCCTTGGCATGGTTGAGAACTACAAGTTAGACACTGAGGTAGCAGCCACTCTATCATTCAAGGAATTAAGAAACAAATGTGATTTGGCCATGTACCTTACAAACATTACAAGGAGGCTGAGAAGCCACTTGTGTAAAAGTATTTTGCAGAGCAATAGGCAATGCCTGCAGACGCCTTATCTAACACAATAGAAAGGCACAAAATGTGGTTATGGTATTATGAAGGGAGGAGACAGCAGTTTTTTCATCAACCCAAAAGTCCAGTTGTCTTTTGATGTGACCAACAGTGGCCACCTTGAGCACTGATAAAAATCACGTGTGGGGGGCAGAGCCTAAAAGCGCACGGGAGTGGTCGCCATTTCCATCGGCTGATAGTTTTGCGCAAAATCTGCTTAAAATACTGATCTCCTAACCATCTGCTGACAATCAGGTCGGGCACATACTAGGGGTATACTGCCGATCCAGCAGATGCCGTTCTTTCTTTCCCTGGGCAAGAAAGCGCCACCAAGCTGTCCTTCAGTATGGTAGAGCAGGCACCTGCTTACCCTGACGGCAGGTGCCTGCTGTGCCAATGAATGCCGGAGGAAAGGAGGCAGGAGACGGCAGTGTGGGCGGTGAGGGAGGCTCTTCTTGCAGCTCCCCACTCCTCCCTCTGTGATGCTGGGAGCCGGAATAGGATGTCATTCCGACCCCAGCGCACTGGAGGAATGAGGAGCTATCCCACATAGACCCCAAGGAAGTAGGGAGGCTGGATGTCTGAGTCTGAGTGTTTGACTGTGTTAGTCAGTGAGTGTGTCTGTGTGTGTGTCTGTCTGTCTGTCAGTGAGTTAGTGTATGTATGTCAGTGAGTGTCTGCCTGTGTGTGTTTGAGTTTGACTCTCAGTGTGTGTCTGTCAGTCAGTGTCTGTGTGTCTTTCAGTGAGTGAATCTATGTCTGTCACGGGTTTCTGTGAGTGAGTGAGTGTGTGTGAGTGACATGAGGGGGCGGCAAAATGAATCTTTGCCTAGGGAGGCAGAAATCCTTGCACCAGCCATGCACTCGACATTATCCTACGATACCAAACGCTATCTGACAAGATAACCTTAATACGAATTTGAAACATGCCAAATCACATTTTTTCAGGACCTCAGCAGAGCCACACCACTCTGGTGCAAGAGTATGCAGCATATCACCAGCGACCTCCAGAGCGCAGGAAACACCTATAGATGGTCAACCCCCAGGTCATTGCCGGTTGCAACAAATGGAAAAACATACAAGATCTCTGAAGGCCCTGCCTTGCTAACAACACTGGGACTCTCTAACAACACCAATGCCAGATCGGGCTTACCAAGTTCTCAGCTCAGGGATGCCAAAAGCTCCTACCGCACCAGGAGCTGAGAGAAGCTCCATGACATGAAGCATGGAATCCCAAGACTAGCACACAAACACCCTTTTACATTTTATGTTTTACCGTTAATGCTTATGTTTGGTTCATGTATATTTACATCTCCATGACACTGAGGCAGGTTTTCCCCTGTGTGTGTCTGACACAAGGTATACAAGATCTAGACCCCCCTAATGCACCTAAGACCAAGCCACTTCTCCATAGAATATGCGCTATCACCCAGAGTACATATATAAGGAGAAGATTAAGAGACCTATCCTCCTTCTCAAGAATTCACATATGTACTCACTCCCAGATACCAATCACCAACTCAGGAGTCCTACACACAACTAGCCTAATTCTTAACGTGAATTTTAAATATTATTACACAGACCAGAGTCTCATTAAGTTTATTGTTCCTAGTACTAAATTCATCGTTACAAATGTCTAGCCCAATTATAAATGTGCAATGATACCATAGGCTATAACTATGTCTTGATCTGTAACAAACCTGCTCATTTGTTCATGTTACTATGATAACATACATTTGCTTAATATAACTCAATTGCACAGTAAAACGTTTAATAAAGAATTTTTTTAAATCAGGAGTATTTATTTCTGTAGTCCGAGCCACATGTAAAATGATTAGATATGCCATGCAATTGTACAAAAAATAAAATGACAGAATTAACACATCACGAAAAGTGCATTCTGGGGTATTTTTCTTTTCTTTTTTGAGACACACACTTTAAGCACAAAAGTTGATAACTAAAAAGTTGAACCATATAAGACCATTAAATCATTTTAGACCATTTTTCACGTGTCAGTGATTAACATAAAGGGGTTCACTCAAAGTATCAGGAATTAGAAAAGGTTATATCTTTAAGGCCAAAATAGCTGAAGTGGAAAACTTGATGTAATACATTATTTTTAACCTATTTTGAATAAAACTATTACATTTCATTTGTCCATTCACCATAACTTCCAGTTTAATGAATAAATCTATATAGTTTAACAAATAGCACTAACTAATTTGTGGATCCCTAGTTAAAGAGGAAGTCTTGACCATAGTTTGCTATCTGTCTGTGTCTGTCTATTTTTCTGTGACTGTCTATCACCGTAAAATGCCACTTTTTCACCCATGTTTCATTGTAGTCAATACATTTTGTTCAGTAAATGTAAATGTTCAATTAAAATGGCGTTAAGCTCCTCTTAGAATGCAGACTGTGGATTAATGTATCTTTATTAATGTGTCTTTAATTTGTTTTATTAATCTCTTCTAAGGTTTGAAAAGAAGAATGGAAGCAATCTATAATTCTCCAGTACATGAATAAGAAAAAGACATTCGATAATCAGCAGGATAATTAGAAAACAAGTTTTATTATATATTTTATTTTCTGTGATTTATTTTGTGGAAGTAACAGCCAAGCCAATTTATGTATATTATTTTTAAAAAAAATATGCTATTTAATAATAGATCGCAATAAGGAAATCTCTTTAATTAGAAATGGCATCAGATGAATGCAAGTTAGTTACAAATATGACTGCGCTTGATATATTTGTGAACTTGCCCAATCAGGGAGTACACTGAGCATGCTCATTGGTTTCATATTGACAGTTTTTAGTATAAATTAGATTTAGGGTATCATGCTTAGATTTGATTATGTAGTATTTTCAGAAGACTGATGAAAAAAAGTACCCTATAGTAAATACAGTGTTACTCCATTAATAATAAAACATGCATTATTAATTAAATAACCCTGACGATAGTTATATATCAGCGATGAAGTGATATACCTTATCTGTTTTCTGCCATATGTGCAGGCTCACCAAATGAAACTTCCGGTAAAGGAAACCTGTAACCCACATGACAGATCTGAGAATTAAACAGGCTTCACACACTTTATATTCTGCTAGTTTACCAGAGAGTTACATTTTAGAGAGATTTTGCAATGTTACATGTAATTAAAACAAAAAACACTGACAAGTCCAGCTGTAAATGCTGTAGAGGAAACCCATTAATCCGTTATTGACAAATGATCGCCTATGTCACAATATCATTCTGGCGCTTTAAAGGAGAATTGACCCCTAAACACTTTTATTTTAAGGAACACTATAGGGTCAGGAATACAAATGTGTATTCCTGACCCTATTGTATTAAAAACCTGTTTTAGATATCTCGCCCCCCCTTAAAAAGGGTTCAAACTCACCTTCATTCCAGCACCGCCAGGTCTGCCGGCGCTGGCTTCACACACGCTCCTCCTCCTTGGTTGAGATCAGCAGAATTGACAATCTCAGCCAATCCAATGATTTCCCATTGCACATGCGCGGCAAAACGCTCTGCACCATTCAACCTCCCATCATAGAGATGCATTGAATCAATGCATCTCTTTGGAGAACATTCAGTGCCTCCATGCAGAGCATGGCGATGCGAACCATCAGTGCTGCACGACCCAGGAAGCACCTCTAGTGGTCATCTGAGTGACTGCCACTAGAGGTGTCCCTAGGCAGTTATGCAAACACTGGAAGCGTTTACATTGAACCGCCTGCAGGGACATGCTATAGATATTAAGCTGTAGTTGTTCTGGTGACTATAGCATGCCTTTAATATAATGATCCTCTCATGAAGTATAGAAAGGAAATAGTTTCTTTGTTAAATTAAGCATATACTTATTTTAGACAGTGTTTGAAAAACTACACAAGAAAGTAGGATAAGCGATAAGAACAACTATATGTGTATAGAGAAACAGGCTGCAAACACTGATGGCAACCCCTTACTGATGAACAGAGAACAAATTAATACAAAAAACAAATACAGATTGCACCAAAGAAAAAGTCAAATAAGTCCACAAATACTTGGGATTTCCCTTGCTGGTAACTGTCCTAACTTTGAATAATAGGAGGTAGATGCAATAAAACAGAGAATAACAACACAACAAAAATATATATTATATAGCACTCACATTTAATGGAGCTATACACCAGCTCTGAGTAAAACAGCATACAGCTGTACAGTCCCCAGTAATGGATATGTAGCTCTAGGAATCAGTCTCTCAGTTTACAAATAAATATATAAAAAATATAAAAGGCAGACAATAGTGCTCACTCTGATAAATGCAGTAGGTAAGTACTTAACCATATTGAAATGCCAGGAACAATAAAAAATTAAATGAACTTAAAAGCATCACAAAATGCAATAAATAGTCACACCCATAAAATAAGTGAATGCCAAATATAGTTTAATTCTAAAAACTAATTTTAAAACAATACGTTTTGCCTACTTTTATACTTGAAAACGCCTCCCAGTTGGCAAAATGTGTTGTGTTTTAAAATGTGTCATTGCACTGTGCAGAGTGTGAAGCAGAAAAGACCATATAGACTAGCTATGTTTTCAAACACTGTCTGACCTAAGGTACATGCATATGGTTGAAGGATCAGGTCATATACTAAAAGTAGGGATGAGGGATGAGTTTCATATACTTCATCTTTTAAAAATATATATTTCCTTTCAAAACTTGATGAAAGGATCGTTATTTTAGCAATAGTGTTGATGGAACAGTTGTCCTTTAACTCCTTAAGGACCAAACTTCTGGAATAAAAGGGAATCATGACATGTCACACATGTCATGTGTCCTTAAGGGGTTAATATTATACAAAGACATGTAATTTTCTACTCATTTAGAATTAGCAGTGTCTTTCAGAGCTGCTGATACTAAGTAGTACATTCCATGCTGACATTGACTAAGGAGTCCAATTATAATGGTTTTGACCAGGGGTGTACAAAAGTTAAATACCTGACTACTACTCCATATTTGCTTTGCAAGCTTAAAATCTCACAAAGCATTATGGGAGCTTTTTGCTCTTCATAAGTTTGGGGTCAAAGATTGCCAAAAGGTAGTGTTCCATAGAACGATAAAGTAATGAACAGCTTTTTTTATTTTGTTATTTACACCCACACACAGTTTCATCAGTTTACTGTGTATTACTGTCAGTTAGGTGCCTGGTGTCTAATATATCTTCACCATTTACTAATTGTGTGATATATTTAATAGATCTGTATTGGAAATCAAAATATTGTACTGGTGACTGCAAACATGTTGCTATTATTTTATACTCCTGTCTAACACTGAAATTTGAAAAAATCTGAATATAGCTCTATGGTGTTACAGGATTTATTATGGCAGGCTGCTGTTCAGTATTACTTACCTTGTTACTGCCTTGTTACCACAGCAACTGTATAGTCCTTGTTCTTGAAACGTACAGACTATTACATATTTACGTCTAATCACCAATGTAATGCACACTGTGTTATAATTGTATTTGTACAGCTGCACTGTACATTTATTTTAATTAGTAACTAGTAAGTAACAAGTCTAAGCCATGAGTGACGCATTACATTGATGAGCTCACATGGAAATTATTCAAGTTGTTTGCTTCATTTATTTGCAACATGTAAACATGTAAAGTGATTTTCCGCCACTGTAGTCGATCATGTACTGTTGTATTAAAAGCTACCCTATAGTGTAAACACCTGTAAAATGGTACATACGCTTTGTAAATCACATTAGAGGGACATTCCAGTGTAATTGGAATTGAATGGATTGTTTAAACTAGAGATGCCCAAAATGTAGCTCTTCAGTTGTTCTAGAACTACAACTTCAATGATGTTTTGCTATGCTAAATGCTGGCAAAGAATCATGGTAATTGTAGTTCTAAAGCATTTAGCTTTTGTGCAACACTGGTTTAAATGAACCATTAACGGGACACAGTAGTCACTGTCCCTCCGTTCAGTGTTAAAGCATTTTAGAGCAGGCGATCCCCCACTGGAGGCGAAGCTAAGGCAGAGATTACCCACTTCCTTGCAGCCATACCAATTCATATGGACAAGGGGTGCTCTGATAGGCTTGAAATCAATCAACCTACACTCTCAGCCAATCACAGCTCTTCATTGCTGCCAGTGGTGTATCCTGGTTTTGTGCTGCCCTAGGCAGGACAAAACTCAGGCGCCCCCTCCCCCCGTGCCACCCCCACCCAACCCTTTCCCCCGCCCTGCCTTCTAAATACACACACACATTCACTGACAGATAAACATACACTAGCTAACAGAAACACACACACTAACAGACACACTTACACACACTCACTAACAGACACACTCACTAACAGACACACACACACACTAATAGACACACACACACACTAATAGACACACACTCACTAACAGACACACACACTCACACACTAACAGACATGTACACACACTCACATTAACATTTTTTTTAATTTATTTAACCCCCCTCTCTTCCTGGGGGTGCAGTGGCTGATGGGCTGGCTGCTGGGTGCTGGTGGGCGGCTGGCGAGGGAGCACTTCCTCTGAGCTGTCTGCTCAGCTCCCTCGCCATATTCCGGCTCCCAGCCTCACTCTGCGGCGGCGAGGGAGCTGAGCAGATCGCTCAGAAGAAGAGCTCCCTCGCCAGCCACCCGCCGGGTATGTTTGTTAGCCGCGAGGCTAACAAGACATTTGCCCTGGGCCTTTGGGGGTGGCTTTTTTTGCCACCCCCTGGAAAATGCCGCCCAAGGCAAATGCCTTGTTTGCCTGGCGGCTAAAACGCCCCTGATTGCTGCACAGACTAATACAAGCAGCACAGAGGTGATCGAGTGTTGGGGACTCTTGTTTAGCATTAGTCAATTTTAAAAACTGTTTAACACTGAATGAAAGGACGGGACATGGGGACTCCAGACATTGTATACCGTACGTGTGTCTTTATACCAACCATACTTTAGTACACCAATACTGGTGACTTTCAGGTATTCTTGAGAACCAGATGTAGTAAAAAAACAAATGTGGAAACTCAGTAAATATCAGTAGAGGAACATGTTCTGGCATATCATTGTTGGTTTTAGAACACCTCTACCACCACTCTGCAGTGTTTAATGGCCTCCTACAGGAAATACTAATGGTGCCTTCTTAAAACCAGGAAGATCTATTAATAGTAATGAAATATCAGTTGGTTATCTGATACTTGTGGGGGGAGAGATCATGATAATCGTCACTTCTGGGTATTGCTAACACTAAAGGTGTAATCACCGTCCCTGGAAACCAAACAATTTCTCACATTATGATCTTTGTACCAAATTACAACACTGCCACTTTTAGGATATCTTGATGCGTGCACACAAAGCTACACAATTACTGCAAATACCTCTAGATGATTTTCATTCACTCATTAAGTGGATTGTAACAAACATCATTCATGGGTTTCATGAATCCAGTGGCCAAAATTTCCATACATGCCTGAAAATTCTCATGGTTTGACCTTAAAAAGGTATTTCCATGTATGATCTCTCCATTTGGTAGCGTAATTTCTCAGGATCACAGGCATGAAACTAAATTGGTTACAATTTACACCAAAGTTGTGATAATTAAGCCTTAAATTGGTTGGACTTTCTGATTGAATACATGTTAAAGTAACTCGGTGGCACTGACTCCCTTGTTGTATGTATTATATAGCTAGTGCAATAAATGTTTTATGAAAAAAAAAACAACTTGCCTTGAAGTTCCTGTGCTTGCTGTAGATGTTCAGGATTTGCATTGCTGTAATGAGTTCTCATTAGGTCAGAAAGTTTCTGAAATGCTTTCAACGTACTCTTTTGCCCTAAAGTTTTCTGAGAGATTGTTGTTCATATCCCACAAACACCTGCACATGAGAGGTTTCTGAGATATCCTGTTCAGCCATTAACTAATTACTGTAAGATGCACAGACCTCATCACAGTTAGCTTCATTCAGAAACTGCATTAATTAGGCTATTTGCAGAAGGTAATAGTGGCCCCAGCATCTACCTCCAGCCCCCAGAAAAAAAACAAAAACCAACAAAACAATAATTAAAAGAAAACCAAAGTGACTATTAAGCTATACTTACCCATGTCTTCTACTGGTTCCTATAGTATTCCTTTAAAGATATGTGTAAAATGTGACAAGTAAGGCTTTCCATAATGATTGCTTTAGAACAATTTAACCATACACATTTTAAATCAAGTCGTTATTCTGTTAGTTAATATGGGTAATATTTGAAGGATCTTAGCAGGTTAGGTTATTGAAAGGTTATCAAAATATAATGTCTATATATTTTTATTTTTCATTATAAGGACTGCTTATCTGTGGCTCCACTATCTATACCTTTAACATTATCTATATCTTGATGGAGATCTCTAAACTAGTAACCTAACCTTATCCGAGCATAATATTCACTGTGCTTTATTCTCTATATAAATATTGCAATAATAAATTGTTATTTTAGCTGTCATATAAAGGTTGTGTGCCTCCCGGCCTTATAATCACACTGCTACTGAATTGTCACATGTTCCATTAACTGTTTCATTAAAGAGATGTCCTTTGAAAAACCCTACTGTGTGAAAGTGTTTTTTGTTTTGTTTTTTTGCACTGGGAAGCATGTGTTATGCCATTGACAGTGGTTTGTATATGTTTTATATAGAGGGGCATTACCAGACAGCAGAACTGGAAAAATGATGTCTGAACGTTCGGGCTATCACCACTTCAAGGAAATAAGCATGACGTTTAGTATTAATACTTTAGCCAAAACACGCACATTTGCTGCCTACATCAATGCACTCCTTATGAAATTTAATTTGATTCATTTTGTAACACAAAAACTATACTGCAACACAAACCCATGATACAAAACATACAATTCTTGTATAAAATTTAAAATTGAAAACACAACAATTTTTTTTTGCACAGTTAGTACTTTAAATAACGAAATCAATGTATTGAATTAAAAATGTAAGACTCATTTTGGTCAGACTATACAGTTAAACCTATTGGTGTCCCTTGGTCTCTGTAATCCAGTGGTGTATCCTGGTTTTGTGCTGCCTTAGGCAGGACAAAACTCAGGCGCCCCCCGTGCCACCCCCACCCAACCCTTCCCCCCGCCCCACCTTCTAAATACACAAACACACACAGTCAGACACACACACACAGTCAGACACACACACAGTCAGACACAGACACACACACACACACACACACACAATCACTCACATTAACACTTTTTTTTTTATTTAACCCCCCTTCCCCCTCCTTACCTTTGGGAATGCTGGGGGGGTTCTCTTTCTCCCTGGGGGTCCAGTGGCTGCCGGTCGGGCTGAATGGCTGGCTACTGGGCGCTGGGCGGGCGGCTTGCGAGGGAGCTCTTCCTCTGAGCTTTCTGCTCAGCTCTCTCGCGCGCCAGAGTGAGGCTGGGAGCCGGAATATGACGTCATAGTCCGGCTCCCAGCCTCAGTCTGCGGCGCGTGAGGGAGCTGAGCAGACAGCTCAGAGGAAGAGCTCCCTCGCCAGCCGCCCTCACGACCATCAGCCAGCGCCGCCTGCCAGCCAGCCCAGCATGTCAGTTAGCCGCAAGGCTAACTAGGCATTTGCCCTGGGCATTTGGGGGCGGCGTTTTTTGCCGCCCCCTGAAAAATGCCGCCCAAGGCAAATGCCTTGTTTGCCTCGCGGCTAATACGTCCCTGCTGTAATCCACTCATTTGGATCCTCATATAGCCAAGCAGCTAATCTCCAGATTAACCTGCTGTAATGAAGTTGATGGTAAATTCCAGGGGCGTGCCTAGAGCATTTAAGACCCCCCCACCCTCCCCCACTTTAAAATGTAAACAACAATTGCAATTTTTTTTAAATGTATTTAGCACTGAGCAGTGTTTGTGTGTTTAAATTTTAGCATGCTTTTGTATGGAGTATGATTGAGCGAATGTAGGGGTGTGTTTGTATGCAGTGTTGACGTTTGAATGCAAGCATTTATTTGTGTGTGGTGTGGTTTTTTTAATGCAGTGGGGTGGTTATATATAATGGTGGGGTTTGTATGCAGTGTTGACATGCAGGGGTGTATTTGTGTGTATTGTTGGCGAGATTCTGAGATGTATGCACATATACACACTGACACACATGCAGATACATATAAACTCATGCAGATACATAGACACACAGATACACAGACAGACATGCAGACACAGTGGCACTGTAGGAACAATATATGGGGGGAGCACATAAGAAACCACAGTCAAAACTGGGGGGGCACTAAAACTTTTCACTAGGGGATGGGGTAATATGCTGCCATTGGCTATCTGATGCCAGCATGCATAGAATTCACATTAGCCACTCAGATTTCTTGTTGTGGGCTGGTCGACACCTCTTAATTTCGATTTTTGTTTATCAGGTAACTCACCTATTTGCTATCCTTATGCCATATTGTTTGCCATATAAGGAAACTGTCTGCTAAACAGCACCCTAATTTAGTATCTTTAAATATGGAAATCCTACATAGGGGCACTAATTTAAGGAATTATTTGCTAAACAGCTAAAAGATCAAAATTTAAAAAGCCCTTTTCTTAATCAGAGGTGTACCTAGGGTCTCCTGCGCCCTTGACGAGGAACCGTATCGGCGCTCCCTCCACCCCCATCATGAGAAAAACTAAAACTTAATTTTTTTTTAGATCAAAGTTCTCCACCATGTAAAGGGAAGCTAAAGAAATAGATCGTGCAGTAATACCAATGATAGGGTTTGCTCTAATGAATCTGTGTTATCAGCTTCAAATCATACATATATATTTACACTTGTGTTATGATGGCGATGTGCCAGTGGAATGCTTGTCACTATATGACAAGCATTACACAGGCCATGACACCTTACTGCAAGTACAACATAGGTAAATCACACATTTTTACAAGCATAACACAGGGACATCACGCCATATTAGTACCGGACTAGGGATAAAAACCAGCCCTGGAAATAAAAGCAGGCCCATAGTATTGCGTCATTATACCAGCCCCATCTTATAACACTATATTCTTGTTCACAAAAGGATAACCATGCATTAAAAGTACTTTTGAAGAGTGTATTATTATTTATAGATACGACTGATATATACCCCTTCCCAGGGCAATATATATCACTAGTATTTACACAAGGTGATACTGCACACATTGCCCTGATATGTACCCCATGCACAGGGTAATATATAGGCCCCAGTATGTACACAAAGTTATTTGAATTGCCCTGTGCATGAGTATATATAAGGGCAGTGTGTGAGACGTAAGCCTTTGTATATAGTGAGGGCATATATTAACTAACCCAAGCACACAGATTGCACTCCCAGGACTTGCTACAGCAACCAGGACTTACCCAAGCACTGACATTGCACTCCCAGGACTTGCCCAAGCACTGAGATTGCACTCACAGGACTTGTTCCAGTGCCCACCCCAGCACCCAGGACTTACCCCAACACTGAGATTGCACTCATGGTACTTGCTCTAGCACCCAGGACTTACCCCGACATTTAGATTGCACTTACAGGACTTGCCCCGGAATTTCAAACGGCGTCTTGCACGTACCATGCAAGAGAGAAAAGATGCCGGGCTGTCTGAGTATTGGGCTGTCTGAGTAAAAAGGTTACAGTTTGTGTGTGATATATTTGGCTGTCTGAGTGTAATAGGGACTGCATGTGATGTATTGGGTTGTCTGTGTGTGATAGGAATAGTTTGTGTGTGATGATGTTGGGCTGTGTATATGTGATGGAAACTGTGTGTTAGCACTGAGCTGGCTCTGTGTGATGAGAATGTGTGTGATCATTTTGTGCTGTTAATGTGTGATGGTTTTGTGATGGCTGTGTATGGTGCTACTGTGTTCATCTTGGTAATAACCTGATGAGTAGATAGAATAATGTAACTTGTTATCTGTGCTGCCTGTGACCTGTATGAAAGTTGGTGAATCCTTGAGCAAAACAAACTAAAATTACATGTTTCATTCTCATACAATATGTAATCTGGGGACATACATTTAGTCTATCTAAAAGCTTCACTTCAAGTTACTTACTGTCTCAGTAGTAATGCCACTGTCTAGAGTGTCCGCTCGCTCCCTCAGTCCCTCTGCAAACTGCAGTCTCAGCCAGGTAGGTAAGGTGTCACACAGTGGCGTACACATGTCCCATGGGGCCCCGGTGCAAAAATTGATCCGTGGTCGCTACAAGCAACACATGGCGGTGGGCACCTGGTCGCAGGGGTTACAGGGCTGCGACCCCTGCATGTAGGCCAGTGCACGCAGATGCACACACACTTAAAGGACCACTCTAGGCACCCAGACCACTTCAGCTTAATGAAGTGGTCTGGGTGCCAGGTCCAGCTTGGGTTAACCCATTTTTTCATAAACATAGCAGTTTCAGAGAAACTGCTATGATTATGAATGGGTTAAGCCTTCCCCTATTTCCTCTAGCAGCTGTCTCATTGACAGCCGCTAGAGGCGCTTGTGTGCTTCTCACTGTGATTTTCACAGTGAGAGCACGCCAGCATCCATAGGAAAGCATAATGAATGCTTTCCTATGTGACCGGCTGAATGCGCGCGCAGCTCTTGCCGCGCGTGCGCATACAGCCGACGGGGAGGAGAAGAGGAGGATCAGAGGAGGAGAGCTCTCCACCCAGCGCTGGAAAAAGGTAAGTTTTACCCCTTTCCAGAGCCGGGCGGGAGAGGGTCCCTGAGGGTTACTCGTTTTCCTGGCACTATAGTGGTCCTTTAAAGGACCACTACAGACACCCAGATCACATCAGCTCAATGAAGTTGTCTGAGTGTCAGGTCCCTCTAGTTTTAACCCTGCAGCTGAAAACATAGCAGTTTCAGAGAATCCAGCCTCTAGTGGCTGTCTCACTGACAGCCGCTAGAGAAGCACACTGAACGTCCATAGGAAAGCATTGAGTAATGCTTTCCTATGGGCGGTTTGAATGCGTGCGCGGTATCATTCGGAGTGGAGAGGCTGAGGGATCCCCAGCGCCAAGGGAGTCCGGCGCTGGAGAAAGGTAAGTGCTGAAGACACACACACACACACACTTACAGACGCATACACACTAGCTAACAGACACACACTGACAGAGACACACTCAGCGACAGACATACATACACACTCACTTACAAAACATACACTCTCATTGACAAACACACACTCACTAACAGACACCAAACAGACTCACTAACACACACACACTCAGTAAGACACACACAGTAACACACTCACTGACACTAGCAGACACAGACACTAACACTCACTCTAACACTCACTCTAACACTCCCAGTAACACTCCCACATGTTTGTTTGTTTTTTAAATGTAATCCCCCCCAGCCTCCTTACCTTTTGGAGTGCTGGGGGGATTCCCTGGGGTCCAGTGGTGCCACTGGGCTCCTGGGCGGGTGGCCGGTCGGGCAGGCAGGCGGGCGCGCGAGGGAGCACTCAGTGCTTCCTCTTCAGCTCCCTCGCGCGCTGCGTAGGGATGCCGGAGCCGGAAGATGACGTCATCTTACGGCTCCGGTATCAGTGCGGTGCGCGAGGGAGCTGAAGAGGAAGCACTGAGTGCTCCCTCGCGCGCCCGCCTGCCTGCCCGACCGGCCACCCGCCCAGGAGTGTGTGTGTGACAGCAGGGCCAGCCTCGGGGGGGCCCTGGGGTGGTCGGCTCATGGGCCCCCCAGGGGAAGAGGCTGGCCCTGTGGGTACATAACGGGTCGCAGGGGCGGCCGGGCCCCCTGGTGGCAGCCGCGACCCCTGCGACCCGGTTTGTACGCCACTGGTGTCACACCTTAGGTGTAGCTGCACTATCTGCTCCACTCACTCTGTAGTCCCTCTGCAATCTCCAGGCAGGGTAAGGTGCTTCGCTCGCTTCTATCCCCCTTCCTTCCATGTCTCTGCTTTCCCTTCCATGTCTTTCCCCCACTTCCATCTCTCTGTTCCCCTTCCATCCATATCTGCTACACCCTTCATCCATGTCTCTCCCCAAATTCCATCTCTCTGTTCCTCCTCCATGTCTCTCCTCCCTTCCATCCATGTCCTTCCCCCATTTCATTCATATCTTTCTCCCATGTCCTTGTCTCATTCATGTCTCCCTCCCATGTTCCTTGCCTCCTATCCATGTCCCCCTTTCATGCCCCCCTCCCATGTCCTCCTCTAATCCATGTTTCCCTCCCATGTCCCTTACCTCCTATCCATATCCCCCTCCCATGTCCCTACCATCCATATCTCTCTCTCCCCCATGTCCCCCACCCATCCGTGTCTCTCTCCCTCCCATGTCCCCCACCCATCCATGTCTCTCTCCCCCATGTCCC
>OW240916.1:143545751-143566828 GCA_933207985.1 Pelobates cultripes | reverse complement strand
CCCCCTCCCATGTCTCCCCCCACTACAGCCCCTGCTCCCCTTATATAGCTCCTGTGCCCCCACCACAGCCCATTTACCCCTTATATAGCTCCTGTGCCCCCACCACAGCCCCTTCCCCCTTTAGAAACCCAGTCCCCCCTCCTATAGACCCTGTCTCCCTTCTACAGCCCCTGTCCTCCCCACTACAGCCCCTGTCACCCCCTCTACAGGCCCTGCTCCCCCTTCTATAGATCATGCGCCCCCACCACAGCCCCTGCACCCTTCTACAGCCCTGTTCCACTCTACAGCCCCTGCCCCCCCTTCTACCACCCTGAGCACCAGGGATTAGATGGTCTCAACCCCCTCTCATCCCCTGACCCCTCTTGTTCATCCCCTGCCTCCCCTACAGTCCCTAACTCCCCTGATACACATCCCTTCAACTACAGCCTATATCTGCTCATATTCAGCCCTCATGCTCTACTACAGACCCTAACAGTGTATGTATGTCTCTCTCTGTGTGACTGCATGGCTAGAAAAAAGAAAGAGACAAACATAGATGCTGGGGGAAGTAAGAGATACACAAGGGGGTAAGAGACACAGAGTTGGGTGTAAGACACAATAAAGGGGGTTATGAGACACAGGTGAAGATACATGTTTTTTTGTGGGGGTGTGGGAGTGCAGCAAAATACATTTTCGCCTGTGTAGGCAAATATTCTTGCACCGGCCCTGCTAGACACACCTCACAGCTTCTGGCACACTGTAATTTGTAATTTGAGTGACAAGACCAAAATAAAGCTTTTATGGTCACAACCATAAGCGCCATGTTTGGAGAGGGGTCAACAAGGCGCATAGTGAAAAAAAAAACATCCCCACTGTGAAGCATTCTGGTGACTCACTGATGTTTTGGGGGGGGGTGAGCTCTGAAGGCATAGGGAATCTTGGTATGTCTGCATGGGCCAGTTTGTATCTGCCTGGGTGTGTCTGCATGGGTCAGTGTGTATCTCTAGGAGTATGTCTGCATGGGTCAGTGTGTGTCTTGTATATGTGTGTCTATAGAATATAGAATGCACACCATAACAATCTCAAAAAACGTAGCTTTATTATGTACAAAAAGTACCAAAATGAAAACATACAATAAAAATAAACACAATGACAGAAGCAAGGGCAAATACAATAAAGAAATGGTAAAACACCAAAAAGATTCTTACAAGCCACAAGACAGGTACCCTTGATAAAGGCAGCCAGTTGGAGCCGAAACGTTGGGGGGTTTGGTGACTTGTGTTTCTGTCTTGTGGCTTGTAAGAATCTTTTTGGTATTTTACCATTTCTTTATTGTATTTGCCCTTGCTTCTGTCATTGTGTTTATTTTTATTGTATGTTTTCATTTTGGTACTTTTTGTACATAATAAAGCTACGTTTTTTGAGATTGTTATGGTGGTCATTCGATATTCTACAGATATTTGGATATTTGAAACATTTGAGGGAGTGTTTATATGGTTTGCACCTGGCTATTTTAATACAACTTTGTCTCTCCATGTGCTGTTGTTTTGTATATGTATGTCTGCATGTGTCAGTTTGTGTATATGTGTCAGTGTATGTGTGTGTCTGCAACGGTCAGTGTGTGTGCGTAAGTGTGTGTGTGTGTCAGTCTGCATGGGTCAGTGTGTCAGTTTGCATCAATCAGTGTGTGTCTACTTCAACATGTGTGTCAGTCTGCATGAGTCGGTGGAGCGAGTAAGGCGACAATTTTTGGGGGGGCTTAGGGCAACAAAAGTCCTTACAAAGACCCTGTTAATATGCCATTCTGGTGTATTTTGAATTTCAATAAAAAGAGAGTTTTAACATATCACTATATCTGGTCTTTATATCGAGATACATTATTTGGGGGTAGTTGATACTGCAATAATTAGACATCATGGATGGAGCTTACCCAGCTAATATACATTGAGCCGGAGTGATACTCCAGATGCAATAAGTAAAAACTGTAGTACTTTACTTTGTAAAAGTACAGGATGGGAATTAAGGACTAGGTATTTCAAATCTCCCTGAAAAATATTTAACACCACATTTGGTTAACTAATGTTTCATGGAAAAACTATTTATCACAAGCATTGTAGCTTTGCTATTTGTCTTTCTTATTTCAGAACATTTTGTGCTTTTTATTTATATTTCCTGAGTAGATTTGGAATTGTCTAAAAGGATAAAATGATAAATGTTGCTATAAAATAATCCATTGCATTGCCCTAGTTATTAATATTTTTATTCATTTAAAAACGTATTCAGATCTCATTGATCTTATCCCTGAAAAAAATGTGAAGATTATGTAAAAAAAAAAAAGGCTTCTTCAGAAAACCCTTCAAAATACCAGCTTGTTATTGTTAAACCCGTCCAAATAAAAATCTAAAGGATGAATGAGGTCTTATCCTTATGTTTGTCCTTATCTTCCTTTAGATTAGCTGCAAATAAAGGTCTCAATATAATAAGCTTTCCAAATGAATCAATATTGTTAGAAAACCTCCCAAATGGTTCATCTACAGAAGTCACCATTAAATTCTAAGGGAATATTTGTAGATAAAACACTTGGAAAGTTTTTCTAATAGATTTAAATTATTCGGAAAGCTTATTAAATTAAGGTCAAAATGAAGACAATTATTTCAATGATGTCTATGAAGTAGTGTTAATTTTGTCAACTAACAATTTTAGTCCACTTTAGTTGATTTTTAGTCTAAAACTAAAATAATTCAGATTACTAAAATAAGACTAAAACTAAAATGGCTTTTTATTCAAAGGACTGTGACTAAAACTAAATTGAAATTTACCGCCAAAAGTAACACTGGTGGATAACAAATAGGGGGATAGAGAGGAGAGAAAATAAAACACATTGGGGGCTGGGGGATTGAAACACATGGGGTACTGGGGGATTGAGACACATGGGAGGGCTGAGGAAATGGGACAAATGGGAGGGCTGAGAGAATGAGGCAAGACAAAACTCAGGCACCCTTGCGCGCTGCGTTCTGATGCCAGAGCCCTCCCGGAAAGCCCCGCCACTGCCAGCCTGGGGGGCCCTGAGGCGGCCACCTCGCCAGCTACTGGGCCCCCCAGGACAAGAGGCTAGCAAGGCATTTGCCAGGGCAATTGGGGGTGGCTTTTTTTGCCACCCCCCAGAATGTGACACCCAAAGCAAATGCCTTGTTTGCCCTGGAAAGCTCGTCACTGAGTGCCCTGATCCAGCATCTGCAGTGCCGAAAGTTGCCTATCCCTGGCCTAGAACCTCCAACCAAGTACACAATACATAAAAACAATAAAAAAAAATATATCAGTGCTTTAAAAATCTCAAATACTCCTAATGAGTAGTGCAAAATTATATTCACAGGTGTACTTGTTTTCCAGGCAAAAAAGCATAAAGTCAATGTGAAGACAAAAGTAATTCTTATCTAGTGGTGTTACTTAGATAAAGTGTTACTAGTGGTGAAAGTTTTTCCAATTAGCCTTGCAAAACAATGTAGCATCTTAAAATGAAGCACAGGGTGTACAGCCTAACATAATGCATTTTTTTCAATTAGGTACATAAATTAAAACCCTTACATAAAAAGAGGTGAGGCTTATCTCTAAGGATTTCAATAACAGCATATTAGTTTTGAAGATAACAGTGACGGATGTTGCCCGGTTACCATTAAACAGTTTTATTTACACCAGTAGTGGCTATTATTTTCCATTGTTCCTTATGGTGAATTCAAAAGCATTTTGCAACAAGCTTATAGATTAAAGAAAGTACTTTTAAACAAATATTATAAGGAGTAGCTTTTAGATGTGCCTGATAATAAAGTTTTAACAGAAAGTAGTGAGAATATGTTTCAGAAGAGAGTAAGAAGGATAGTAGCGATGTAGGAATGTGGCTGGTTGTTTTAGACTTAGAAGGAGCACCAGCAAATTTCGATTCTGCTGAATCAGGCAGGGTTATTCACTGAAGTGAGAATTGCCAAGAATTCAAAGTGAATTGCAAAATGTAGGTCAACATAGCCAATTGAGAGAACTTATCCTATTTAACTCTGTGTTTAGAATGGCCTTACTCTTGAAATTCATGTTAAATTCCTAGCAGTTCTCACTTCAGTGAATAACCCTGCCTGATTGAGCAGAATCGAAGATTGTTGGTGCTCCTTGGTATGTAGATCACTCAGTCCAAGTGAACACAACAATCAGCAAGAGGTAAAAAAAAAAAGTTTGCAGGTAAGTTTCAGTGAGTAAGTTACAAAAAGCAATTACAATCCAGACCCCCAAAGCACTTTAGTTTGCTGATGTTTGTGTATATTGTATGTTTCTCAACTAATTGTACAGCGCTGCGGAATCTGTGTGCGCTTTATAAATTGCAATAATAAATAAATAAATAAATAATAAATCTGGGAAGAATATAATTTACTTTTCTAAAGTTGTATTCCTTACACTATATTTCCCTCATGCCCTCTCCCACAGCAAAGAAAAGGTTAAAATTATTTGCTTACTCACCCGATACCAGCGCCGATCCCCCTTGTAGCTGGGTCAGCGCTACGCCTCCTCTGAAGTCATCCAACAGGGGGACGAATTGCTTCAATGTATTCCTATGGGAATTTGACTGACGCTGGAAGTCCTCATGCAGGACGTGAGAATGTGCAGTGTCAGTTAGGCAATCAAAAATCGCTTAACCACTAGAAAGTGTCTCTAATGGCTGTCTGATTGACAGCCACTACATGCAGTCTTATTCCTGCAATGTAATTATTGCAGTTTCTCAAAAACTGCAACGATTTACCTTGCAGGACTAAGGGGGGCAGGTACACTGCACCCAGACTACTTCAATGAACTGAAGTGGTCTGGGTACCTGTAGTGTCCCTTAAAGCTTCTAACTGACTATTTCTCAGTCTGGAGAGGAGAGATATATATATCTGGGTGTCATCAGTGTACAGGTGGTATTTGAATCCAAAAGAGGTAATAAGCTAGCCAATAGAGACAGTGTAAAGAGAAAATAGAAGGGGACCAAGGACAGAGCCTTGGGGGACTCCAACTGAGACAAGACGAACGGTGGAGGTATCATTAGAAAAGGAGACACTGAATGAGCATTGGGAGAGATAGGAGGAAAACCATGAGAGGACAGAGTCACAGAGACCTAGTGATTGAACAGTTTGGAGAAGGAGAACATGATCAACAGTTTCAAAAGCAGAGGAGAGGTCAAGAAGAATTAGTATAGAGTAGTGACCTTTGGATTTAGCTGTGATAATGTCATTAGTGACTTTGATAAGGGCAGTCTCAGTAGAGTGGAGGGGGCAGAAGCCGGACTGAAGAGGGTCGAGGAGAGAGTAGGAGTTGAGGAAGCAGGCCAGACGGGTGAAGACTAGACTTTCACGAAGCTTTCAGGAAAAAGGGAGCAGGGATATAGGACGATAGTTAGAGGGGGAGGATGGGTCGAGACATGGGTACTACTAAGATGGGTACTATAGTAGCATGTTTCAGGACAGCAGGAACAGTGCCAGAAGAAAGAGAGCAGTTGAAGATGTGTGTTAAGGAGGGCACAAGACAAGACGAGAGAGATGTAATAAGGTGAGACGGGACAGGATCAAGCAGGCAAGTGGTGGGGCAAGAAGAATAAGAGGATAAGTGCAGCCATCTCTTGTTCAGTAGCCTGGGAGAAGGTCAGAAGCGTTGGAGAGGCATGATCCAGGGGAGGTTGAAAAGTTGAGGGGCAAGGTGGTGAGAATTCTTTCCTTAGCTGTTCAATCTTGTCATTAAAGTAGCATGCAAGACTATCGGCTGTAAGGTTAGTTTGGGGGGTGGCTGCAGCAGGGCAAAGAAGAGAGTTAAAGGTATCAAAGAGATGCCTGGGATTGTAGGAGCATGAATGAATAAGAGAAGAAAAGTATGACTGTTTGGCAAGGGAAAGGGCTGTGCTGTATGAACGCAATATGAATTTGTAGTGTAGAAAGTCTGACTCGGTGTGAGACTTCCTCCAGCAGCATTCAGAAGCACAGAAGCTCTTTGCAGGTAGCATGTTGATTTAGTGTGCCATGGTTGGGGGCGTGTCCTCCTCCCTCGGTTTACGAATTTAATGCGTTCTCCATGACGTTTCTTATTGCGAAAAATTTGTAAACCGAAACGGTTTTCCATAGGAATGCATTGAAAACCAATTAATCCATTCTGGAGGTCAGAAAAAAGTAAAAATGAGCTGGAATGGAAACCAACCCACAATGCAGAACACACAATAAAAGGCATGCAAATGACGAAGCTCAGCTCCCTACCTTTGCACAGCTTGAGAAATGCACCAAAAAGTCCCAAAACAACAGCAAACAATTTCCAGAATGGCTCCAAAACTCGATGCAAAAGCCGCTCCAACACCTCCACACCCGACGCCACATGCTACCCACAGGCTCCAGCATACAGGGGGTGGTGCTATAAACCTCCAAGGTGCAATGCATCCTGGGGAAACTTGCTTTGTATTGTGAAAAACATTTGTAAACCAAGGCATTATTTTCAATGGATTTTCATTTATAAACCGAAAATTATGTTAACCGAGGCGTTTGTAAACCGAGGTCCCACTGTATGAGCTTTAAATCACAACTTTTTAAAATTATTTGAATAATCCAACTCTTAATTAAATGTAACAACATAATTATATGCATGAAAGAAGTACAAAAACATGGTTAAAATGTTGGTGTGCTGCATATTGTGCAGAGCTTAATGCAGCACATGCAAATTGAGTCAGATGCCTGAATATTGGTTAGTCCAGTACTTGTGAATTAAACAATTTCAGTGCTGCCATACCCTAACCACCACCCGTTGTAATGTGGATTGAAGGTAATTGATATATGGTGGTACAGGGGTTTGCAAAGCATATTTAACCTGTGACATGTGAATGGACTGCCCAGTGCCAGGATCCTGCTCTAATTCCATAACCCCATCCTGCGATGCCCAGTACCCTGTGGGTCGTATAAAACATTCCCATATGCCCTGGGAGCCTATACCTTATACAATAATAAAAACCAATTCCCTCTGTCTCAGATCCCAAGCTATATCTGAAATAGTATCCCAAAATTGATATCCTTACCTAGCCCAGCTTACCACAAATTATTTACATAATGTGATGTTCTTTTATGAAACTAGAAACAATTAAAAATATAAAAATGACTAATTTATATTTCACAATTTTACATTTTACAGAAGGTTTATCTTCAGTCTATGTGGAAAGACTCAAATATAAATATAAGCCACAGCACAATGATTTCTTTTTTTTTTTTTTTAAATTGAAAGAAAACATAATACCGCAAAGAACAAAAGCAATATGCAGTAAATGCAATCACAAAAAGCAACTCAGATCCAAATGTCAAGGGTTTAAAATGAAAACAATGCCAGAATGATAATATCATTTACACAACTGTGTTGGTTCCCAGCAGTGTGTTTATACTAATCTAAAAACATCACTGAACTGGCAGGAGATACTAGTTTTAATATTATTATAGAAGTTACTGATCAAGTCTAGTGGGAGTGATGGTTGCTTAGTGATGCGTTGTGATTGGCTGACTATAAAGCCATAGAATTAAAATGCAGGAGTGTACTGACCAGAAGTGCCAAGGTCATGTGTATACTTTAGGCTATTTTAATAGTAGTTTTTTTTTAGGATATAGGAATTAACATGTGTTACCTTCCAACCCACAGATTAGAGAATAGGGAAAGAATATCCAATGGCATCATCACTATTATCATAAAGCTCTGTTTCCCCTTACACAAGGTGCTACAAAATGATTACTAGTTGAGCCTCCCTTTGTTAATGGAGACCCACATGTCTGTTTACAAAGTCATTATAGGTATTTTTTACATTCTTAGAGTTAGCCTCTTTGATTACTTAAGGGTCATATGGACCACCAATTTGAGTATTTTGGATTCCTTCTGCTTTGGTCATTTTTTTAAGACATCTGTTGGGATAGCTTTCATCCCTAAACTGTTATTTTAGAAGTTTTGCGTTAATCTTAAAGTCTTCAATATTGCTACAGTTTCTCTGCAGCCTAGGTATTGGCCAGCTGGTATTCCCTGCCACAGTGGTCTCAGGTGAACGCTATCCCACCTTAGGAGACTATTGGAGGCTGATGGTTTTTTACAAAGAGTAGTTCGAATGGTATTCTGTTCTCTAACTGAAATAGTTAGATCTAAAAAGTTCAGAGTAGATCCACCGAATTCAAAAGTAAACCTTACGTTCTCATCATTTCCATTCAACTTATACAAAAAGATCTATTCAACTTAAACAAAAAGATCAAAATCCTCCGTTGTAACCTAACTAACAATTAAAATGTTGTCTATATAACCATGTGTGTAGCATATAAAGATATTTAGTTCTGATTTGATCATCCTAGGTGAAGGTTAGCATACGATAGGGGACAAGCCGTCCGCATCGCAGTACTCCTCACCTGTCCCATCCACTACCTGTCCCATCCAGACCTTGGAGTCATCTAACTGTTGACTACATCGTAGATTTGCCCCTTTCACAAGGATATGATACAATCATGGTTGTTGCAGACCGTCTGACTAAAATGGCACACTTTTGTCCCAGTCAAAGAACTCCCTAAAGCCAAACGAACAGCAGCTCTTTTCCTTGATCAAATCTAAACACGGAACACCCAAATCCATCCTTTCAGATAGAGGAACACAGTTCCCACTTCTGGAAAGCCTTTTGTCAATCCCTCAAGATTTCAGTAGACCTGTCAACGACTTTTCATCCTCAATCAAATGGACAAACTGAGAGAACAAACCAGACATTAGAAATATATCTCCGTTGCTATTGTACCCATCTACAATCCGATTGGAAAGATCTGTTATCCACAGCCGAGTTTGCATACAATTCCAAACAACATGAATTGTATAAGTATATATATTATATAAGTATACTCTCCTTAAGTATACAACATGAATTGTATAAGTATACTCTCCTTTTTCAATTTTGGATGCATGTGGGTAGGGGCTTATCACCTTAATATCGCTCCACTTCTCAAAACCTTTTTTTACTTTGAATAATCCCTTTATATGTTTGCTTTTTGTTAAGTGCAGCATAGTGTAATTTATAATAAAGATGTTTGCCAGTAAGAATGATAATTATATTTTGGTGGAAACTGTTTGAGATCTACTGTTTGAGTTCCAGTCCCATTTTATTGAGATTATTTCTCAATTTTGTTCTCAGTCAAAACATGGATTATGCCCTTGTTACTCACCTAGCCAATTTGCACACCAGGAGCTTGACATTTCTTCTTTATCGAGCACCTGAAGTTTTTTTGTAATTCACACTCACTGATACAAAGTCCCTGACACACAGTTAGTGACCCATAAACACACACACAAAGACCCATGCAATCCCTACTTGGAGGTCAGGAGACCAAGCAATTAATAGAAAAAAGATTTGCCAGACCATAGCACAGTCTTGATCTAAAAAAAAAAAAATTATCACTGAAGTTGTTATTCCTAGTGTGATAAACCCTTTTGGGTTATTTTTTTGTTTTTTTGTTTGTTTGTTTTTTAAATCTTTAATAGTAAAAAAAAAAAGAAAAAATACATTAATTCTTTGCTTGCATGTATTTAAAGGCTGTATCTGTTTATAAATGTTGTTCTGTGGTTTCAGCTGCAGACATTCTAATTATATGTCATTGTGTGAAGGTGAAATTGCATGTTTTGACAAACATGTTATGATACAGAGGATAAGCCATGATTAAGCCAGATGTTTTAATACGGATAGATTTATAACGAAAATATATTACAAACTTTTATTATTCTACAAAGTGTGAATATCTCCATTTTCTCCTTGGGCTACGAAAGAGGTTTATGTGGGTTTTATATTGGTATATCCTGTAACCGACACTCCCACTACATGAAACGTGATTTATTTAATTACAGGGATGAAACTGGATGGTAGAGGGTCACAAACACTGAAATAGTTTTAGGCCTGACCAACCAATACTTAAGTAGCTCCCTCCCATACACTTTAGAATTATAAATGTAACTACACACACATTGTATTGCCTACATTTTTATATATTGACCAATACTCACTCAGAGGGAAAGAGTTCTGTGCTACTCACTATATAGTATCCTGCTTTCCCAGCTAGACTTCAGAATAAAAAATCTCAGGTGAGGGCTGGCAAGGGGACAAGGGGGAACTTTCCTACAGGTCACTAACATAGAAGGATTGAGGGATGCAGCCCCAAAACACCATTCTTTAGTTGATTAAAAGCACCAGGAGGCATTTCAAATATTACATTGTGTATATACTGCATACATGAGTGGTAAGACATACAAAAGGTGAGGGAGATTAATACACAGAAGAGGGTAAAAGGGATTAAGAGACACACAAGGCAAAAAGGGGATATGACAAGAGACTCGCGAATAGGGTCAGGGGATACACTTAAGGCGAAAATGAGGCATGGAGTGAAACATGAAAGTTCACAATTCAGGGAAGTGCCATTGACATAGACATACATACAAAGGACAAATGGATGCTCTCCCCCAGTATTGAAAAAAAGATAATCGTTTGGCATGGTAAACATTAACCATCTGAATTGGAAAAATTCTCCAATTCAACTCTTTTCAAATCCTCTATGTAATTTATTGCAATTGCATTACCAATTTATCTCAGTTTCAGGAAACCTACTGCTCTCTGACTGTTCTGATGGAACTTGAGCCCACGTCTACCACTTTCTGTCTCTCAGCTCTGCTCATCATGCCACTGTGAGACTTACGCTCCTGGGACGATTCCAGATAGTTGCTTATCACATTGATTGCTTGTTTTGCAGAGCAATTATGGGTAGCACAGGTGCTGCCTTCCAATGTTAATCATTCACAGGAAGCAAAATCAATTAGCCAGGACCACCCTATTTAAAGAGAGCTCTCTTGCTCATCTAAGAGTTTCAGAGTCCTTAATGCTATTTTGCTATTTCTATTGATATAGTCTGTTATTTTTGACCCAGTTTGCCATGACTATGCTTCTGCTCTTGTGCCATTGTGTACTTGTTCTGGCATGTTTACTTTTCTGCCTTCTTTGTGTTCCAGTCTTCTGGCTTGACTGACTACCCAACCCACATACTAGACCCTGGCTTGTTTACAGACATTATTATTCTCTGTGTTCCTGACCCTTGCCTGTCTCAGCTACGCCTTGGTTTCAGTGTTCCTGTTACCTGCTTGTGCCAGATGCCATTTTTTTTGTATTTGTTTTTTTTTTGTATTTATGTGTTTTCTATTGTTTGTTACTTTTCTGGTCTGTAGTCTTATCTTAGTCTGTTTTGGATTTGGAGAGGTTCTACAGAAGAGCTGGCTGCATTTTTGACGTACTTGAATTCTAACTTATGGGAAATCCGACTTACCATGCACCATAGTGACAACCAAGTCAATTTTTTGGATTTACGTATTTTTATTTCCAATCATCAAATACATACGGAGACCTTCTTCAAGAAGGTAGACGTTAATTGTCACGGCAAGGGTGTATAATTTATTATTACACTATGGAATACCATCTTTTAATGTAATTTGTGTAGTAAATAGCACAAATTACAGAGTTGCTATTGCTGAGGTCAACAGGGGTTACATCTTTTCAAGCTGGGACCCCCACAGAGGTCAGATGACAGAAGGGGTAGTGTGAATGGCATAGCAATGTGAAAAGGATTTTACTATATGGATGTGAAGTAATCAAGATCTGCAAGGTGTGAGGTTCTACACTTGGAAAAAGTCTGAATGTCTATTTATCCATTTGGCATGTACCTTGTAAAGGATAGTTCAATCATTTGAAATGGTAATAGGATTCATTTCATGAACATCCTTGTGTTCCAGTATCTTATCCAAGTGAAACATTCATACTTACCCACAGGTTAATAATTAAGCCTCATTTTTATTATATTTGGAATGGGACAAGCCCAATATTTTAATTAAGCCCAAACATGAGTTGCACAACTTAAACCGTGTGGCAGGACTTGTGATGTCCATCCTATTGGATCGTGGGCGGGGCGTGCAACATGTCTTTGGAATGGGAAAACAATAACAAATTCATAAAGGCAATTATTATTTCTGTGGCAAGTACAGTAAAGGAGATAAAACCAAAAGTCTGTATGTGGCTTGTTGGTTTCTGGAACAAAGGAGGTGGTCACTTAGTATCCCTATTGCTCCACCCCTGGATGAGGCGTGGCAATTCATAGGGTATATCTCCTGTGATTCTGAAGGGTGTTTGTGTACTTGCTTGGGGCCAAGATCTAATTTTGAGTGAGTCACCATCTTTCCTTGCCAGAGACCCCCTGGACAGAAGTTGTACTTTGAAAATCTAAGTGAGTAATTAGGATTTCTGTATTTTATCCTTTTTGTTTTTATCTGTTGTTGGTGTAAATAATTTGTTTATCATATATTGTTATATGCACTGTGATTCATTTTTGCTCATAATAAACATTCATTTATTAAGTTCTGCCTTTGTCTGGTTAAGAATCACGTTACCTGAAGAGACTAGTTAGTATTTTTGTAATTCCTTGAATATTGTATTAAGTAATATTTGGTGGGTTTTATTATTGATTTACCTGGGGGACCAAGGCACCCCATTTATAAATTGTCTTGGTGGTGGCAGCGTTAAAATAGTAATAGTTCTATTATTATGTTTAAGTGTGGGTGGTGCTAAAGGGGGGATTTTGTCATTATTTCCGGTGTAGTGCAGACAAATAGTGAACTTTAACCCTTTCACCACCACAACTACGTCACGCGCACTCTTGGATTAGTGTGCGTTCGTGACATTAATAGTTCTATTTTTTATGACAGCTGTCACTATGGCCCCTGGTTGGATAATATCCCCAAGGGACAGATGTTAAGGTTAAAAAGAAACTGTACGAGTAAAGAAACTTGTGAGATCCAAATAAATAAGTTAATGGACCAATTTACAGATAAGCATTACCCCAAGACTTTATTGGACAAGGCCTACAAGGAGATAGGAAACATAGATAGGAAGGAGCTTTTTGATAATTCCAACAGAAAGATGAGAAATAAAAGAAATGACAAGAAGAACAAAGTCCCCTTGATTTTTAATTATTCAGGGAAAAATAAAGAATTAAAAAATATAATCAATAAATATTGGTTTATTCTGAAGGAAGACCTTCTGTTAGAACAAATAGTTCCAAAGAAACCTAGCATCATCTATAGGGGGACATCAAGTATTAAGAATCATCTAGTAAAAAGTAGCCTCAAACAGGAAAATTCAAGTAAGAATTTTCTTAATCAAGATGTAGGTTTTTTCCAATGTGGATACTGCTTAGCTTGTAGAACCACAGGAGCCTCCAAATGTGTTAAAAAAGAATTGATAGGTGGAAATACACAACAAATATACTGCGTTAAGCAGTTGATAACTTGCCATACTGCCAACTGTATTTATGTCCTCACATGTCCATGCAATATGCACTATGTGGGTAAAACCACCAGACAGGTGCATATTCGCATTGAAGAACATGTACGAAATATCAAAAGGGGTTTTAAGGAACATCCTCTTTCGTCACATTTTATTCATAAACATCAGGGAGATGTTACTAAATTGCAATTTATTGGGATAGAAAGAATAAGTAAGAATTGGAGGGGTGAAAATCTGGACAATAAATTAGCAAAGCAAGAAATGAGGTGCGTGCGTAAATTAAAATCGCTGTTCCCTAGAGGTTTAAATGGAGAATTTGAAGTTTGCCATTTTTTATGAGTATTCTTTTCTCATGTTTTTCCCTTGTTAATTTGTCCTGCAATTTTCTCTTCTTTTTTAGCAGGTACTTCAATTGTAGCTGTAGATTATATAAATGCTCCTGATTAATGTTTATAAAAGAATCAGAAATCTATGCTGTTTGCTGAAGAAGATAGATATCACTGTAAATGTAAATGTAAATGAGATGCTTAATACCATGTATCTATTCCTGGGGGTGACTTAGCAATATATTATGGTACAACTATGCTTGTTGGAAGAATGTTACTGTTTTATATATTTTAGATTGAGTAATCTTCCCTAGTTTCTATTGTTTATATTTGTATTGTTTTCTGTTCTTTGAAATATAAAGATATGATATAACCAAATAATAAAGGATACTCCCTTAAGAGATACTAGATTGGAGGGAAATATCCCTTTAAGGATGACTAGAGTCCTTTAAAAACCACTGTATTGACTCACATTGAATATGTTCTATGTATACATATGAGGTGATAGCTTTATTTAGTCATCCATATTACTGGACTTAGAAATATGTGGAATCCAATATTTTGTCTATGTTTGTCTTTTAGATTCTGTTTTTTTTCGTGTTTTTTTCCTTTTTTACTGTGTTGAAATATGACCAGCCTATTTAGGCTGGTATAAGGAGTCCAGTCCTGAATGGGTTTAAGTTTGCATATGCATAATTGATTTGCTTAATGTGATCGTGTTAAAACCACGCCCCCCGACCAATGGAACGAAAAGGGGGAGGTATTATGGACTTAAAAGGATGGCTGGGACTCCATGACGTCATCAGAGGAAGCCTGTGGAGGCGGGCGAAACGCGTCACACGGACGTCATTGGAGGCGGACCCGGAAGTGGATCACGTGACCGGACTGCGATCAGGAAGTGCTTTACATTCCACTATACTTGTTCGTGCTTTTATGTGGGTGACTCTGTGAGTCTATACCCACCATATCCCACGTAAGGGTTTTAATTTTTTTATATATAATAAACTGGTCTGTGATATTATTCAATTGGAGGTCCTGCCCTTCCTTTTATACACAGCATAACAGAATCATCAGTGGACACATCCTCTGGAATATCTTCAAGTGTGGGGATATCCCCTCTCAAAGGAGCCTTGCAAACCCAGAGCCAGGGGTGATAGGGCTCTGGGATGTGAGTTTTTTTCCCTTAGATTTTTCTTCTTTTTATATTAGAAGAAATATTTGTTTGTTTTTCATATTTACAGATTAACTTAGCGCGCTTTCTTTTGGTAATAATTATCTTAGTCTAATCCTATTATTTCATAGTTCCAACTTTACTTTGGCCCAGCCTCTCTAAGATCCGGTAATATGCCTCTTCATATTCCTCTGTCTTTGTTGGGTTGCTGCCTCTCACCTTGCTGGGGATCCTCTAGCAAACCCTGACACTCATTTCACATTTTAGTGAAGGGCCCACTTACCATACTAGCCTACCCATATACAGCAGATATTTTAATATTAAAATTAATAGAACCCTAGACACTATTATAATTATTATTATAATAGAAAATTATTATGCAAGGCAGCTCAAATTTGTTGGGTATATACAACTATGGTTTGGGTCTGTGCAAATAAAGGACATTCCCCTAGGAATCTCATGTACTTGCTACACCTACAGTATCTCACAAAAGTAAGTACACCCCTCACATTTTTGTAAATATTTTATTATATCTTTTCATTTGACAACACTAAAGAAATGACACTCTTCTACAATGTAAAGTAGTAAATGTACAGCCTGTATAACAGTGTAAGTTTGCTGTACCCTCAAAATAACTCAACACACAGCCATTAATGTCTAAACCGTTGGCAACAAAAGTGAGCACACCCCTAAGTGGAAATGTCCAAATTGGGCCTAATTAGCCATTTTCTCTTCTCGGTGTCACACGTTAGTGTTACAAGGACTCAGGTTTGAATCGGGAGCAGGTGTGTCATCGCTCTAACACTCTCTCATACTGGTCCCTGGAAGTTCAACATGGCACCTCATGGCAAAGAACTCTCTGAGAATCTGAAAAAAAGAATTGTTGCTCTACATGAAGATGGCCTAGGCTATAAGAAGATTGACAATATCCTGAAACTGAGCTGCAGCATGGTGGGCAAGACCATACAGTGGTTTCACAGGATAGGTTCCACTCAGAACAGGTTTCGCCATGGTCGACCAAAGAAGTTGAGTGAACATGCTCAGCATCACATCCAGAGGTTGTCTTTGGGAAAAAGACGTATGAGTGCTGCTAGCATTGCTGCAGAGGTTGAAGGGATGGGAGGTCAGTCTGTCAGTGCTCAGGCCATATGCCACACACTGCATCAAATTGGTCTGCATGACTGTCATCCCAGAAAGAAGACTATTCTAAAGGTGATGCACAAGAAATGCACAATTTGCTGAAGACAAGCAGACTTGGGACATGGATTACTGGAACCATGTCCTGTGGTCCGATGAAACCAAGATAAACATATTTAGTTCAGATGGTGTCAATCGTGTATGGCGGCAACCAGGTGAGGAGCATGGTGGTGGGAGTGTCATGGTCTGGGCTTGCATTAGTGCTGCCTGCACTGGGGAGCTACAGTTCATTGAGGGAACCATGAATGCCAATATGTACTGTGAAATACTGAAAGAGAGCAGAAAAAATGGCACATATTAGTGTACTAAAATGCACAAATGGCTATAATATTTCCTAAATGCCTAGCATAATGGCTAGACAATATCAGGCAATTTTTAAACTCTGAGTTGGTATATTTAGATTATTAACAATGAGAGAACTTCTTTTTATAACAGTAGATAATATTTTTGTTTTTGCTATCTGGCATTAACAAAAAATAAGGAGCAGGAGTCATTTAAAGTTGAAATAGGCTTTCCCAGTATTTTATGTCTCCAGTGAGGGTAAAATATTATTATATTACTATGTGAATGGAGTGAACACGATAAATAATATATACAATGCTATGCATTTCTTTGTGTTTATGCGCTTATGCTGTGTATAAATACCAACTGAGTGATGCATAGTGTGACTGCATTCACATGTATTTTGCTTTAAATGTCATTTTTGTGTATGTGATGAAACTTAAAATAATAAAAAATTTCAAAATGGAAAAAAAAATAAAGTTGAAATAAATTAGAATTATCAAAAAAATAAAAGGAAAAAGTCAGTGGGCAACTGACCACTCACTTTCACCATGAAAAGTACAAATCTTTCCTGAACACAGAGTCTGTACCATCAGTTGCTGGACTACAGTGTGGGGAGAAAACAGTGCCCTAACTGTTTGTCCAAAGCTGTAGTCACACCTGAAGACTCAGCTAGGCAGGGTGAAAGAAACACGTCCAGAAATTAACAAGAGACCCTTTCTTAGTGAATATTAGTGATAAGTTTTGGTCAGTGTCAGCGGTATCAATTCCATCCTTGGGCTTAACTCCAATTTCATTAAATAATTAGTTTTAGAGAAAAAGGGAGATCTCTAAATTGGCATTTTAATGTAACAATGTGTCAATACTGAAATGAACTTGACCACAGTCAGGTATAAGGAAATAGATATAATTTAGCAATTGAGTTATTCACTTTGTTACTTATTCAGTGATTTGTTAGGCTTTATTTGTTACTTGCCAAAATGAACACTGAAACCAAAGTGTGTCTCTAGAAAAAAAAAAAAAAAAAAAGGATCAGCGCTGATATGGCAACAGGGAATACAGAAGTATAACGTCTAGGCAGCACACCTGTACAAAGGGGGTCCCCTCTTATCCCCTCAAAGTAAGTATAAAGTAAAAAAGAGAGAGAGAAAGGGTGCGCCTTAAAAGTAAGTGAAAATAATACTTGTAAAAATGTCCAAGCAATGCAAAAGTCCAGAGTTAGAGTAATCCACATTGGCAGGAAGAGATCCTTGTGGTACAGTGGGTGGGATCTGTGCTCACAGATGCAGACTCGTTGTCCCGAAGTATATATGTGAAAGAAGCAGAAGACAAAATAACTCCAATGGTACAGTATGTCGTAAAATAAGGTATTGAGTGTATAGTAATGAAACTACTCACAATATCCAGAGCTTAAATCCAGCTCTGGTTTGAATGGCACGAAGTGGAACAATCCCCACTCAAGGATATGTGAAGCTTCTCTAGTATTCTTAAGTAGGATAGTTCGGTAGGATAGTCCAGCTCGGGATGAGAGAGAATAAAATATATAGTGCTCCCTGTATAACTATTAAGGATGATAAAAAACAGGATACAATATACTCACGGTACATTGAGCAGACACACTGCTCGATGAGTAGCGTATGATTGGTACAATCCCCACCTAGGGATTCTTGGTGCTTCGTTATACATGGTAAAACAGTGGTGTCCAGTCAGGATAAAAAAGTAACATAAAGATAAAATAGAAGTAATATAATGATATAGTGAAAAAAGGAATATGGCGACAATATAGAAAAATAGGCAAAAATTTCTTTATTAACACTTAAACAATAAATATAAAAAGTTTCTATACACAGACACGTTTCGCCACAACTGGCTTCATCAAGTAGAAACTCATAGGAAAACCAGACCTGACAGATACTGTTTATATAAGAAACATATAATTACATAAGCAATTTGAATTTCCCACCAGAATGATGTCATTAGCGTCATAGGTGGGGATATAATATACTTGAATATAAAAACCGTGATAAAAATCCATACTACTTTAAAATATAGGTGTGTGGGGTTATACATATCCTCAATATTAAAAAAACGAAGCTTATAAATGTACCAAAGTTAGATCGCTAGCTTTCAACATCATGTGACGCGGAAGTAAATGAACGCACGTCACATGGTGTTTTGGGAACCGCATGCATCTTACATAGAGGGAAACCACTAGTCAGGCACGTCACTCCGTGGGAGTAGTCCTGTGTTCGGGACCAGTGGGAGTGGAATTATTCCGATGTGCTTTCTGGTGCAAATGGCAGCACAGACAGCACACAGTACAAACCTTCCCACACTGTATAAGATCGAGACCCAGAACGGGCTGTCTCAGAGAGACAGGGCAGACCTTATTATTGTATAAACAAAGGGATCTATATACATAGAATACTTCACAAATAAAAAAGAGGTGATAACATATAAACATAAATCATATATACTGGTCACAAATATGAAGTTATACATGTATACACAAAATTAAGGAACAGTAATCCATAAGTATGAATGGGAAGGTACATGCAATAAATAAAGTATAAATAGAAAAATGAGTGGGAAATAAATAAAATGCATTACACAGATGAAATATAGTAAAAAATATATATGGTAACAATTATATATATTTAAAATCATATCATAAAAAGTTAATAGCATAAAAATCAGATGGTTGATCTTGTGAGGATATCTATCTATCTATCTATCTATCTATCTATCTATCGTCTTAACAGTTCACTGTGTATGTGTTGAAGCTCTGTGCATTGCAGTTTGACTTTATATTCCAGGGAACTGTTCACTAGCTCACTCATGAGCATTGTTTTGTTGGATTTCATTCCACGGCCATGTCAGAACAACATGCTAGCAAAAACACACACCTAATTTCACAGATGTATGGAGTGCTCTTACTAACCTATATTCCTTCCTTTACTTGATGGTACAGTTTTTGATATTTTTAGAGTGTAAAGTAATTTAATAAGCGATTCCATGATATCTGGGGGGATATTACCCCCTCTACTCTTCCCCAGATATCAAAGGAAGATATGTCTCCCTAATCTTAATCAAGGAGTATATAGCAGTGGTTCCCAAACTGTGTGTCGCGGCGCCGCTGGGCACCGGGAACCTTGCTCACTCTCCCTTGTCAGCTCTGCAGGACCAGAGGGGAGATCAGAGATCTCCCACACTGGCCTACTAGCAGTGTAATGCTGGCAGCCGGCTGTGGAGAGAGACAGGACCCGGGGGTGCTCTAACCTGCAGCTCAGCCGGATTCTCCTCTTCCAAACTCGGAACATTGCTGCTGTTACCATAATACAGAAAAGGCTGAGGGGAATGTTATATATATATTTATATATATATATTTATTACAGCACTTTATATCTTTATAAGCACTTTGCATTCTAACTGGCACTTTATACTTCTTGTATGCACTTTTTAAAAAATGAATATACTGCAATTATAAACAGTGTAGCACTTTTTAAAAAAAATACACAAAGGTGCATGTGGTATACACAACCTACTAATATCTGTACAATATTCTGAATCGAGTACTTCCTATATCACTAAACTCTATCATCCCCTCTCTATACACTTTCTTTAAAAAGTGTTTGTTTTTAAAATGTATGTATACTTTGATCCTGATGAAAGTTTCAAACGCTGGACTGAAACGCTGACCGTGATTTTAATTTTTCAATAAAGATTGGACTTTTAAAAGACCGTGAGTGCTGCTACCTCTTTGGATACGTAAATAAATGGAGCCCTTGCTTCTTAGCACCAGGCATTTAAGGGCAATTTAAGCTAGAGTGCAAGAGACTTTCTATTTTGTGTGTGTATACAGTGGTGTATCCTGGTTTTGTGCTGCCTCCTTACCTTTGGGAATGCTGGGGGGGTTCTCTTTCTCCCTGGGGTCTAGTGGAGCTGCTGGGCAGGCGGCGCTGGCAGGCGGCTGCCAAGGGAGCACTTTCCTCTGAGCTGTCTGCTCAGCTCCCTCGCACACCGACATCATATTTCGGCTCCCAGCATCACTCTGCGACGCGCGAGGGAGCTAAGCAGAGAGCTCATTAATTAGTGCTCCCTCGCCAGTGCCGCCTGACCGCCCGCCCGGCTTGTCAGTTAGCCGCCAGGCTAACAAGACATTTGCCCTGGGCATTTTGGGGCCGGCTTTTTTTGCCGCCCCCCTGGAAAATGCCGCCCAAGGCAAATGCTGTGTGTGTGTATGTATGTATATATATATATAAATATAAAATCCAATGCTTGCACTCCTGTTAAGAGATAATCGGCCTGGTGCTGGTCAGATATATATATATATATATATATATATATATAGTTAATACAATGCTAAACAAAAATCTGCACACCAGTCAAGCCATAAGACTTGCTTTTCCCACAGAAATTCCAAATCAGCAGTGATGTTACAACTGCAAAGGATTCTGGGTGGGCATATGCAAATTAGTTTAACAAAGAATCACATTTTTGCCTCATTCCATTTTAAACATGGATTCCTTTTAATTTGTGTTTGCAGTATACAACCGCTTGGAACACAATTTAGGATAAGATGCAAAACCAGTGAACCACTCATGGACAGCTGTTTCGTTGTTAATGCAACTCTTCAGCATGAGGTTGGTTACTGGTTTGCTAATTGAGGCTCGGTAGTGCTTGGGAAGCAAAATCTAAATAGGTTATGGTGGGGAAAAAATGTGATTGAAAACCCCTTCCACCTGAAGTATGT
>OW240916.1:143458414-143533675 GCA_933207985.1 Pelobates cultripes | reverse complement strand
GACACTGACTGCTATTCAATTCATAACAGTAAAAAAAGTTTTTTGTTTTTAAATCCAAGCTATTGTGACACAGGATCTAATTAGTGGCACTTGTCAGCGTATCCACTGTTAGCGTAACACACCCGCTTTAAGGACACTGACTGCTATTCAATCTATAACAGTGAAAAAAGTTTTTTGTTTTTTAAACCAAGCTATTGTGACACAGGATCTAATTAGTGGCACTTGTCAGCGTATCCACTGTTAGCGTAACACACCCGCTTTAAGGACACTGACTGCTATTCAATCTATAACAGTAAAAAAAGTTTTTTGTTTTTAAATCCAAGCTATTGTGACACAGGATCTAATTAGTGGAACTTGTCAGCGTATCCACTGTTAGCGTAACACACCCGCTTTAAGGACACTGACTGCTATTCAATCTATAACAGTGAAAAAAGTTTTTTGTTTTTAAATCCAAGCTATTGTGACACCAGATGTAATTGGTGGCACTGACTGGGGAAATGGGCACAGTATGCACTGTGAGCCTGACACAGAAGCTGGCAGCAGTGGCAGACAACTGACTGCTATTCAATCTATAACAGTGAAAAAAGTTTTTTGTTTTTAAATCCAAGCTATTGTGACACCAGATGTAATTGGTGGCACTGACTGGGGAAATGGGCACTGTGAGCCTGACACAGAAGCTGGCAGCAGTGGCAGACAACTAAGTGCATTTACATTACATAGAAAAAAAAAATCAAAAAAAAGCATACCCTTATCCCTAACCTAGCTATGCTTTTCCCTATCTTATGAACAGCAGCTACACTTTCCCTCCTCTTACTAAGCATGCAGCTTGAGAATGAATCTAAAATGGATGCTGTCCAGTAGGTGGGAGGGTCTGCTAGGGAGGCTGTGCTGCTAATTGGCTGGAATGTGTCTGCTGACTGTGAGGTACAGGGTCAAAGTTTACTCAATGATGACGAATAGGGGGCGGGTCGAACCGCGCATATGTTCGCCCGCCGTGGCGAACGCGAACATGCTATGTTCGCCAGGAACCGTTCGCCGGCGAACCGTTCGGTACATCACTATTGCTGAGTAGTAGACTTGATAAAGGCTCAGAGAGATGCTGAAATGTTGCCTCAACTTCCTTGTTTCAAATAAAGGCTGACTTTTAGAAGAAGACAGAGAAGAACCGAATCACAACCAATAATTACAACAGATGAAGGAGAAGACAACAATATATTTAATTTATCAAATTGTCACTTAAATCATGACGAGTTAGCTCTACTGAAGAAAGGCCTTAAATTTGCTCCTAATGCTATGAATTCACAATTCAATACCTTGCTTATTTAGGCACGTGTAGACGGAGACTACAGTCCTTCTCCAAAGGACAATGGAGCCAATAACGCAGAAACTCTGCAATGTGACTAGGCAGGACCCATTCTGAGGGAATGGCAGTGTTGTATAGCCTGTGGGTCAAACAACAGTTCACCAGTTGATCTCCACTGGGTCGTTAGGCGGCTAGGCCGACAGATGAAGGAGAAGACAATATATTTAGATGATCAAATTATCACTTAAATCATGACGAGTTAGCTCTACTCAAGAAAGGCCTTAAATTTGAACACTACAGACTATGAAAGAGAAAGTACAAGATTACTGAACGACCAAAATACATATCTACCTCTTGCAGAAAATCCAGAGAAACAATTCATGGAAGAATTTCTTGTATTGATCAATGAAGGGAAAGATAGAGGGATCTTGAACAAAAGAGAATATGACTATATACGTTGTAAATTTCCCAAAACGGCAGTTTTTTACCACTTACCTAAGATCCATAAGAGCCTTCATAATCCACCAGGGAGACCCATCATCTCAGGGATTAATTCACTTACGGCAAATTTATCACAATATGTGGATCAGTTCCTACAACCCATGGTCATTCAACTACAGTCATATTTGAGAGATACAACACAAATAATCAACGTTTTATCCACTATTAAATGGAAAAAGGACTACATTTTGGTCACGGCTGACGTGACCTCTTTATATACAATAATAGAACACCTTCAAGGCTGCAAAGCCATACAATACTCTTTTGCAAAATATTCTGAACTAAAGAATGACCAAATTAGTTTTTTGGTCCAGGCCATTGCCTTCATTTTAAGCCACAATTCATTGTGGGCACAAAATCAGCATTATCTACAGATAGAAGGCACCACCATGGGAACCAGGTTTCACCAAGCTATGCCAACCTTTTTATGGGTAAATGGGAAGAAGAATTCATATGGAATAACTCCCCATTTGGTGCAAACCTGGTCCTGTGGCGACGCTATATAGACGACTGCATTTTCATTTGGGAAGGCAACTTATCCTCACTTGAAGATTTCAAAACATATCTGAACTTTAATCCATATAACCTGAGATTCACTTTTTCACATTCAAAAACTTCAGTTGAATTTTTAGACTTGGAGATCTACATCAAAGAAGAGGCTCTTTTTACCAGAACCTTCAGAAAACCTGTGGACTGTAACAGTTTTATACCCGCAAACAGCCATAACAAAAGAACTTGGCTCGACAATATCCCCTACGGGCAATTTAGACGCATTAGACGTAATTGTACTGAAACAGAGATCTGCAAGAACCAAATGAACGAAATGAAGACACAATTCCTTAATAAAGGATATAGTGAAGAGACACTAGATAAAGCCTTGGAGAAGGCACTCAACTTGCCAAGACAAGAAACTCTAGTGAGTAGAGAGAAGACACGCAGACCAAACATGGAAACCCCAACATTTATTACTCAATTTAGCAATCAAGCAGGCAAAGTGAAAAATATTTTGAATAAACATTGGAAGATCTTGAAAGGAGATAGCACATTGGACACCATTCTGGAAGAGAAACCCAGAATTATTTACTCACGTGCACCAAATTTGAAAACTATGTTAGCCCCAACACTAAAAGTAATAAAACAACAAAGTGAACATTTGGCTAATATGGGTTTCCATAAATGTGATAAATGTTTAGGCTGTAGAAACAATCCCACTCAAGAACCCACGATTAAGCAATTTAAGAATATGAAAGGGGACGAAGATTTTAAAATTAGATCAAATTTAAGTTGCAACTCCAGTGGTGTCATCTACCTTCTGATATGTCCTTGTGGAAGACAATATGTCACACGGACGAAGAGAAAACTTAAGATCAGGTTAGGGGAACATATTCGAAACATCAAAAAAGGGTTGAGTACCCATAATCTCTCAAGACACTTCTCCACTCATCATCACAACAATCCAACAGGTCTCCAATTTTTTGTTGTTGAGAAGGTCAACACACACTGGAGGGGAGGAGACTTAGAAAATGCACTTGATAGGACTGAAGCTAAATGGATTTTTAAACTTAACAGTCTTGAACCATTAGGCTTGAACTTAGATTTCGAGCTTAATGCATTTCTTTAAGGGGATACAGATACCTTCCCCCGTTTTTTTTTTTTTATAACCATCACTATTTTTGATACACTACACGTTGGTTAGACTATGTGTCTTTCCCTAATTCTCTATAATAGCACCTTTTTTTTTTTTTTCTTCTCTTTTTCTCATTATTACCATCACTATTTTTGATACACTACACGTTGGTTAGACATTGTGTCTTTCCTGAATTCTCTATAATGGCACTTTTTTTTTTTTTCCTCTCTCTGTTATATTTTCCAGAAAATCATCGGAGAAGAATGGAACACTGCCAAGCCTATATAGCATCTTATACGAGATTCAGTATATCAGCCGAATGTCTTTTATTCATAAAATCCATATTTATGTATATTCTCTTATAAATTATAATCAGTGTTAAATAATCAAAGAAATTTTAGTCATTATATAATTTACTAATTTTAGGTTACTATACTATTAAGTAACACATGGTTTTTATTCTTTGTGAATATTTTTCATTTTTATTTATGGTGTTTTAATACCTTTTAATATATGATATTTAAGATATTTAGTTTTGTATTTTAGTATTTTAATATTTACTATTTTTGCATATAAAGATGTCCAGAGAGCAGAGTTTTATCATTGTATTTATTTGCTAGTAACAAAGGGTTAAAATATACAATTAAGATAGAAACTATTTAAGAAGGAGAGAACCAAGAACGCCATCCTCTGATGAAGTGATCATTTGATCACGAAACGCGTAAGGCGGTATTCTACACTGGTCCCCCGGAGAGCAAGCTGGAACGCATCCGAAGCCGTAGTGGAACGCACGCGGCTGACAGGCAGTTTTTGATACAGCACGAGGAGGTTTACACATGATCTCGTCCGGCCGCTGAGAGACTGATATTCCACTCTGTAGCCTCAGAATGTACACAAAGCGAGCATTGCTCTCCCCAATAGGGGCATTTGTTTGTCATTTATATATGTGTATGTTAGACAGTATATATTAATAAAATCCTCTGGTTTTACATAAAATAACTGTCAGCTACACTTTATGAATGACTTGGTTCTCTGCATTTTACTTCAGTAGGATTACTATATGGTGATTTCTCCTAGTGATCCTTTAATGTATTGGTTTTTTACAAATATCAAAAACCCTTACTAGATCAATTCTTCAGTCATCGTTTTATCTTCTTGCCCTCATTTGGGGAGTTAAGTAACAACGAGCTGATACATATTTTTATACATTGTTGCTAATATACAACATTTTTATCATTCACACTGAGTCCTGCAGCTACTATTGTTGATTCAATAGGCATTCAACTTATATATCCTTTAACCATAGGTGGCGGTCATTCTTTGCAGTGACATAGTGTTTTTGGCAACCATTTTTACAGGTCTCATTACACTACCTTTATAGCTACACACCTATTAGGTTTTTTTTTTAATCTGACTTTTAGAAGAAACTTCAGTTTTGCCTGTATATTTTTTTTCCATTTAATGTATTCAGGGATTGACCATCCCTTTCTGGAGCACCTTGCAGGAGTATTCCCCCCAATTTTTAGCGTCTGTATTTCACTCTTGTTTTTTTTTGCAAATAACGGGAACTGAGGGCGTTTTCGCCCTAGGGGAATGAGCCACAGACCTGCACGCATATTGTTCATCTACCATATCATAGCTGGAAACGCCATTCATGTCAGGGTGCACCAAGGTCTCATGGGAAGTTGATGTGATACCGAGCCTCACCAATTCCGTGGGAGCCTTGCCCTTATTGGGATTTATGTGGGAAATTGAAGATTACACAGTCTGAAAGCACTTCACAAAATTTGCAAACATTCATAATGTATCTTTTTCCTGGAAATTAGAGGCTGCAGTTTACAAGGCTTTGGTATATTTAAACACATTTTAGATCTTATTTCCTTTAATATTTGTGTTCATACAATGTTTGGCCTTTAAAACATTCAGGATCTAGGACTAGGAAAATACTATGTTATTGTTATGGTTACATAGTTACATAGCCAAAAAGAGACCTGCGTCCATCAAGTTCAGCCTTCCTCACATTTTTGCAGTTGATCCAAAAAAAAAAAAAAAACCTAGTTTGAAGCACTTCCAATTTTGCAACAAGCTAGGAAAAAAATTCCTTCTTGACCACAGAATGGCAGTCAGATTGATCCTTGGATCAAGCAGTTATTACCCTACATTGAAAGATTATATCCTTGAATATTCTGTTTTTGCAAGTATGCATCTAGTAGCTGTTTGAACATCTGTATGGCCTCTGATAAAACCACTTCTTCAGGCAGAGAATTCCACATCCTTATGGTTCTTACAGTAAAAAAACCTTTCCTTTGCCTTAGACGAAATCTTCTTTCTTCCAGTCTAAACGCATGACCTCGTGTCCTAAGTCCGGTTCTGGTATCGATGTTCTATGACTGTATAAAGTTATCTTAAATTTTGTGTATTACTTTTAAAACAAGAGAATGATGAGCTATCCACTCAAATGCTACAAAAATGTTGCAACAGATTTTGCCATAACAGATCTATGAGTACCTCATTGGTATTCACAATAAAAAAACAGTTCCTCTTTTTCTACTATTTATTTTTGGTGAAATTTCAATTTGAATTGGCCTCTCTCTTCTCTAAGAGTTTCAATTTCTTGATATGTCATATATATCACATCTGCAACCCTTTAACCCCCTTAAGGACACATGACATGCGTGACATGTCAGGATTCCCTTTTATTCTAGAAGTTTGGTCTTTAAGGGGTTAAAGGAGCACTACATTCCCCTAATTATTTTTTTTTCTAGCAGCTCAAATAGGAGGACAAGCCCTCCCTTTTAATAAACACAAAACAATACAATTAGAAGAATGCTTTATTTACCTGGAATCCAGCCCAATCTACCTCTCTGATGTCAAAAAGGATTGATTTTTGTACAATCAATTGATTCTCATAGTGAAGCATTGCAGACAAAAGGCACAAACCAATTACTGGTCTCCGCCAACCAAATGCATCTCATAGAAAATGAAATGCTTCTTTATGCGAAGCATCAGAAGATGTTTGATGCCCTCCTGTGATGCATGAGAACATTGAACAAATAACCAAGTCTAACTTCATTGTGAGTGCAGAAGCACATTTAGTAGCTAAAGGTTATTTAGTCCAACAGTTTTTAGATTGCCATATCTCCAAAATGGCAACAGTTTATATTGGGGGGGAAAAATGAATTGGTCAGAGTGAACATACTGGTGCTTTTAAGTTAAAAGACAAATCACCCATATTTCTCTGCTCACAGTTCAACAAGACAAATATTTCCAATGCCCCCTAACATTCTCAGGATTGAAATATTCTGGAATTTAAAGTTTGAAGTCAAAATAGTTAAATTAGGGGGGTTGTAGCTCCAAGACAACTATGCTTTCAATTTGGCAACTTTGGGCTGAATTTGGTCATATGTTCCAAATGAGCCTGAATATGGTCCAGAGTTCAGTTAGACCAAAAGCTGCAGGATGGCTGAAATCCATACCCAGGCTCTCTAGATTTTCATATTAGTCCCCACCAATGGGTTTTCCCAGCCACTTTTTTTTAAATTTAATCTCCACTGGTTGGTGCAGTGGGTGGACAGTGATCTCCATTATTTATTTAGAGGCATAATTTGCAAAGACCCAACAGTGACATCGCTGCTGGGGGTCTGGTGGCTTGGGGAGCAGGCAAATGTGAGTTTAACTTATCAGATTCAGTACCTCATGCATCACCATCATCTTCTGGCATGTGCTTTTCTTCTCCTGGTGCTTCAGTCCCATGAGCCAGCGTCACAACTGTATCTCATGCATGTGGAAGAGCATGGCATTAAGGTATATGCAGGATCCCCCGAGTCAATAAACAGTGTTAATTTAATGCTTGGTGAGGATTGACACTTCTACGCAGTGGCAGATCCACCCTTTGTCTAGAAGTGTCAGACTTGTGAAAAATACTATAAAAGTGCCTACTTTGTCTCAGTATATCTTTTGACTAGGTTAGAATATCAGTGAAATGTCAACACAGTCAATGAGTATTTTAAATATTTTATTTTAAAAAATTCTGCCCCACAGCAACTTAGCATGTTAATGCGGATGTGTAACACATGAAAGTGCTGAAAATCACTATGCTGGCTTTACAGCACTTATCACATCCAGCACATCAGTTTGCTAAAAGATTAGCTGACATATTGACCGGCTTACAAATTATTTTAAGTAACCATATACTCACAGGTTGTCAGTCAGAAAAAAAAAAAGTTTTTAAATAATTTATATTCTCACAAACTTCATTGCTGGTTGTGATGCAAGGAGTTTCTGTGGGATATTTTAGGGATGGTTAAGTTTGGTGGGTACCTACTTTTCGACAGACACTGATTTGGAGTGCTTCTTCATAGATGATGGTAAGCTGGGAGCACCATCACTAGTAGTCTTACATAGAGGCTTTATTTCAGAGGCTGTAAGACAATGGCATAAGCCTCTTCTGCGACCAATTAAAGTGTCCTGTTGCAAGGAGTTTAAAAATAAATAAATAAATAAATAAATTTTGTAAGGGGGGTGAGGGGGTTCTGCTAACACTATAACTCCATTACACCCAACTCCAAATTTTGACGTACAACACACCTCAAAAAAAGAGAACGGGTGGGGGGGGGGGAGCGAGAGAAAATACTAAAATTTGTAACAGCCAGATTAAGGATGTCCAGGGCCCTAGGCAATGTGCCAGTTTAGAGGCCCCCCTCCTAGAGCGTTGGGCTATGTTTCTGTAAGTGATAGGTGGAGACAAGGGCACCAAAAGAGGTAGGAAAATGCAAAAGATATTAAATAAAAAAAAAAAAAATGTAAAAACCCATAGGTTTCAATTATACTCCGCATTCACATGACACAAATTTCAACTACACCTCTCGCTCACACACATGCTTACATTATACACACAGTTCAAATGTACTCCTATGTTCACACAAAGACAGTCCATACAACTTTATCCCTGGATCTATACACAGACACTCCACACGTTGGCATGCAATACCAACACCTCCCAGTATTCAACACATAGGCCTTCAACAACAACAAAAATATATCCCAGCATTCATAGATACACAAAATATGTCTACATTCCATACAGATACACGTCGGCTGTCACACACTTTATACTCACTTGTAGGACACTGTACTAACCCTCTCACACTACATACTGAGATCTAACACTCCAGATCTAACCTTTAATGACAGACATTCAGATACATACAGACAAACCTCCGTCAAAGTTTCCTCTCACTGGAAATGAAAGTGATGAAGTGACTAGAGCTTTTTCCCCAGATACCACTTGCTGAAGGGTAAAACAATTGCTCTTTATAGGAACAATCACAGCGGGGGACAACAGTGACAATAGTATTCCCTCCGTCACTGTGTCTAGGGGGATAACAAGTAACTGGGGATGATTTTAATAGCTTCCAGACAACAGGGCATTAACCCCAGAGTAGGATTTTCTTAAACAGTATAATCGACAACAGGACTAATTCCCCCAAGAAACATGTCCAAAAAGCTACCTGATCGGATGTACCTAGCCGAATAATCATCAAGTGAAGTTTAGCCAGACCATGGCCATGGCCTTATGCACAGAGTCCCAGGCTGCCACCGGCTAAGGACCAGCTAAGAGAGTCCTCCTGACTCTGGAGAAGAGTGCTTCCCCTGGCTTTCTGTGCGCTTTGATTGTCCTTCATCTTCCCCATCTCCCCTCCAATTAATGTTCTATTAGGGGACTGGGGACCTGAACAGCAATAAGTATAAGTTGCACCAGGCAGCCGTTTTATACTTGTCCAATTTAGAGTTATAGACGATAAGCCACTGATCCCGCTGCTCAGGGCCTTATACAATAAATAAAAAAAATAAAAAAAAAATACACACATTGTTCAGAGGCAAAATATGAGTGGAGTGCTGGGAAGAAGATTCCTACACGCTGCAGTAAGAGCACAGGAAAATTATGTTACCGCCCTGTGCACAAGCTACAGCAGAGCAAACTAATGTAATAGTCCGTTATGCTTTAACCCCTTAAGGACCAAACTTCTGGAATAAAAGTGAATCATGACATGTCACATGTCATGTGTCCTTAAGGAGTTAAAGCAGCTTTGTCACCCTCCCAGTCAAAAGATATACTAAGTCAATGTAGGGACTATTTTTGTAATTTTTTTTCTACGCTTGACAAGGATTGCGAAAAAAGGGAAGCTTTACATTTTGTCAAGCCCTCAAATATCAACAGTGACAGCTGAGAGGAAAATGCTCCATCTATAGAAGGTTTGGGGTCTTGTCATAGACAGGCGCAAATGTCCGAGTTGCCGGCGGGAGGGAAGCACACAGCGCCCCTCTCCTGCCGGTCACTTCTCGCAGCGTGGCCGAGCGCAAGCAACTCAACCCATCCTGCCTTCCACTCACGGCATTCTGCAGACTGTGCGCAGGATGCGGATATATGAACACGTCATATCTCTGCTCCCCCTGTAGCATAGCACACAGTGCAGCTAGTGCCCAGCAGGGGCAGAACTACCGCCTCCCCCCCTTATCAGCATGGGAGGAAGTGATGTCCCCCCAAGAAGACTGGAGCTGCGAGATCAGGAGAAGGCAGAGAGGATCCATGAGCCCCCGGTGCGAAAAACTGATCCGTGTGCCCCCCCCCCACCCGGCACTTACACTGCGCGGGCCAGGGGACCGCAACACATGGTGGCGGGCACCTGGTCGCAGGGCTGCGACCCCGTAACCGTGGTATGTACGCCAGTGCATGCAAGTAAACATACACTTAAAGGACCACTATAGGCACCCAGACCACTTCAGCTCAATGAAGTGGTCTGGGTGCCAGGTCCCTCTAGTTTTAACCCTGCAGCTGAAAATAGTTTCAGAGAAACTGCTGTTTACATTGAGGGTTAATCCAGCCTCTAGTAGCGGTCTCACTGACAACCGCTAGAGGCGCTTCCGTGATTCTCACTGTGAAAATTACAGTGAGAAGACGCTGGACGTCCAAAGGAAAGCATTGATTAATGCTTTCCTATGGGCGGATTGAATGCGCAGGCGGCTATTGCCGCGCATGCGCATTCGGAGCGGAGAGGCGGATCAGAACAGCGAGATCCCGAGCAGTCTGTATGCCTTGTCTGTATGTCTCTGTATGACTGTCTGCATATGCCTATCTGTATGTCTCTTTATGTCTGTGTCTGTATTTATCTGTGTGCCTGTATGAATGCATGTCTGTGTTTGTATGAGTGTACCTGAATGTGTAGATTGTATGACTGTGTTTGTTTGATCGTGTGCATTTTATGACTATTTCTGTGTATCTTGGTGCCTGAATAACTAGATCTGTATGCTTTATGGTTGTGTGTCTGTATGTTTGTGCATTTATGTATTTTTGCCTGTATCTATGCCTATATGGGAGAAAGATAGATAGGGGCTGGAGAGGTGAGAGAGAGAGAGAGAGAGAGAGAGAGAGGGGTGGGGGAAGAAAGACACAAAGGGGCTGGCGGGGAAGTAAGAAATACATAAAAGGGATGCAAGAGACACTAAAGGGGGGTGAAGGCACCAATGGGCAAAACATTCAAGAGAGGGGATATGAAAATGTCTTGAGCAGAGTAGGCGCTGCTGGGTGAAAATTTATGCAAAAACCCCAGGAGGGAAACAGTCACTTTAAGGTATCTCAGTAGGTTAAAATTGATGCATGTGAGAGTAATATCTTAAACCACTGCAAAGCTATGTTTACAAAAGCAGGCTATGGTTGTAAGAGTATACAGAAATCTGAGCAGAGAAAATTAAAAGCAGTTTCAAGTTTTTAAATCTACTTTAGAGGTCAGTATACACCTAGCCCAAATAGGATTATTTACTGAATTTGTGATACTCTCATTTTACACAAGAACTGGCATTTCTTCTCTTTACCCGTTTTCCAGAAATAGAATTCACAATTTTGAAATATTAGAATATTTACTTTGTTACACACGTATATAACATTTTTAGCTTACCTTCTGTTTCAGTTTGAAATGAGACTATCACAAGTGGTTACACAGATATAAAGGATTAAAACATTGTCACTAAGATCATTAAAGTGAAATCAGTGAGGTTTTGTTAAACAGTCATTTTATTATTCAGTTTGGAAAAACCAACAATTATTTACATCATAATCTTATTTGAAGCTCTCCAAAACAAATAGAAAATATAATATTGATTTAACATGTCAGAAAAATAGAGGCATGATGTAATTCGGTACAAAAATAACAAAAACCTAGATCTCTATACAAATTTAGACAGGCACTTAAATAATAGCAAAATGCCCTGAGATGAGAAAACAAACAAAGAAACAAACCACCTTTATTTACGTCATCCTCCCTGGCAGAAAGAAAAAAAAAAAAAGCTCATTAAATTACACCTAAGGTTTATCTTTCATATATATAAAATTCCAGTTTGGTATGAAAATAAAATAAATTGGATCATAACATTTTAAATACAATTCCTGGTAAACAGACATGTCTAGAAGAACAGATGTTGGTGTTTAACTCTTTAAACACAAGTTTGTTCAAGAGTGTACCTTACATTGTGAGAATCTGCAAAATGCACTTTCTAGTGTTAAAACAGGTCTGCTGAATAAATGAAAGATCTCCAGCATTGCCTTCCACACATTTAACATAGAACGAATAGAAAATACATGATTAAAGGAAAGTGCAGTTGTTTCCATCAATAAAGGGTTTGGTTTCATCCAAGTAAATAAATATCATTCATTGTTAACAGGTCACATAATTTTAAGACTTTTTTTGGCCCCTCTTTGTTACGGTACAGAAATGTATTCTTTTTATTTTCCAGATACCATTGCATGGAAACTAGGAGACATATTCTCAAATTAAGTAAACAATAAATAAATAAAAATGTAGGAATGCATGGCATGTATGCTACAAGACTGCAGATTTAAATTCCACCAATTCCAAACTAATGTTGGGCATTGATATAACCCCCTCTCCAACCCTACCCCCCACCCCCCAAAAAAAATAAATAAAAAAAAATAAAAAAAAATAAAACAAAACAAGTTACATATTTAAAAAGGAAAACCATACCAATGAAGTTGTTTAGGAGACTGAATACACCACTTTAACATTACAAAATAAATATTCCTAGGATTACTTCAATAATGGGGCAGTACCAGGACATGTTCTAGTCTGTGATTAGTGGGAGTGACACTCCCGGGTATCAGCTATTTGCAGTTTTTGCCTTTAATTCAGCCAGCCATTGAGACAGAATTATACTGCAACATCATAATTGGGAAAGGGCTGAATTAAAATGTTGGCAGATTCAAATCGCAGCTACACTCAAGGAAACTGTGCATTACTTAGAATAGTGCACAGAAGAACTCGGCAACAGTACAGTATGGTGTTTGAAAACAGGCATTATATATAATTTCAAGATTAAAAAAAATTATTTGAAAAACTTGAAAATATAAAAAAAGTGTTTTCAATTACTTAAGTACAAACATTGTCAGCTTGTTCAACCCCAATTTTATGATGCAGAACACCGAATGAGTGATTTCGTCAAATCCAACTTACAGGGCTCTTGTAAGTATCGGTCACCTGTAGACCATACCAAGTCAAGGCAGTTTGTATTCACATTACACATTAACCTATATCTTGTCTTGTAAGTGCAGCTATACTTATCTTTTGGCTTTAATGCTTTTTTCCCCCCTTTAATAAGCTGAAGGCACACATCTATATTATAGACACCAAACAAGTGCTGTGACAGTTTCAGTGAGGACAAAACAAACATTTTACTCATTGTAATAAAGCACCCCAACTGTCAATGGTAATAAACAACTAATGTTGTTAAACAATCAGGGCAATGCATCATGAACAAAGTGTTCTGTTTTTTCCTCCTTGATATGGCAGTGTAGCATTATTATTTTACAATAATAAAAGCAATCTTTAAGCCCAGGTCTATTCTCTCAAAGTTTTTTTTTTTTTTTTTTTTTTTAAAGGGAACCATACATTTTCTGGATATTACACCACTGAATAAAACATTGAAAATTACTTTTGTTCCATGTGGCACTCCATTTTGTTTTATATGTATGGTAAAGATGTGGTAATTGACATCACGATCCAGTTCAGTCCTGGAGATATTGAAACCGTTCTCTATACTGACTGAAAGGTTCAAGCGCAGAGCTTAAAACAATGAACAACATGGAGACAATATGGAGGAGCTAAGTTTCAGGATAGAACTAAATATGGCATTGTGCATTTTATTTTCCAGACCTCACTAAACACATTTATTATACATATAGAGAATTGGTAAACAATGTTAAAAAAAAAATGTGGAAGGGGCAGCTCCCCTTTAAACCCAAATATATAATAGATTGCCTTGGCACTGAAAAGGTTTGGGAACTACATTATACACAGTACCCAGCCAGCCGGAAACATTTGTCATCTTAAGGTAAATCATCACTAATTCATAAACATTTTCACTCCGCTATCTAGCATACAGCAATCCTTATGAGATCCTAGAGAATTCTCAATGATAAAATTCTATTATTAGACTGCAATTAGTGCATTTCTATGCTCCTAAAATAATCTTGCATCTTCCAACATAATAGGCCAAGTGAATTGAAATGATTATTGGTTTATGTACTAATTTAAAGCAGCACTGTCACCCCACCTTCGACAAAATTAATATTTTTCACAATAGAGTCTTCATAAAATACTCACCAAATATACCAAGACAATGTATGGACTACTTTGTCTTCGTATTTTTCCTACGCTTAACAAAAGGTGGTCTTATCTTTTCTCAAGCTTGTCTTTTCCTTCAGCTGTCACAAGTCTATGGAGGATTCCTCTGTTTTGTTGGGTCCTCCATTGAAATCAGTACTGTACTTGCATATGTGAGGGTACAGCGCTAACTTTGGCCGAAATGCCAGGAGCTGAAGAGGATACAGCAGAACAAGATGGCGGTGCCCGCAAGGGACAATTTTAAATCACCTACCCCTGCCCACCCCTTGTCAACTGGACAGCCTGCAGTGCAGACAAAGCTGCTTTAATAAGAGCCCACTTATTTACCGCAGTTGAGGAGGGTTTTTTTTTTTTTTGTTTGTTTGTTTTTTTACACAAAACCATTTATATAAAAAAAAAAAAAAAAATATTTAAAAAATCATTTGTTACATTTTACATTTGTGTTCAGAATTACAATTACAGTCTGCGTATGAATTCAATATTCATAAATTATTCTGGTGCTCCATTTTAGCCATGAAATAGATAATGGCAATGCAGTATTTTTGTGGACCATGATACAGAAAAAGAAAAATGAAACAAATTTCCTTCTTGTAGAGATCACTACCACTTCATATATGCATAGAGAGAGTTGCCAAGCATCATGAAATCGATTGTTTCCTATACTTCTGAATAGAGGTTGACATTACACTCTTAGTTATCAAACAAACAAAAATAGTTGGAAGGATAATCATTACCATCTCATTGAAAGCTCACAGAGTAAGATGCTTGGTATTATACGCCATGATACAAAGTAATTGTAGTACAGTGAATGAAGAACTCTGAAGGAACACAAATTCAAATGTCACTTTCTGGATGCAAAGCTTTGTATCTTAAATGTTCCTCTAGGCACTGAATGGCAGTAGGGTCGACATCAACATCAAATTTATTAGCAAATAAATGGTGTTTTCCCAGCATGAACTGCAAGTCTCCTGCACCAAACACACAAACAGCACGAACATGAATCCCGCTACAAGGTGGATATGGAGCTCCCTTTGACATATCCCCTTCCAAATATTTCCATTTTACAAACCTGGCGATAGAGTTCATATCAGAAACGTCATATTTACTATTGGCAGGAACAGAACCTGGCACTTCTGAAATTCTTTGTAAAGTAGCCCACAAAAATTCATCTGGACTATAAGTGTCCTTAGACCATTCTAGAAAAGACTGAGTTTTCTCATTTGTCAAGAGGTAGCTAACAAACGCTCTAGTGACAACAAAGTAAGCACTACCAGAAAAAATTGGAATATTAAATGGTGGCAATGTTTTATCAATGTCAGTTTTTTTAACATATCCATCAACAATCTCGTGACGTTTCCTCCACCTTACTTCCTTGTGTGATGGCATTTTTTCTGTTTCAAGGTTGTTCTCCCCCTTTAAAGCTTTTAACATCTCCACCATCTCCTGGTTGGTTTTAATTGGGAAGTCCAACCCGCAGAGATTTATTAAGAACTTCCACTGTACATTAAGCGCATGTAGATCCTTCATGCAGTTCAAGTCAGCCTGCACTCGAGTCCATGACGCGTAAACCACTGTCTCAAGTTGACTGGCAATAAAAACATTTTCAAAACAGAATGCAATTGCTTTAACAGCCTCCAGAAATGATGTTGAAGCTTTTTGGTCAACATGAATGCAATAATAATTCTGTGGCATGTATATGGAGCGCAAGAGCCTCTCAAACATGTCAATCCTGTGGTGAACAACAATTGAGTAAGCAATAGGGAACTCGCTCTCCTCTTTGCTGAGAGGATAAAGAATGTACTTTCGTTCTTTGGTAAACAAACTACAGTCTTTTGTCATGTTAATGTAGTCCTCCACAGTAAGCGCATGTCGATGTTTTCTGTAATCAACAGTTAACAAATGTAGTTTAGCATTCTGAATTTCCTCAACATCGCCTCCTAAGATCTTCGTGCAGTTCACAGGGAATTGTGGGTTATTGTCAGTCAGCTCCAAGTTATTGCTAGTATTGAAAAACACGTATTTGTGGTTATGTTTTAGTAAAGTTAGGGTTGCAGCCATGAGCAGAATGATTAGCAGAAGGTTTTTCCATTTTACATTATAATGGCGGATTATTCCTCTCGGCATTTCAGAGATCAAAAGTGCCTTAAAATGAAAGGGAAAAGCAAAAACAAATAAAAGCTGCACAATTCAAAATCAAAATTCCTTTTTCATCAAAAGATAAATTCTTCATCTGAATGAAACCCTAAAAGAACAAAAGTAAAAAATGTAGAGGTTACATCATGATTTGTTCCATAAGACATTAATTACATTTGCATATTGTGCGCTACTGATGCTAACACTACATGAATTGTGAGGTTTCAATTCAAATGCCCTTTTTTGTGCTCCAACTTGAAATTTTATTAATTTGCAATACAATTGTAAACGGTTTACATTTCTCACAGAATTTAAAGGGACACTATAGTCACCAAAGCAACTTTAGCTCAATGAAGCAGGTTGTGTGTATAAATCATGCCCTTGCAGTCTCACTGCACAATTAACTGCCATTTAGAAGTTTAAATCACTTTTGTTACTGTAGCCCTAGCCACATTTCCCCTGGTTGTGACTGACACAGCCTGCAGATGTAACTTACTTTAAAAGTTTTAATCTCCGTTTCTGTAAAATGAACTTTAATTACATACAGGAGGCACATGCAGGGTCTCGCAAACTATTAACAGAGCAGGAGATAAGCAATTTTAAATTAAACAGAATTTGCAATAAAGGAAGTGTAAACATTAGATGACTATTTACAGTAAGTGTTTAGTAAAGCTGTGTAAGTCATATGCAGGGAGGTGTGGCTAGGGATGTATACACTAAGTGACGTAACACCTTAATGGAAGAGCAGTGAGGCTGCATGGGGCATGACCTTGATTCCAAAACTGCTTCATTAAGCTAGAGTGGTTTTCTTTAAATTCATTTTTGTATTAAAAAAATTAAAATTGTGGAGCATCAATATTTTAAATATTTTAGTGATATTCCACTCAGTGGCCAGAAAATTCACAGATGAATATATTCTGATCATTAGAATTCACCAAGCAGCCATTCACAATACAGCTGTGTTTCTTATCTCTTCTAGCAGCCTTTCAACATATGGTCCAAATTCCTTAAAGGAGCACTATAGGGTCAGGAACACAAACATGTATTCCTGACCCTATAGGGTTAAAACCACCATCTAGAAATCTTACTTGTAATCAAGTCTGGAGCTGCTGGCTACGTCCCGGTTTCCTTTAGACCTGCCCACTGTCTGCTGACATCAGCAGAAGTGGTAGCTTGATCCAATCACAATGCTTCCCCATAGGATTGGCGGAGACTGACAAAGAGGCAGATCAGGGGCAGAGCCAGCATGATTCGAACACAGCCCTGGCCAATCAGCATCTCCTCATAGAGATGAATTGAATCAATGAATCTCTATGAGGAAAGTTCAGTGTCTGCATGCAGAGGGAGGAGATACTAAATGTATGGATGCATTTTAGGCAGCCATGACCCAGGAAGGATCTCAAACAGCTATCTGAGGAGTGGCCAGTTAAGTCATCACTAGGATGTAATGAAAACACTGCATTTTCTCTTAAAAGACCGTGTTTACAGCAAAAAGCCTGAAGGTAATGATTCTACTCACCAGAACAAATTCAATAAGCTGTAGTTGTTCTGGTGACTATAGTGTCCCTTTAACCCCTTAAAGACACATGATATGTGTGACATGTCATGATTCCCTTTTATTCCAGAAGTTTGGTTCTTAAGGGGTTTAAACAGTAAAATTCATTTGTAATGTGACATTTATGTAAATATTTGAACTTTAAAAAGGGTTGTAACATATTCCAGGAATGAAAATGCATGTATTATATATTCTGTATAAAAAAAAAAAATGGCCTTAAATGATTAGGTTAAGCCAAGGTTTGACAAATTTGTTTGGAATCCAAGAGCCAACTGAAAAAAGTAAGGAGCCATTTTTATTTTAAACTAAAAGACAAAAATACAATTCTTAAAGTGACAATATAGCTTAAAGTAGTTGTTCAGGTGTCTATAGTCAATACCTGCAGGCTTTTCAATGCAAACACTGCCTTTTCAGAGAAAAAGCAGTGTTTACATTGCTGCCTAATAACACCTCTAGTGACAGTCATTCAGACTGCTACTAGATGGTCCTGGGTCAGTTCTGCACAATGTGCAGCACCTACATTCAGTCTCTCCATGCTCCCATAGAGATGCGGATTGGCGCAGTGCAGTGTTTTGCTGCACATGCACAATATCCTCCCACTGCTTTCCTATAATTCTTCCCAGTTTGAGCAACAACAATTGTTTCTCTAAGATCATGGCTAATGTCATCCCTACTTGGCTTTGTGTTAACACATACCTGAATGCTGCAGACCAGAAAACTGCTAAAACGTTGGCATTTAGAGGTGGTCACACTTGTTGTTGATCAGTTGATCAAGGGCATTTGATTAGGTCATACGGGTGTACTTAGTTTTTCCACACATGGCTCCTCAATTTTGGCTTTATTTTTGTTAAATAAATCTTAAAATAGTGTAATATATCAGGTGTTGTTGTTCATCTGAGGTTGTATTTAACTAATTTTAAGACCTCTCTGGATATGTAAAACTTTAGAATTCAAAGAGTGTGTCCTTTATTTTCACCATCTCATTAAAGTAAGTTACAGTTTCAAGGTAAATATATACTCATGACTGGTGATTTCACTATATTTAGCGTGGCAAGGGAGTGCCAGATGGTGGTTTTAACACTATAAGGTCAGGAATACATGTTTGTGTTCCTGACCCTATAGTGTTCATTTAAGAGAGCATTGAGCCTAAAACGTTTGGTAACCAATGGTATAGATCATGCCTCTGAAGTTCCACTGGACAATTATCTGCCATTTAGGGGTTAAATCAGTTTTGTTTCTGTTTATGCAGCCCAAGCCACACATCCCCTGGCTGTGTCTGGCACAGCCTGCACTAAAATAGTTTAATTTCAATCAGATGTAACTTACTTTAAAGTATTTCTCTTGCTCTACAAATTAAACATTAAATTACATACAGGAGGATGCTGCAGGACCTAGCAAGCTATTAACAGAACAGGAGATAAGAAATTCTAAATGAAACAAAATTTGCAATAAATAGAAGTGTAAACATTAGATGACTATTTACAGGAATTGTTTAGGAAGGCTGTGTAAGTCACAGGCAGGGAGGTATGCCTAGGGCGTGACTGCAGGAGTATGATCTATACACCAAAACTGCTTCATTAACTTAAAGTTGTTTTGAGGACTATAGTGTCCCTTTAAGTTATATAATAATAATAATAAATATAAAAAAAAAAAAGTTAATTTCACACAAAGCAAGCGCAAGTGCCTTAGGTACTGTCCCTGTATTTGCACCATGTACAGATTAGAGTTTTATTTTATTCAGAAACACAAAAAGGGGAAGTCTTATTATTCCCACTCGGCTGTGTATAGCATTTTTTCACATTTACAAGGGTAGCATTCTTTTGATTCCTTTACCAACAAAACATGGCTGAGGTCACTTGCCTTCTCTCAGTTTTTATCATGATTCCTGCATGCCTGCTATTTCTGTGCAATCCATAGGGCAGCACAAAACACCCATCAGTTTTTGGACATAGGTATTCAGGAACGTCAAGATTTACAAAAAGCCCTGTTTAGGAAACACAAAAGTAAACAAATATCTGTTAAGCCATGGACTGTTTCTTTTTACATGTAGCAGTTCCCCATACATCCCCAGCATTCCAAATTAAGAAAGAAGGACACTTTAAAAAGACTCTATATGCACCTGGACCATTTCAGCTCATTGAAGTGGTCTGGGTAGACTGCCTTGGTCAATTTAACCCTGTAATTGTAATTATTGCAATGATTAACTTAAATAACTGTAGATTATGCTAGCATTAGTGTACCTATAATCTTAAATTTTATTAATGACAGGAGGCGAATATTTGCTTACGTCTCTCTTTACTGGAACTCCACAGCAGCACATTAACACAGAGAAAAGCAACCAATCAGAAAAAAAGAGTCAGGTACTATAAAACTCCCCTCCCCATACATAATTTCCTCTTTCAAGCGGCGACAAAACAGAACAAAAAGGCAGAAAATATAATGGAGAAAAAAAAACAGTCATCGATACAATGACCTCCACCATCCGAGAAAAACTGTCAAACCAGATAGCGTTGATGGACTGTAAACTGAAACGAGAAAAAACAGAATCGAACAGATTGGTTAGCCAATGAAATGTACTCGGAACAAAACATGTAGGCATCTAGTGTAATAACCAGAAATACCATAATATGCAGAGATCCCAAGCCTTACTTAGGAAAAACGGACATAAAAACAAGTGACAGGTAGCAGAGACAAGAAGCAGAGTTGCATATGTACCTGATGAACCCAAACTATTAAAGTTAAACAAGGGAGCGATAAGAATGGGAGGGAAATATTCGCCTCTTGCCATTAATAAAATTAAGATTATAGGTACACTAAAGCTAGCATAAACTACAAATTATAACATGACAGGAGGCTTCTTATTTGCGGTTTTAACGTTCAGCCAACAAATCCAACGATGTTTGCTTCGCTGATACCTATTCCGGGAGATAACCGGAACAATCCCAAATGGACCTTCCGAATGCGAGAAGTGACAGCAGATGGATTCAAGAAGATGACAGCTGTCGCTGTACCCTCAACTACGGAAAACAGACAATCTGTTGTTAGATCCACTGTACGTGGGGTTGTGACCTATTTCCTGGAAGACAGTCCATGAACTGCAAAGCCGATCCATTGACCATTTCCTGCAAGTGCAAATTCCAAAGATCATATGCGGTCTTGGAACCGTGAGAAACTGCCACCAGGTCTCAACCCTTGATGTGGAAGATGGCTCCACCAAACGAGCCAGGATCACCAGGTGATGTGGCCGTGCAGGCAAACCTCCAACCTCAAGTAATGTAACTGAGTCCACCACCAATTCCGTAACAGAACCGAATAGGGTCTTTTCGTTCCTTCATGACCTACCTGGCGAGTGGTCTCCTCTGAAAATGAATCTATTATGCCAGCAAGAGTGTGGGCCAAATTCATCGTATACCAAGTGTTTCCAGTACTCCAATTGGAATGTGGAACCTGCGACTGTGGTAGGCAAAGTAGTCCCAAGGGACGTCCAATCAGGGTTCCAAAACTAATTTATGTAGCGAAACGGTGATCAACTACTCTGGGAGAGTGTGAAACCTGGAAATACCAAATGAGGAAACTTAAATAGAGGTTGAGATATCCATCCAGATGTATCCACGTCGAGGAGTGAAAAGTGGTCCGGAAAAGTGACCAGCATAAACGAGTCGTCACGTGTCATAGCTGCATGGTGTACCGCAAAGGAGTCAAAGGTGGTTCGAAGAGAAGACAGGCTGAATAAAACCCGAACCGGTCTTGATGAGCGGGGCTGGATCAGGATTTCCGACCATGAGCCTGTTGACTGATTAGGGAGAGAGTGGAAGTACCTGAATAACTGCTTGTATGATCCTGCTCCAGTCCAGCCCTGCCAAAAGCCTGTAGAGGGACTTATGGTGTGCCTGTCACACCCAAGATAGGGTATAATAGAGTGAGGCATCTAGGTCCCTGTATCCCTGACTGTCAGGGGCATGTTATCTCCAAGAGTAGGCCTTGGGCCAAGGGACCCAGGTATATGAATTTGAGATCTGAAGTCTAGGTATCCCCTCCCCTTCGCCTAGAGTCCCGTGATCTCCTAGTGTTCTCTAATACGTAGGTAAACGTAAAGTCCCTTCGCTAATGACAGCTGACTCCAGAGAATAGATATAGTGAAAAAAAGGGGGCATAGCTTCCATCGTCCGAAGCAGGGTCTGTCCGGGTTGAGAACGTCGGGTAGTCAGGTCCGAACCGTCACAAATACTGAGCATTACTCCAGCGGGAGGTTGCGTCTCAACTTTGACATCGAATCCTACACAGACGTCACAAACTGGGGTTCCCCTTGGAATCCAAGCCTTCATCCTTGTCGGAATCTGAAGAGGTGGTTGAGTGAAAATCAAAAACCGGGACGGCTCCTGTGAGGGGATTCATGTATAGAAGGAGGGTCCTCCATATCTGAATCATGTTCTCCAGATACGTTCTCAGAGGAGTAGAGGTATTCCTGTCATCTATCCCAAGACTGTTAAAGACCAGGGAACCCCAAATCGACCGGGGAACACCGGTCTTTCCCTGTGACCAAGGTGTATCTGCAGATCCGAGTGTGTGACTTTCCCATTCCCGCAATCCGAGTAAGGCATCGCCTGTTTGCTCTAAGAAGGTCTCAACATCTCTGGTTACCTTGGTAGGGGAAAAAAACGGTCTGAGCGGTTTGTATGGAATGGTGTGTATAAACAGAGTGTGGTTGCTCGTTCGATACAAAGCAGAGTATACCAAAACCTACACTCTGCAATAACTGGGGCTCACCCTTTAGCAGTACAACCTCCACAAGTATATCCAGTAGGGAGGTATGGGGGCACAAACAAAGTGTAAATAAGGTGGGGAATGTTCCCCAGTAATACCTCAGTGAGTATATCCCAAGTGGGGATACAGTGGCATCGATCCAGCAGACCAATTCTAGGAGATGTAACAGTGACAGTTAGTTTAAACATGCAGTACCATGTTCGATCAGGTAGCACCTCTAATGAAAATGGTAGGCGGGACGCCCCACTACGAATACATAGTCGTCCTGTCCTGGCAAAAGCCTGTAAGCTGAACAAAGGTCAACGGTAGCAGGGTAAATAACCCTGTTGGGCAGTGTCAAGAGACGGGTTCGCCCTCCAAGAAGGGAAGCAAAATCCAGTACTGCAAGAAACTGTCACACCACCGGAAAATGGAGGGAACAGTAAAATAGTCATCTAGGCCTGTGCACATGAGAGAAGCACAGTAGCAGGTTGAGTGTATGAGAGAGCCGCACTCTCGAATAACGTAAACGGTGTCCATGCTAGTATCAGGCTGACAGTATGAGAGGGCCGTACCCGTTAATAAAATCAGTGCCTATATCAGTGTCTGGCTCTGTTTACAAGAGTGGGTCACACTCAAAACCAGCAAGTTATGGGAGGGTCGTGCCCTCTAATTGTAAAATTAGTGTCAGGTTCAGTATCTGAGAGGGGTCACCTTCTAATCATGTGAAATAGCCACAGCCTCGGCTGAGGTTATGGGTGGGCCGCACCCTCTAACACTTCAACCAGAGTCCACCTCAGTCTCAGACCGACTGTATGCGAGGGGCTCAGCCTTTAATAATAGCCGAGTTGGGCTTGTGTCCTGAGAGGGATTCCCCTCTAACCATGAAATCACTCTCTGTATCAGACATATGAGAGGTGGCCTCAAACTGGGAATAAACAATACTGACAATAGACGTAGTAACAATTCAGCCTATGGCCGTGTCCATGAGTCTAATAATGGGAGTAGGCCAAGAAACTGCAATAGTTTAAAAGAAAAAAAATAATAATAATATGGAATCTACAAACTGCCGCCTGGGGATCCAGGATGGCCGCCGGTAGCCTGAGGAAATGCTGGAGACGTTCTCCGCGATCCACAAGAGCCCTGGAAGTCGGAGGAGGCCAAGACAGGCCTCACGATTTCCCGAGCGACAGGAAAATCAGAAGACACGAAATAAAGAAACAACAGAACTAAAAGTAAAGTTCAGATAAGGGAAAATAGGGAAGGTAATACAATGGACAGGAAAGCTAAGGGCAGATAAACTCAACAGGAATGGCCAAGAACTAAGTCTGACGTAGAAATAACTACCTAGATATAAAAGAGGATACGGGACATGCAGTTAAAGGATTAGCCACTAAAGGTCAAGGGATTCCTGTGCTCTCATGTTGGCGACAGAGCACTGGTCCCTGTATGCATTTCATAATGGAACTCTCTTTAGAAATCTGCCTCTGTCGTGTAACCGTGGGTAACAGTTTAAGAAATACAACATTTCATTCTAAAACTTGTAATATTTGCATTTGCCCGTAACAGTCGGACAGGTGAAACTGTGGCTGCCCAGGCTCAGGGCCTTCACCCTTCCAATAATACTAGGTTCAAGGTCATGTCTCTTCTGGTGAGTCAGAGACTGACTCTACTTGCGCGTGCGGAGTCCCCATTGTGCTCCTATATGAGGCACCAATGGGATGGCTCGTGACAGCGCTATTCTAACAGAGGCGGCCACCGCTCCATAGTCATTGCCTGTAGGCTTTCCTGGGTCGGGGCGTCTATAGTTGTTAGACCAGTGTCACCTCAGTTAGCATGGCAGCGGTGCCCACCTGGACACCCACCTATCTCTGTGTCAATAGCGGGTAAGGTCGGTATCCCCGGTAATATTCCCCCAGGCCTGCGGCCAAAAGGGGCTTAGGCACAGACAAGTGTCGGCCATCAATAGGGCACAGACAGAGCAGGCCAATCAAATGGGCACTGTAGTAGGCGGCACCAAGGGAGCAATGTGTGAGACAGAGCCCCCCTATATATGTAATTAAAACCATGAGAACCTTGGGGTGAGATAACGCCAATATATAAGACCTTCTTCCAGTATAATCATGTGGTTATAGAACTATAACTTGTAACAGGTCCCTTAATGCCTGCAGCCAAATACAGGAATATCCAAGTTGCAGGAAAAAAACTCAGAGCAGCACAGGGTGTACTGCCTACAAACTGCTCTCCAACACAGTAAAATAAATATATATATATATATATATATATATATATTCTAACCATCTATCTCCTAGTTAAACCTAGTGTGGGAAAAATGGGGAGCTACAACTGAGTACTGATCCATATGGGTTATGATCTCTGCACCACCTGGTGGTAAATAGGGGTAAGGAGATTTAAAATCAGTGTCCTGCTCACACCTCAGCACCTATGCAGGACGGTGTGGCCAGGATATACAGATGAACGCTGACGCAGGGTGAAGGGGTCCTCGCCGACTGCCAGATGGCTCATGCTGCGGTCTGGGTAAATCCCTGACTCAGATGGGGAGAAAGCCCTTAAACGGACATTCGCCGATTAAGGTACCGATGGGGGAGGTGCGGTGAGCAGGCGCACCCTCCCCCACCTGGTCCGCGGACAGGGGCAGCCGCGGGAAGCGGCCACAGGGAGTAAGGATCAGGCCGCCGGGTACTCGTGCTCGCTCGCGAGTACCCCTGCGACCGGAAGAAAAAAAACACACAGGATCGCTGGAGATGAACACCATGGTCCCAGATCTCAAGGGGGTCAGAGGAGGCAGATACAGTCAGCCTCCTGAAGCCCCAGAGCGGCACACAAACCGGCTGAAATAAGAACAAGGGGGTGCAGACAAAAAATGAACGGAGGATAAATATAGTGGGAAACGGACAGGGGGGAACCCAAGGACATAGGAGGTGACAGAAAGGACCCCAAACACCCCCAGTAATCCCAAAAAACAAAAAGGGAAAATAAATAAATAAGTGAAAGCATAAACTTACAGGCAAACAAAATCCCACAAAGACCATTTAAGAAACTGTATATAAGCAATAAAATCCCAAAGCCACCCACTAAGAGCAGGCAGTGGTACTCTGACCTGTACTGATGTGAAGCAGCAAAGAAAGAGGACATGATGTATGGGGAGGGGAGTTTTATAGTACCTAACTTTGTTCTGATTGGTTGTTTTTCTCTGTGTTAATGTGCTGCTGTGGAGTTCTAGTAAAGAGAGACTTAAGCAAATATGAAGCCTCCTGTCATGTTATAAAATGAAATTCCCACCCACCCCCCCCCCCCACTTCTATTTTCCTTTGTTTTTTATTCACCTGTTTTTATTATATATAAAAAAACTTAACTGCTTTTTCTTATGGGGATTGTGATCTTTGACACTGGGCAGTGTTTAAGCAAAGTTCTAGACCACTTTCCCAGAATCTGACATAAGTGCAAACTACAAACATCATGAACAGAGGAGAACAAAATGGTGGTCTTGATACGGATAACTGGTGAGTGGCAAGCGAGAGCTGTCGAAGATGCAAGGGGCATAAGGACAGTGCTCCTTTAACCCTTTGCGGTCCTATGTCAGAATATAGCCGACAAAATATTTTACCTTTTGGTCCAATGTTGGATTTTCTTTGGATCAAACATGCCAGGTGGTGTAATTGTGCACAATGCGTACAGGCAAACATGGACAGGTTGCATTGTGTTCCAATGAGAGATTGCAGAGCGCTGTGCATATGTGCAATGCAATCTCCAATTTGGATGCAAAACGTTTTTAAAAATGGTGTACTGTAAGTTTTATTCGGGTTAAGAATTAGCCAAAATATTATAACAGAGCAATTCTGAATATGATTTTAGTGCTAAAAATTATTATAACACCAGGAAAAAAAGTAATTCAGATTTAAATGACACAGAAAATAAAAGTTTAGTGATGAAAATGTTGTGGATGAAAATAAAAATGTTGAGGATTAATACCTACCTGCTGAAAAAGTGAAAAATCTAATAAATAAATCGGGAAAGGCATCTTAATTCTTAATAATGGTCCTAATTTTCCAAGACACTCTTTTACAGTTCCCAGACCAGGTATTCAAATTTTAAATGGTACATGTAAAAAGGTCATTTTTATTATTATTCAGTTTTTTTACTGAATAGCTACTAAATAAAATTGTCACGAAACAAACATATGCGATAGAGAGAATACAAAAATGTACTCCTCTGCTTCAATATTCCATTAGGAATACTTGGAAGGAGGTGAATTTGATTGAAATAAAAAGCTTTTTTAGGCGTTATAATCAATATGGCTCTAAATTCAAAATGACAGTTGAAATAATTTTTTTTCTATATTTGGCTCAAAATCACATGCCCTAGATTCTTAAAAACTTTCTGGAAGCTCCATTTGTGCCCTCCACCACGACAGCAGCCAATGATGGTAAAATAAAAAATGTGGCAGACAAACAAAATTTGCAGTAAACTATTTATATCTGGGGTTAACCCCTTAAGGACTGAGCCAAATGTACACGTTGTGAATGAAACAAAACCTGGCATTTGCGCTACATGTCTGTCCAACCATAATTCACCTCTTTCATATTAAATGCACCCACCCTTATTATATATCATTTTATTCAGGGGAAACATGGCTTTCATTTAACATCAAATATTTAGCTATGAAACAATTTAATATGAAAAAAAATTGGAGAAAATATGATTATTTTTTTATTTTTTTAGTTCTACATGACATTTTAACTGTCAATGTCTTAATACTGTTTGCTTTTACTGCAATAAAATACACATATTTGTATTCAACAAAGTCTCACGTGTAAAACAGTACCCCATATGTACAGGTTTTATGGCGTTTTGGGAAGTTACAGGGTCAGATATAGCACGTTATATTTGAAATTGAAATTCGCCAGATTGGTTACGTTGCCTTTGAGACTTTATAGTAGCCCAGGAATTAAATTTACACCCATAATGGCATACCATTTGCAATAGTAGACAACCCAAGGTATTGCAAATGGGGTATGTCCAGTATTTTTTAGTAGCCATTTGGTCACAAACACTGGCCAAAGTTAGCGTTAGTATTTGTTTGTATGAAAAATGCAAAAAAATGCCAATTTTGGCCAGTGTTTGTGACTAAGTGGCAACTAAAAAAGACTGGACATACCCCGTTTGCAATACCTTGGGTTGTCTACTATTGCAAATGGTATGCCATCATAGGGGTAATTTTCATTCTTGGGCTACCATAGGGTCTCAAATGCACCGTATCCAATCTAGCGAATTTTAATGTGAAAAAAATTAAACGCAAGCCTTATATTTGACGCTGTAACTTTTGAAAACACCATAAAACCTGTACATGAGGGGTACTGTTGTACTCGGGAGACTTCGCTGAACACAAATATTTGTGTTTCAAAACAGCAAAAAGTATCACAGCAATAATATCGTCCGTGTAAGTGCTGTTTGTTCATGAAAAATGCAAAAAACTGCACTTTTACTGGCGATATCATCGTTGTAATACATTTTACTGTTTTGAAACACTAATATTTGTGTTCAGCGAAGTCTCCCGAGTAGAACAGTACACCCCATATACAGGTTTTATGGTTAAATATAGTGCTAGCAAATTAAATTCCCTTTACTTTTGGCATGGGTTGTCAGGCAGGTCCCGCTAATTGTAATTAATTAAGATACCTAATTATGTAAAAATATTACATAAATATATATGTAGAATTAATATATGTATATACGTAGGTGAATCTATATGTGTATATATATAATTTTTTAAAGATATTTTTATTTATATATAGGTGTATATATATAGTGATATATACGTATATATTTATGTATGTAGATATATATTATTTCGTTCTATGTGTATTTTGTTATAAATATATATATTAATATCACAATACAGTTATAACGAAATAACACATCTATATATTTTTTAATATTTTTTTATATAACAATAATTTTATATATTTAATCAGTATCAGTCTACATGTAATTTGATATTTATATATAATTATATATATTAATAGTAAAATACACCTAGACAGTGTACATGTGTGTATGTATATGGGAATATATATATTCCCAGGTCCCAGCACTCAATGTTCCCGGTCTTTTCCATGCTCCGGTGCAAGTAATCTCTGACCAATATATAGCATCCAAGTAGAGGGCACTCTGGAGTCTTCGTTTTATATCAAAATAAATACTGATATAAAACGAAGACTCCAGAGTGCTCTCTACTTGGATGCTAATATATATATATATATATATATATATATATATTTATTTATTTTTTTATACTTTATTCATTAATTTTATTTTTATTTCCAGCCAGCAGGGGGACCACCTGTCATTACAGGCTGGCAATGCAGGAGGCAGCCTACCCGGCCATGTGATTGTGGGGTCCTCGCAAAGACCTCACTCTCACATGGCAGGGGGGCACCGGAGGAGTCCCCCCCCACCGCGATCGCCAGCGTGGGACCGGGTAAGTAAGAAGAGACCGGAGGGCGTACAATTACGCCCAGCGGCGTTTAGAGCCGCCTAACATAGGGCGTAATTGTACGCCCTCCAGTCTTAAGGGGTTAATAGAACAGTAAATGAAAACACCATTGGATTGAAGGGCACAGTACAGTGGAAATGTTACAATCGTCAGAAGCCCACCAAATGGGGACTTCGAGTTTATTGCTTATGTGACAGTGAGAAGGATTACCTAGTAGCATGTGTTCCTTATTTTGGCAAAGTTACTACAAAGTGTCTAGTTTGCCCTGGCCTTCCATTTACTAGCAGAATTATCCTTCATTTGTGCAATATTGTGGTATAAGCAGTAGGATGTTTAAGAAAAGTTAAGTACTCACATGGTTAAAACTACTGTGCAACTATCTTGGACCAGGGCGCATGTGTGGAATGTCAGGAGCGCCCACTATTAGATAACATGTGTAAGAGATAAGTTTTAGTTTAGTAATTGGATGTAACCATAGTAATATAGGTGTGATTTATGTATTCTGTGTATATGTATAGAATACGTCATTTACAGTATACATTCTTTGTTTGGAAACTGACCAGTGCCCAGTACAGCGTGTTATTTATAATAAAGGTCCTGGGACTTTGCAGCTGCAAACTAATAAAGAACCTTTGTTCTTCAACGACCTGTGTCTGGAGTCTTTTGTAGTGTCCTTGTTTCATACCTGACCCGAGTAGGTTACCGCAATATGTTACTTTCAGTGTCTCAAGGAGCAGGTTATTATGTGTTTACAGAGGACCTCAACTTTGTGAAGAACTACTGAAATGTGCCCCCCCAAAAAAGAGACCAACATGATATAATGTTTTAGAATAGTTATTACTTTGTAGTGATAATAAAATATCTTTTACATAAAATGTAAAAGTATGTTTTTCCCCTGAAAATTAAATAAAGCCTGCACACTTAGTGAAAATGTATGGGAACGCAAGGTGTTAACTCAATTGCTTTGATGAAATATTTCATTACCCTGCAAGCGGTCTCCAGGGATATTCAGCATTAATGAACACCTGATACTTGGAACAGTACTGTCAGAGAATATGTTTTGTATGCTCTGGTAATCTGGGTACTGGATGCTTGGCATCCAAACACTAAGAAATGCTATAGAAAATTCACTGTGAAAAGGGTTCCAACCATGCTTCCAGCCCAGAGTTGATCAAACTCCCAGCAACGATTACAACAAAGAAGAGGACTGGAAACAAGTGTGAGGCCTAGACTGTTTGCCTAAAAAAAAAAAAAAAAAAAAGCTGTCTGCTGACATCATCAGAAGTGGTGGCCTGATCCAATCACAGTGCTTCCCCATAGGATCGGTTGAGACTGACAAAGACGCAGATCAGGAGCAGAGCCAGCATGATTCAAACACAGCCCTGGCCAATCATCATCTCCTTATAGAGATGAATTGAATCAATGAATCTCTATGAGGAAAGTTTAGTGTCTGCATGCAGAGGGAGGAGACACTGAATGTTTGGATGCATTTTAGGCAGCCATGACCCAGGAAGGATCTCTAGCAGCCATCTGAGCAGTGGCCAGTGAAGTTATCACTAGGCTGTAATGTAAACACTGCATTTTCTCTAAAAAGTCAGTGTTTACAGAAAAAGACCTCAAGGTAATGATTCTACTCACCAGAACACATTCAATAAGCTGTAGTTGTTCTGGTGACTATAGCGTCCCTTTAACCTTTGAGGAAACTGCTGCTGTCTTCATGGAGAGGTTTAAACCAGTTTCTATCCCGACTTCCACTGACCCATATTTTTCCTTCTGGGACTTGGTTTTCCTTATTTAAAAAAAAAAAAATTATCTCTATCTTGTTTTCATACCTCCCAAATTTGGAAGGTATGCCAATTTTTAAAGTAAACTATAGTGCCAGAAAAACAAAAAAACAAACTAGTTTTCCTGGCACTATAGCTTCCCTCGGTCAAGGCCCCACTCCTGCGGCGCTGAAGGGGTTAATAACCCCTTCAGTCACTTACCTGGGTCCAATGCCAATGTCCCTCGGCGCTGGCTCAGCTCCACCCACGCTCCTCCACCACAGACGTCTGCCGGAAGGAGAGACCTAATGCGCATGTGCGGCAATGGCTGAGCTAGCTTTAGGATCTCCCCATAGGAAAGCATTATTCAATGCTTTCCTATGGGGATTCAGACGATGCTGGAGGTCTTCATGCATAGCCACTTAACCCTGTAAGGTAATTATTGCAGTTTATAACAATTACAATAATTACCACTGCAGGGTTAAGGGTGATGGGAGTTGGCACCCAGACCACTTCGATGGGATGAAGTGGCCTGGGTGCCTACAGTGTCCCTTAAAAACACTCCAAGCAACATAACCATTATAGTAGCAACATAACCATTATTTAGTTTAGCCAAGTCAGACAGCTACAAGGGACACTTCCTTGTGAAAAGCAGCGGCCATGGCGAGGTTAACTTTATTCTTTAACTTTCTGCTGTGGGGCCCTGAATACAGGTAATAAATATATGTGTATTTATCACACTAGAGTACATTTCTCCCAGACAAGTGGAAAAATATGAGTGATATTGCTTTGCGAACCGAACACATAAATTTGCGCAAAACTACAACATGCTTAAAAAGACACTTTAAAAATACACTCTAAGCACTTTCGCTCAAAGTGGACCTGTCACTTCCAGGGGTCTTTACATAGTTTGCTAAGGGAACATCTCTCATTGGAGTCAGGTGGCCAAGAGGCAGAGTGGAAAGTAGGTACTTACCTGAAATTCTCACTCTTGGCTACCACCATCTTCTTCCTCTTGGTCTTCAGTTCTTGGAACTTCATTTGCATGGACCCACATCAGTGCTGTACTCTCGCACATGTGGTTGTTAGAGGAAGTTTCCATAAAATACATCTCTTATAGTATCTTTGGATTGCATTGGAATTTCAATGAAATTTCAACAGTCAGCATCAGAATTTCATTTTTTTTTTTTTATATATTTTTATAGTTACCCCTATTGCACCACAAGTTTTATTTAGAATTTCTAATCTATTGCTCTGCAATAGCCTCATGTGAATATTTAAAGATAAATTTACAGAGTAGGAGAAAAAAAACATCCAAAGTAAGCATGCGGCGGGTGCTGTAAGATCTGAATGAAAATCAAAGTTTTTTTTTTTTTTTTTTTAAATCATAATGCGGTGTCAGACACAGCCAGGGGAGATTTGGCTTGGGCTGCATAAACAGAAACAAAATTGATTTAACGCCTAAATGAATAGTGTGATTTCATGGCATGATGCATACACCAGGGCTTGACAAAATTTGCTTTGAACCTAAGAGTCAGCTTGTTGTTTTTTGTGTGTGTCTGGGATTTGTCAAGCCCTGCTATGCATCAAAACTGCTTAATTAAGCTAGAAGTTGCTCTGGTGCTTAAAGTATCCCTGTATCAGATCCGGATTACCGACAAGGCAGCAAACATTGTGTGTGCATGCATTTTCTTATATGGGTATGACAAAGTGTATGGCAATATTTGTCTGTGTGGCAGCATGTATCTGTATTGTGTAAATGTGTGTGTTCACATGTATCTGTGTGTGTGTTATTTATTTTTGTAATTGTGAATCTGTGTTTGAGAATATAAGCATATAAAAAGGTAAAGGGACACTATAGTCACCCAGACCACTTCAGCTCAATGAAGTGGTCTGGGTGCCAGGTTCTTCAGGTTTTAATCCTTCACATGTAAACATAGTTTCAGAGATGTTTACATAGCAGGGATAATCCAACCTCTAGAAGCGGTCTTCCTGACAGCCGCATCTGTGACGCTGGATGCGAAATTCGCATCCGACGTGCAGAACGTCAATAGGAAAGCATTGAGAAATGCTTTCCTATGGACTGTTTGTATGCACGCGCGTCTCTTGCTGCGCATGCGCATTTCGCTCCACTCAGGTGCTGACATCGGCAGGGGGTTACCAGCACGGCGCTGGATAAAGGTAAGTTGCTGAAAGGGTTTTAACCCCTTCAGCACCACGGGAGGGGAGCCCTGAGGGTGGGGGCACCCTTAAGGCACTATAGTGTCAGGAAAACCGCTTTGTTTTTCCTGACACTATAGTGATCCTGTAAGTATCTGTGAATGTATGCCTCTGGGTGAGTGCACGAGTGCCAAATGAACTGTAATGATTACAATCCTTAGAGTTCCATTTAAAAGTGAATGTTTAACAAATACAAATATTACATTTTCTGTTTACAAAGTTCTCCAAAGCTAAAACAATATCTCTCTCTCTCTCTGCTGCGTGCATATATACTGTACAACAAATAGTCATTGGAGGAAAAACTGGCAACATCTTCTTTCTAGATAACTAGGTGGTTTAAACAACGGAAATGAACCATACCCTGATCTATGGTGTTGTTTGACTGAAATATAGGATGCAAACAGTAGAAGTACTAAAAAGTGAATGCGGTCACATCATACTTAATAAGTGTAGACTAAAAAGCCATGGCAACATCAAGTCACAGAATTTTTTAAAATGTATTTATTTTAAAGGGACACTATAGTCATTAGAACAACTACAGCTTTTTGTATTTGTTCTGGCGAGTATAATCATTACATTCAGGCTTTTTGCAGTAAACACTGTCTTTTCAGAGACATTTTACATGAGATATAAGAAATAATGTAGGCGTAGACAATTTCAACAATGGGAATCATGAGGAAATATTAAGTAAAAAAATTTGGAGTACACCGCCTATGCGTTACAAAGAGCGAAATATCAGGGTTGCACGTATGACTTGGTGAGTGGGGTCAAGATCCCACTCTTTCATGAGTGTTGGACCAAAGGAGAGGGTAAATGAAATCTAGGTAAAGCAAAAAAATTAATAAAAATAAAAAAAAAGCTTGTCTACAGTCGTAATAGAGCACGTTCCAGTCAGTCACATGCTGCCACCATTAGCATGCAGCGCAGCAAGGCATCATGTAGCATGGTAGAGTAAATGAAAAGTATCAGGATAAATAAGAATGAGCAGTGCGCGGTAGAATAGAGATAGTGAATGCACCTACTGTCATAGCTAGCCTACTCCCCACCTACCCCAGCCAGACCCACGACCCTCCCGGACATCTACACCATCCATGGCTGCCATTGCTCAAAGTCACTCATTTCCTTCCCTCATCAAAGATGCATGCAAAGATTCTGCAATCTGAATTTACTCTACCCTGTCCATCAATAGGGTAAAGAAAGCGATCAAAAGGGTATTGTGTGAAACAAGTAAGAAGCGATCAACTGATCGATCATTGGTGCCACATCCTGTTCCCATAGGGCAGGCACTAGGAAAAAGGTAGCATTTAAGAGATTCCGAAGAATGTATTTCTTATTATCTGCTATGGAGGCCAACATGTAGCAATATGGTTTCCAATGGCAAAGGATCTATGTCATCCAAAATGTCCACAATTTTAAACTTGATTGCTCTTTAAACTTGATCGCTTCCCAGAAAGGTACTATCTTCCGGCAGTCCCACCATATATATTTTACCATACCCACAGCCGTACCACAACTCCAATAAAGATTAGATACTGTTGGGAATATCTTAGACGGTTTATAGCAGGATCCCTGGTATTTGGAACTGGCTAAGCTCTTGTGGTTGAGTATAAGGACCTTCTCCCATTGAGCATCTGTAAAGATCTGATTAGTAATTGCCTACAAAAGGTGTTGTGACCCTCCAATTGCCCCACAAGAAAAAAAGTGTTGATAGAGTGTGGACATGGCCTTATTCAGATTAGTGTTGTCTTTACAAAGATCTTCAAACCACGTGTGTTCACTGTGTAGCGCTGCTTTATTCGGGAGAGTGTGAAATTTTGCAATTGTGTGTACCTGAACGTTTGCAAACTAGATTGCACTATCTTGCTGGTCAATTCTGTAAGCAACACCAATCCAGCTTTCCACAATATCCTACTAATTGGAAGGAACTCACTACTACCGAGAAAGTACCTGGTCCTAGGTGGAAAGTCACCCCCTAGTTGAATGTTATTAGGTATCTGAATCAATAGGCTTGAATTAGGTGCTAAATGGGTAGCCCCTCCCCCCCCCATATGGTGCCCAGTGTCAAAGTTTGCACTGCTGGAGATGTAAAATTGCGCTTGTCCGTTATCCATCTCTTCGAATTCCACACAGACGTAATGTGGTAGGGTTCCAGGTTACCTTTTTCCAATGCAATCCATTGTTTTTTGTGCCAGGTGAATATGCCATTCCAGGATTCTCGGCAAAAGTTTTGCATGGTAACATTTATGAAGATCAGGGAGTGCCAGACCTCCCCTGATTTTTTGCAAACATAGTATTTTGTGCCCGAGTTTTGATCTTTCACCCGTCCAGACATATTGTGGACTAGACGATACTAAGGACACAAAGAAAGCGATCAAAAGGGAAAAGTGTGAAACAAATATTAGGATTCATCCACACCACAGCAATTTGTCCCAGCCATTTTTCAGGTCTGCTGTAAGCAATGGAGGAGGGGTGCAAAGTTTATATGTTGCTGGACAGATGGGTCCCTCATGATCATGATCCCCAGATACTTCACCATCAAACCTGGAATAGGCAGAAGTTAGTTTTCCGCAGTAGGTATTGAGACATTAAGCACATCGCATTTAGTCATGTTCAGTTTAAAGCCGAAAAGGGTTCCATACGTGTCAAACATTTCCACTAGACGAGGCAAAGTTGTACTGGTCAGCTGAGAAAAACAAAAAACAAAAACACAAATCCCACCACCCCACCCCCACCCAAAAAAACCCAAGAGATCATCTGCATAAGAAGCAACCTTGTGATAGGTAGTGTTCCAGGTGAACCCCTTAATATTGGGGTCACCCCTCCCATCCTCAAATAGGGGTTCCAACGACAACGCAAACAGCATCGTGGATAAAGGGCACCCTTATGTAGCTCAAAGGCTCCTGTGAGGGCACCATTCACTCTCATTTCAGAATACTACTGATGACTCTGGTAACACTACCATGACCAGATGAGAAATACATTGCAGGATTCAAGGGGACCTTAAAAATCGATGCCCAGAATCAACAAGCCTTCAGTGAAGGCAGACAACTTATGAAGGATTGATCGTTCATGGTGTCTAGCCCTTTTAACTATTATTTCGCATCCAGAAATATAGCTACACCAGCCTTTCGAGCCATCGAATGATTACTGTAAGAGGTATTAGGGTAGTGTTTAGTCCTCAGAGTATAAAGGTACTTCGTTGAAGAAGGCTATACTCCCCCAGCAGTATACACAAGGCAAATGTATAATTCCCAACCTAGTCACCCTCCTAACCAAACATGGCACCAGTGAATACAATATAGAAACAGGAATATACAAATACACATCCCACCGTAGAGCTGAGAGTGAACCAATATCAATAAAGGCCTATGCAAAAGCTTCAGTATCAGGTGTTCCAAGACCCCCACCCAAAGCAGCCCAGTGTATCCCCCACACGTGGACATCCTACACCCTCAGGCAACAGTGGGGCAAAGACGGCTTTCCCTCTATCAGTGCATCTGAACTTCAGTGACAGCAATGGGTGATAATGCAGGACAGGCCCACATAAAGGCAACAAAATCAAGTGAAAAATCAGCCCAGCATGCCAATCCCCACCCCAACGTCACAACCGGAGTCCCAGAGTTTTCTAGGAGTGGTAGTACAACAAAGGAGGACATCTAGTAGCCCAACGGAGTCCTGCTCACATTTAGCAGACGTGACCAATGAAGGAAGGTGACCTGGGCACCATTTTGGAGTCATGCGCATCGGATGAAGGCTCCAGCAGGTTTGGAGGAAGTCTTCTATAGGTTCAATATAAGAGGTTGGGGCTGCATCCCTCGGGCTCTCTGGGCACCTAGTTTGCCCCATAAGATGTGGTAATGTGACGTTAGGAGCACTTTTAGGAGCTTAGTGGTTCGAAGCTCAGGACCTCAACAGCCATACCGGTCGGAGTCCAAACCATGCCTCATATTCTGAGAAATTTTAGATGACTTACTAATAGTTTTTTTTTTTTTTTTTTTTAAATTGTTAAATCTTTCAAATTTTTATCTCAAATTTTAAAAACAGATACAGAAATACAAAAGCAATAATTTAGACACATGCTGAAAAGCGAGATAAGGCACTTTTCCTAATACTATCGAATACAATTCTCTTAGATCAACGTATTATATATAAAGATTATATATAAACTAGTCTCTTCAACTTTCTTCTCGCTTCTCTCTTCTTCCTTTTCTCCTCTTCTTCTTGATACAAATGGTTAAAAATACTGTGGTATTCATAAGGTTAGATGTATTGAAAAAGAGTTGCCAACATGTATGACATTTAAAGTCTAAATCTTGTGAATATCCATACATACACAATAAAATATCACAGTAGACATAAAAAAAAAAAAAAAAAAAACCTCTCTTGATCCTGGAAATTCGGAGATGAGGGGAAGAGGTGGGTAAAAGGCAATATTCTCTTGTTTGATTATACAGACTTTATTAAATTTATTGAATCTTCCCAGAAGCGATTAGGTCTTAATTTTTTATTGATATTTGTCAGGATATAATTTTCCATCTTTAGTTGCGGATTTATTTGGTGTCTTATCAGGCACCCAGATTCCTGAAAAGTCTACAATTTTTACTTCTCTTACTGCAAACTGTTTTATTTAGAATTTCTTACCTCCTGCTCTGTTAATATGATTACCATCTGGCTGGTATTTTACCAAAACAGTATCTGTGTTTAAGTGTATCCAGAGTTTTCATAAGTATTTGTATGTATCTGTATGTGTTTTGGACTTACACATTTGTGTTCATGTGATTATTTAAATAAAAGGTGTCTGTGGTTATATATTAATGTGGACATTGTGTTATTGTAAAATATGCCTATGTCACTTTTTATTGCTCACCTTTTGGATGTGTATATGTATGTGTATATGTATGTGTGTATACACACACACACACACACACACACACACACACACACAATCACACATCCAAAAGGTGGGCAACACAAAGTGACTAGCATATTTTACAATAATAAAAGTTACACACAGACATACACCACAACTCCAAATCTACACAAGTCTCCACACCTCTATCACACACATGCAGCTCTTAACATAATTACTATCTCATACAAAGCCCTCCTACACTGCTGCAAGTACACATATGTAGCCAATACACACATCCTATCACACACACACATCCTATCACACACACATCCTATCACACACACATGCCTTCAGGGCAGAGCAAAGCACCGGAAAAAGGGAACAAGTAACCTGTGACAAAAAAAAAATCAAGTATCTAGGACACGTTTTCAAACTTGTTGTGGCTTATATTAAAATGTAACAAGCTTATGGTTATCTTCTCATGGTGCAAATGTGGCCCAATAAGGGGCAGCCAAATCTTCTACTGAATAATTAACAAAACTGCACCATTTAAATCACAGTTGTTTTGAGAAACAGACTCTTTGACTTTAAAAGCACAGCAACATCAGCGCACAATCAAAATGTCCATTTCAGTAGTGACACCAGCACATAGTAAGATCTGCATACAAATGAATCACAAAATGTTATAATGTAAACACAAGCCTGTTCTAGAGACATAAAAGATCTTTTCAACACAGAAACACAAACACACACACACACACACACTTGTAACTTTGTATACTTTTAGTCTAGTACAGGGGACCTCAAACTCCGGCCCCTCAGATGTTGCTGAACTACAACTCCCATGATTCTATGAATTACATAGCCAGAGAATCATGGGAGTTGTAGTTCAGCAACATCTGGGGGGCCAGAGTTTGAGGACCCCTGGTCTACTATAATACACTTAACAGTAAAGGTGTATCAAAATAAAATAAAAATGACTGCATCAATTAAACACAACTGAGGATTTTCTTTTTATGTTACTGCCAGGGTGCAAGGAATATTATTATTAAATTGGAGGGGGATAAAAAAAAAAAAAAAAGCATAAAAAGCAGTTGCTTGATCCACACTCCTATAAAGAATTTCTGTTATATAAACTATATATGGATACAAAGCTTTCAAATCAATTGCTGATCTGTATGAGGAACAAAATAAATCAACAAGGCATAGACTGAAGCAAATCCAGGTTTCTGTGCCAAGCAATGCAGCAGGGAAAATGGTTTTTAGTAGTGGATTAGGGGAAGCGGCTGGTTTGCAGGCTGAACGCTCTCCTGGAGAGACTTGTTAGAAAGCCAGAGTAAGGCAGATGGAAAATGATGCAATCTAAGCTGTAATGGCCTTCCACCAACACAGGGATAGACTAATTTTTCTTCCATTATTAGGTACAAAGGATCATCTTTTACAAATCACAGTCACAAATTATAAAGTAGAATAAAACTATTCTAGCTGACAAAATAAAAAAAAAATTAAAAAAAAATCTTACAGCATGTCTAGAAATATGAAATAGCCTTAGATTTAATCTTCATGAGAAAATATTTTTAAGTAGTTCAAATGTCTTTTAACCTTCAAATAAAAGATTACGTTTATATAGATATTTACCGTTTACATAATCACTTTTCCATTGTAGTGGTTAAGGTTCCCTTGCGCCTTCCCTGTGTAATTTGTCAACCCGGTTTAGAATGGTGTGACAATTTCCCTGGATCCTGCTGGGCACCTGAGGCTCCAGCACTTTCTTCCAGATTCTCCTGATGAGAGGTTAGCTCCAGTGAGCCAAGCATACTACGCTAATTGCCTAAAAGTATCACCTGACTGGTTTGATCAGTATTTTTATTTGCCTTGGTGATGCAGGAGAAGAAAAAAAACAAAAAACATTTATTTCTAACTTTGGAGTTTTCCCGTTAACTTATTTATATACATACACACAAAGGATATAAAAAGAAAATTACCATATGTCCCTCAAAAACAATTTATAATATTTTCGGAGCACTAACATTATAGTACAAAAAAAAAAAAATGAATAACAAAAGTTCTAAAAATAGTGTCAGTAATTAATACACACACAGAAACTAGAAAAGAAGATATTTTGTCACCATACGGTTAATATCTTAAACCTACTCCCTTATATGTTTGAGTACAAAACAATAACAAGACATTTGCTATTTGCAGACCCTCAGGATATCTTGCTTCGGTTAAGAGTACCCTGTAGCAATGACAGACCAAGAGAATTTGAGGTGGCTCTTTGACATTAAAAAGATTGGGATATTTTCCTCAACGGGGACTCCTGGATCGCTGGTGATTCTGCGTGGGAGTGAATAGTCTTCATCTCTGGCAGGTACAGATCAATTTAGTCGCTCCTTCCAGTCTGAGCACTCCATAAATCTGACCACAGGCTGGGGATCCTGATGGCTGCACTCTGAGTCATTCGTGAGCACTGGGATCATGAGGGAGAGCTAAATAGTGCATCCGACAGAGGTGTAGGCCTCATACTCCCTGCCCCTTTTCCACTTCAGGGAGTGCCCCCTCAGCGGGGTTAATAAAAATAAAACAGCAGCAGAAAGGAAATGGTTTATGTCCTATTAGTATCTTTTTTTTGTCTCATTATGTCATTTTTAAATTCCTTTAAAATGGTCCATGCATTCATTCATCTTACATTAATCCTTTGCTTACTGAACCAACAGAAAACACAAATAATATTGAAAATCACCATCATAAAACATACGTTAATGTTTTCATTATGTGATGCACCATGTGAAGGAATTGAAACAGTTAAAGGACCACTCTAGGCACCCAGACCACTTCAGCTTAATGAAGTGGTCTGGGTGCCAGGTCCAGCTAGGGTTAACCCATTTTTTAATAAACATAGCAGTTTCAGAGAAACTGCTATGTTTATGTCACATATTCATCCGCTTATAGAAATGTGGTTAATGACATTTACTGTCCACACAGGAAAAGTTGTGCCGAGCAGCAACCTAATCCACAGAAGGGTTAATGCTGAGCAGTAATTGTGCAAATGAAACCTGGTGTCATGTATTCATCCGCTTAGAGAAATGTGGTTAATGACATTTACTGTCCATACAGGAAAAGTTGTGCCGAGCAGCAACCTAATCCACAGAAGGGTTAATGCTGAGCAGCAATTATGCAAATGAAACCTGGTAACTGACTTTGGGGTCAAAGGCCGGTTACAGCCTATCAGAACTAAAGGAGGGGTATTTAGGCCCAGTTCTAAGCCTGCTCAGTGCCCTGTCGTGGTTTCCTTGTGGTTGTCTGAGAGCGCGTTCCTGTTTATAGTTTTCTACCTGGTTTTTGACTTTGGCTTTGTTTATTGACTTCTCTATATTCTGGTATCCTGACTCCTGGCTTTCCTCATCGCTGTGTCCCTTTCTGTGTTCCCTGATCTCGGCTAGTATTTTTGACTATTCTTTGTACGTTAAATCCGGCCATTCTAAGGACCGGTAATACGTTACTTATTTGTCATCCGTGCTGTACAGTTCTATGTGCTGGATCAAACAGTAATCCGGACAGTTTATTAATGGGTTAAGCCTTCCCCCTATTCCCTCTAGTGGCTGTCTCATTGACAGCCACTAGAGGCGCTTGCGTGCTTCTCACTGTGAAAATCACAGTGAGAGCACGCAAGCGTCCATAGGAAAGCATTGTAAATGCTTTCCTATGCGACGGCTGAATGCGCGCGCAGCTCTTGCCGCGCGTGCGCATTCAGCCCAGGAGGAGGAGAGGAGGCAGAGAGCTCCCGCCCAGCGCTGGAAAAAGGTAAGTTTTTAACCCTTTCCCCTTTCCAGAGCCGGGCGGGAGGGGGACCCTGAGGGTGGGGGCACCCTCAGGGCACTATAGTGCCAGGAAAACGAGTATGTTTTCCTGGCACTATAGTGGTCCTTTAATCTGTTAGTATTGTAGAAATGAATTATTTGTAAATGTAGTAGCAAGATCTTTTCAGAACTGCTTGCAAAACATAACTGAAAGGAAGTCACAAGCTATGACAGTTTCTATGTATCAGGAGATGCTTAACCACAATGTATATGCGATATTTTGTAAGATTAGATTATTGAAGGAAAGACACTGAAGACTTAAAGCATAAGGAGAAATTAATTGATCCAAAGAAATTTAGAAAAATACAAAGGATGTTGAAACACCATGTTGAAAACATAGAGAATAGATTGTAATCAAAGAAGGAGAAATTAATATAGAGAAGAAATTTTAAGTTAAAAGAAATCACGTATATGTTAGCAATGTAATTCACTAATAAGAAATATGCAAGGAAACGAGATGAAATTATGTATGATACACTAAATTTTTGAGGAGAAAGTGGTACACTTAGAAATACAAATTGCACATTAGTTATTCACAAGGATTAGAAACCTAAAAAATTATAATCCTGTAAAAAATGTAAAATTTTTTTTTTTTTTTGGCACTTAACAAAATAGGGGAAAGCAGTAAATTTAATGAGGCACAATATAATTACAATGGAGAGAAAAGCACAAATAAGGGTGCGCCTAAGACAAGTAGAATGAATGTATAAAAATATGTATCAGAGAGTCCAAGCAGCGATACCTAGAAAGTCCGGATATAAATAATCCACATATGCAGGAGGTAGTCCTAGTGCTACATAAAATGGTATGTGAAGTCCCAGATGTATATCCGCAGCTTCAAAATGGATATGTGAAGAAAACAGAAGACAAGGGAAACTCCAATGGTATAGTATGAACGGTAAATAATATTGTATATAGAATAGTAGAACTACTCACAATATTCAGAGCTTAAATCCAGCTCTGGTGTAAATGGCACGTAGTGGAATAATCCCCACTCAAGGATATACGGTGCTCCTCTCTTGTTCTTTAGCAGAGTACTTTGGTGGAGTAGTCCAGCTCGAGGTAAAAAAATAAAATATAGTGCTCACTGTATAGTTGATAAAATGTAAAAACAGAATAAAATATACTCACAGTATATAGAGCAGACGTACTGCTCGGTGGATGGCGTATGGGTGGTATAATCCCCACCTTAGGATTCTTGGTACTCCAATATACGCGTTTCGCCACAATAGGCTTCATCAAGTAGAAACTTATAAAAAGGGCTCTTTTTATAAGTTTCTACTTGATGAAGCCTATTGTGGCGAAACGCGTATAGGAACTTTTTATATAATCTAAGTGCTAATAAAGGAATATTTGGCTATTATACATTTGGTTGCCACATTCCTCTTTCCACCTTAGTATTATATTACCTTCTTTTAGTATAATTTTATTATTTTACTATTTGCAAGTTTATTTTATTCAGACCTGACCACTACTACCTTTTTGTCCATATTGGAGTACCAAGAATCCTAAAGTGGGGATTATACCACCCATACGCCATTCACCGAGCAGTACGTCTGCTCTATATACCGTGAGTATATTTTATTCACTCTAATTAATGTTTATCTGCCTAACAAAAACCCCATATGCCTATTGAGAAAAGTATTAAATAAGGTTGAGAAAGTAGGAGTAGGAATAAAGATATATGCAGGGGACTTTAATAGTATACAAGACCCCCCATTAGACAAGTTCTCTGAAAAACAAACTATTTGGGACGAACAAGTTCTAAAAAACGCAAGGACTTTTAATAACTTGATGAAAAGAGAAGGTCTATTTGACATATGGAGACTTAACAATCCTGCAGTGAAAGAATTTACGTTTTACTCCTGGCCCCATAATTCGTACTCGTGAATAGATCTTATATTTGGAGATTTAAAATTAATAGATATAACATTTAAAATAGAAATCAAACCAGTAATATGGTCAGACCATGATAGTGTGTGCCTGGAACTAAACAGTAATAGATTAAAGAGCAGTAAGAATATAACCTGGAGGTTAGATGAATCATTATTATTAAATAAGGAATATAAAGACTATATAGATAAAATGACCATTTGTTATTTTGAAGAAAATAATAATGGACAAGTGGAGAATGATACTTTATGGTGCTCATTTAAAGCAGTAATAAGGGGACATTGTATAATGCTCAATAAATTAAAGAAAGAAAAAAAAAGGCGCAAACGTACAAGATCTTTACATTGAACTATATAATTTAAATAAGAAAAACAATGCAAACCCAACCAAGGACAATCAGTTAAAAATAGAGAATATTAAATCGGAGATACAGGAAAAAACTTACGAAAAAATCAGAACAAATATGCATAAACTTAAAATTAAATATCATAAATCTAATAGAGCTGATAAAATAATGTCCAATATGCTGAAAAAAAGAAATACAACAATACAAGGTTGATAAAATAATAACTAATGATACCATCTCCCTTCTCCCAGAACAGATAGGGAAAGCATTTAATGAGTATTATGCCAACTTATATAGTCTTTCAGTAACTACTCCTTCAGAAATAATAAAAAATTATATTAAATCAGCAAAATTGAATAAAATAACAGAAACACAAGTAAATAAGCTAAATAAAGAGATCACGGAAGAAGAGATCAATATAACAATAGATAGATTAGAAACTCATAAAATGCCAGGTCCGGACGGTTTTGGAAATAAATTCTACAAAACAATGAAACTTAATTTGATAGGCCACCTAAAAAATACTTTTAGTACTGCAGTTAAAAAGGGCAGATTCCCAGACGAAATGCTTAAAGCAAACATTCTACCTATATTAAAACCAGGGAAAGATCCAACTAAAGTTCAGAGATATCGCCCAATATCACTAATAAATGTAGATATTAAGATATTTTCTATAGCTAGCAGATTAAAAGAAGTTATGAAACAGCTAATCCATCCTGATCAAACAGGTTTTGTTCCAGACAGAATGTCAAGCAATAATATTAGACGCTTGATAGATGCACTACATATATCACAACGAAAAGAAAGTCCCATGCTGATCCTGTCTTTAGACGCTGAAAAAGCCTTTGACAGGGTCAGCTGGGACTTTATGAAGTTTAGCTTAGAAGAACTAGGCATACAGGGATGGTTGCTTAATGCAATTTTAGCTTTATATAAAGATCCAAAGGCGAGAACAATTGGCCCTGGCATATGCTCAGACTGGTTCAAATTGAACAATGGGACCAGACAAGGCTGTCCTCTGTCCCCTTTATTGTTTATATTAAACACTAGAGGTTCTAGCTAACAGAATTAGAAACAACGAAAATATTAAGTGATTCATAGCAAAACAGAAAGAACTGAAAATATCTCTCTATGCTGATGATACTATTCTATTTTTAAGCAATTCGTCAACATCAATATCAAATGCAATGTCAGAAATTGAGATATACAGTGCAGTATCAAATTACAAATTAAATAAAACAAGATCAATTGCTATATATATCAATATGTCAAATCAAGAAATAGATTCCTATCAAGAAACATATGGCTTTATTAAAGCTAAAACTTTTTATATCTAGGAATTAAAATTTGCAGAAATGTAGAAAGCACTATGCGAATAAACTTTATGGATCTCCTAAAAGAAACTAATAAGAATTTGAAAGAATGGAGAAAATTAGAAGTATCTTGGGGAGGAAGAATAAATATTCTGAAATCATACGTTTTGCCAAAATGGATCTATATGTTTAGAATGCTCCCATTAGAAATCCCGAATGCATGGCTGACAATGATCAACAAGGCCTTTTCTAATTTTGTATGGCGAGGGAAAAAACCCAGAATTAAAAATGGAGTACTAGCAAGAGGAATAAAGAAGGGAGGCTTAGGATATCCAAATATAAGAAAATATTATGAAGCAGGGATTATTACGCATGTCATGGCTAGTCAGATAAAACAAAATAAAGAGGAAGTATAGTGGTGGTCAGAATTAGAATCTAGCCAATTAAGAGATACCCTAGAGTTAGTCTGGAATACAAAAAAATGCAATCTATCCAGATCATACATTTTAGGACAGATCACTCCAATATGGCAAAAAATAAGGGAAAAAAATTGATTTGGTAAATAAAATATTTGATTTTCAAAATTTAGATATAATAGAACTAAACATGGAGAGTATTTCCTTAAAACTATGGAAAGAAAAAGGAATAAATACTTATAGATCTGACCAAAGAGGGTAAAATCAAACCTTATAAAAACGTTGGTAGAGGAGTTTAAGATCTCTGCTAAAGATGTATATACCTATTTTAGAGAAAAACATTATTTGGAGAAAGTTGAGTTAGTAAAAGAGGGTAAGATGTATGATATATTAAAATCAATCTTATACCAGAATAAAACAAAGCAGCTGTTCTCTAGATGTGTTAGAATGTTGGACCCAATGGATGATTCTGTCCTTCCCAGTGCTATTAAAAAATGGAATACTGAATTAAAAATAAATATAGAATTAACTGAATGGTTATCTACCCTACAAAAAAAATAAAAAAAAATAAATAAAAAAATAAATAAATATGTCCACTGCTTTGTATTGATAGAAACACATTTCAAGTTGGCTAATCAATGGTATATGACGCCAACGAAAATAGCTAAATTTGATACATCTATGGATATAAAGTGTTGGAAATGTAGAGAGAAAAAAGGAAATTATATCCACATGTGGTGGTCATGTAAACAAGTGATTGTTGTATGGCAGTGGGCTCAATTTATCATCCATACACTGTGCGCTGTTAAAATATTTCTAAAACCTGAAATAATGCTATTACACTACCAATGGCCAAAATTAAATAAATCAATTCCTAATTATTCATTGTTTAATGGCCTGTAAAATAATAATAGCAAGAAATTGGAAGGGAGATACCCCTTTTAACATCAAATTAATAACAATACCGTTGGTTTACCAACTTAAAATGGAGAAGGATCATTGCAAGCTTCTGAATGATAATTTGAGCCTATGGGAAAATTGGGAAATTTTTTTTTACTACAAATGTAATATTAATATCATTTGAAATGAGATAGAGAAGTTGGAAGTCTGTAGAACTCTCGTGGGGGGGTGGGTTTTTTGTTTTTTTTGTCCTTTTTGTCTTTGTGTTTATGTGTATGAATTTGAATGTTTTGAAATACTTTTTTGTATAATGTAATTATGGTGATAAATTTGACAAAAAAAGAATAAAAAAAAAAAAAAAGATTATTGAATGTAACAGCAAAAACTACTCCCTCTTTTATGTATCTTGTGTAACTTTCTGTAACCAATGTTCGTGACAAATATCGTATAAGTACAGAGCATTTTGAATACATTGTCAGAAGACTTTTGGAAAGCAATCTTGTGTCTTTCGTTATTCTGCTTCCATAATTCTTCCCTGAGCTCAGGTGACAATCGAGGGTTGGAGAACCGTGACCAGAAGGGATCGAGTCATCAGTTTAGCCTTTCACCATGTTCTTTTGAAATTGTATTAAAGATTTTAGCAAAGTATATCAAAATCCAAGTCAGTCCAGACACAACAAGGATACACAATGCACATTATTAATGGAAAATGTTTCAATTATAGTCATGTCTAGATCTATTATTATTATTATTATTATTACGAAGTCTGCAAAGTGGCAGTTCCCTCTTATTTCAACAATTTTTCTTTCTAGAGAAGCACTAGAAAAATAAACTTTATTGGATCATACGGATATAGAAGGATTGAAGGCCCTGCTCTTGTATACTTGAAGTCTGAAGCCATGGGTGCTGTTTACAGAAGATGCAGGATAGTACTTGTGGAATAATAGAGGGAAGACTAAATTGAGGGAGATGGCGTGGTAAATGTGAATTACGCAATACATTAATTGAAATTGTTCAATAATCTATGTGACAGGTTATTAAACTCAGAGTAGGTGCTTATCTAAAGAGGGACAGTTTGATTGTATTTTTTGGGGAGGGGGAAGGGGGGCTAGATGCATGGCTGCTGTAAGAAATTTTAGGCGACTTACCAATACCAATTCATGCAACTAAATATAATTTAGAACAAGAACAACGTATCGCTACACAGACTGTTCTCTAAATGCATTTGTTGTAATTTAAATACACATTGCTGTGAGTATAATTTCTCTGGAGCCTTCTTATACCCTCTGACAAACTAATAATATGGAATCATAGAAAAGCAGCACAAACAGAAAAAAAAATTAAAAAAAATAGAGGGATTTGGGCCCAAAACAGGGACAGTCCCTCTTAAATAGAGACACATAACATTTATAGACGGTATTAACCTTTGGGGAATAGATTAAAGAGAGCTTAGGCACTAAAGCTACTTCGTTGTATAGAGGTTATTCTACGATTTGTGCAGCTCTGCCCACAACTACACATCCTGTCAACCATACAAGCATTCTACACACTTTCTTAAAAGACATCAATTTCAAAGCAATCTTATATTAAATGTCAGTACACAGAGTGTTTTCTTTAGGACTTGCATGGAGGATAATGGCAATCTGTATCTCATTCTGTCACAATTACAACACTGAGATGCATTCACAGTTTGTTTTTTAAACTACTTGTGTGAAATATATATGTGTTAAGACTTTGGCCTGTAGTTGTGGGAGGGGCTTGATTTCCCTATAAAAGGGCTGCCAAAACTCTCTCACCTTACCATTGATGGTCTGGCGAGTCTGAGAGGATTACGTCCGGTTCAGTCTACCATTTTTCTTGTACCTGTGTTCCCACGTGGTCTCCTGGTTCTTCGCTACCTAACCGCTTCCAAAATCCCATCGCTCCACAGCCTCCCGCCTGCGTCTGAGCAGCCCGTTCTCAGTACAGCCAATAGGTCTAAAACTGTAAGTCTAACAGCAGGGGTTCTGTTCGTTACAATTTTGCGTTCGGTTAAATCACACGTACTTATTACATACACGCCGTTCATTTAAAAATAACTACCATACACATGTTAAAAATAACCAGCATAAGCGCAATTACACGAATGCGACCATTCGTTTCACTATATTCCAGCAATAGGTTTCGGTTGTTTCATAGACCAAGTTAATAAAAACAAAAAACTCTCGAATGATTAGTTTCTACAATGTATTGCTTTTATTTGTTCGGCGGTAATATCCTGGCATAAGTTCAACCGATTAGCATAATCATAAGAATATGCCCCTATGGGTAACAAAGGATATTGCAGGCATTAAAGGAAAACTCCAGTGCCAGGAAAACAATCCGCTTTCCTGGCACTGCAGGTACCCTCTCCCTCCCATCCCAGGTAGCTGAAGGGGTGAAAACCCCTACATGTCACTTACCTGAGACCCGGCCGATGTCCCTCGGGGGTGGTTTTGGGTCGGCGTCGCTCCTCCCAGTAATCACGTCAGCCGGTGGGCAAGACTGATCCCGCCCGCTGGCTGAGGAAACTTAATGCGCAGGTGCGGCAATGCTGCACACGCGCATTAGGTATCCCCATAGGAAAGCATTTTCAATGCTTTCCTATGGAGAATGGAGCGACACTGGAGGTCCTCACACCACGTGAGGACGTCCAGCGACGCTATAGCAAAGAAAATCTTTGCTATGAATCAGGAAGTGCCCACTAGTGGCTGTCTAGTAGACTGTCACTAGAGGTGGAGTTAACCCTGCAATGTAATTATTGCAGTTTATAAAAAACTGCAATAATTACAGTTGCAGGGTTAAGAGTAGTGGGAGTTGGCACCCAGACCACTCCAATGGGCAGAAGTGGTCTGGGTGCCTGGAGTGTCCCTTTAAGTTATGTTCATGAATTAGGCTAAATTACAGGTGATGAAAGACTTCGTTATTATAGCTGATATTGTCCTGATATTATTTCCCACAGGTTAATTTCGGATATTTACGTGTATACGGATATAACAACGTTTGAATTTCTGACGACTGTTTCAAAAAAATGCTAATTGTCTTTTAAGTTGGTTGGAAATTTAATTAACAGTTTCTATTCTAATGGCTAGGCCATGGGTCGTCAACCTGGTCCCTACCGCCCACTAGTGGGCGTTTTAGGATTCCAGGTGGGCGGTAGGGATTTCTGAGGCTAAATCCTCTTTTTAAGAGGATTTCTCCTTTTGGGCGGGCGCGAGCGGCTCTGCATGCGCAAGTCTTCAGTGACCGGCAGGAGGAAGCGCTCCCTCCTGCCAGGCCACCTTCTGGACCCCCCGGCATGGCAGCGTTCTAATCAGTCGCGGCGAGGGAGCTCTAACCTCTCTGCTCTGCTCCCTCGCGCGATGTTTGCTGATGCCGCGGGAGCCGGAATATGATGTCATATTCCGGCTCCCGGCATCCGTAGACAGTCCGCGAGGGAGCAGAGCAGAGAGGTTAGAGCTCCCTCGCTGCGTCTGATTAGCCGCCCGCCTAAGTGAAGCCCCACTGGACCCCAGGGACAGATCCACACCAGCTCTCCAGGTAGGGAGGCTGGGTGGATATTTAATATTAATAATTTGTGTGTATATGTGTTTGTCTCTAAGTGTATGTGTGTGTGTGTCTGTAAGTGTATGTGTGTGTGTGTGTGTGTGTGTGTCTGTAAGTGTATGTGTGTGTGTGTCTGTAAGTGTATGTGTGTGTCTGTGTGTGTCTGTCTGTGTGTATGTGTGAGTGTCTGTAAGTGCATGTGTGAGTATGTGTATATTTGTGTGTATGTGTTTCAATGTGAGTGTGTGTGTGTATGTGTTTGTCTGTGAGCAGAGTACTTGTAGAATAGAAGAAAGAAGGTGCAGAGTACTTGTAGAATAGAAGAAAGAAGGTGCAGAGTACTTGTAGAATAGGAGAAAGAAGGAGTAGAGTACTTCTAGTATAGGGGAAAGAAGGAGTAGAGTACTTCTAGTATAGAGGAAAGAAGGAGTAGAGTACTTGTAAAAAAGGAGAAGGAAAGAAAAGGAAAAGGAGAGAATTGTTGTTGACTAATAATAGTAAGTGGGCTACCTAGCTCAGCCTTCCTACTGGGCATTGCTATAAGGAAGGTTAAAAAATAGAAAAAAGGGGAAAAAGGTGGGAAGGGGAATTGAGGAGGGAGAGGAGGGGAGCTGACGCACAGATGAGAAATCATTTTATGAGCAAACAAAGAAGTCTTCCGATTATCACTGAAAGAGGAGACCTTCGTTTGTTCCTTATGAAAATCGAACCAGATATCAAATATTTAGTCTCGCAGCATCAACCTCAAGGATCTCATTAATCACTAGTAAAGGTAAGCTCAATTTACTTTATTGCTTCCTCATTAAACTTTATAAAGTTAAAAACATTATAAACATGCATAAAGTAGAAATAAAAAGATAAATGTACGTTCATTTATGTATTTTTTAAAACACCCTCCTTTCTAAAAAATATTCCGCGCTTGCGCGAAAACTGGTGGGCGGTAAGGAAATTTTTCCATCAAGAAAGATGCATTAGTGGGCGGTAAGTGGAAAAAGGTTGACTACCACTGGGCTAGGCTATATGTTTACACTTATTAGGCATGTAACATTTTACTTTCCTTAGGTACCTGAATTCACAGACTGTTGCTTTTCAAGCACAACAAACCAGTCATCGTCCTTTTCATCTTACTATCGTCTTCATAGTGTCTGGTAGGTTCCTTTTAATTTCCGGGCCCACGATCTGGTCAGCTAAACCTATACGCACAGATACTCATATCATGTTCATATCTGTAGGTCGCAGCACGTATCTACTGCCACTGGCTAATTCATAACTCCACATTACACCTCGTCTTGACTCAACTTATCAGGTACGACACTAGAACCCAGTACCTTTCTAGTTTTAGAGTGGTACTTGTTTTCAGGGTTTTAGACTGCCCAAATAGGAGATGCTTTCCGGTCTTAATCCATAGGCTAGTGGTTCCGCGAGGCCAACACACATCCTCATACTCGGAGGTATATGCTCCTCGGGCCAAATCATAACTTGATGCCTTGCATGGTCGCAAAGAGAGGGCCTCCAATGTCACTCCCATTCTATCTTATGCTTTAGTTTATCACCGAGAGACCAACATATCGCCACAATGTTTCGGTGGCCTCATATTTCCCCTCGGACCAACGCATAGGTAGAGCCTCTCATGCCGCTTGGCAATTAGCAGGGACTCATCTGTACCATCCACTTCATCATAGGATAATGATTAAGTTGCTTTATATATTTTCAGTTATGTCTCAAGTTCCTGATATCCCTGAAGAGCAGTCACTGCCCAGCATACCCACTAAGCCCGGTACTCCAGGCCAAGGAGCTGATGTAAATAGTCCTTCTTCCCTGAGATCATGGACTCTCACATCTCACAGCAGAATTACGAAGGCAATGCATCCCTTTCCCAGACTAGGGGCAGACTACACACCATAACTATTATAAAATATTTTACCAGGAAAGAGACATTGAGATTGCTCTCGTTTTCAAGTATGTCCTGGGTCCACAAAACATTGCATTGATACATTAGGGCACAATAAAATACAAAAACAATATTAATAAACAATATATACAAAATTTAACATAGAACATATAGGAAATATATAAATCAACCACGACAGATGCATTCTATTTTGAGGTATGTAGAGAGGGATCTCTTAAAGGACTTTAGGCTTGGGGAACTTTTTAAAGTGTGCGGGAGGTCATTCCATAATTGTTGTGCTCTGAGGTAGACTAAATAAAGTGCTGGCACTGGATCGGAGGTTATAGGAGAGGGTAACAGCCGGGGAGAGCATTCTGTTTAGGTAGGGTGGGAGCTTCCCAGAAAAGCTCTTAAACACAAGGCTGGAAATATGAAGGGTGCGTCTGGATTCCAGCGACAGCCGGTTTAGTTATTTTAGCATATCACAATGGTGGGTCCTGTAATTACATTCTAGCACAAATTGGCAGAACGAGTTATACAAATGTATTAAGTTTATTAAGGAGTGTTTGTGGTGCAGGTGCATATACTACATCCCAATAATCAATGATTGGCATCAGCATTTGCTGTACAATCTTTTCCTTGACTATAGGGCTTAGGCAGGATTTGTTTCTGTACAGGGCACCTAGTTTTGGATAAAGTTTAGATGCAAGTTTTTCTTTGTGGAGGCCAAAAGATAGATTGGGGTGTAACAACATACCCAAGTATTTGAAAGAGTGGACTGCAATCAGTGTGTTATTTGAATTTGTTTTGATGCATAGATGGGAATTTTGTAGTTTAGGTACTGTTCCAAAGATCATTGTGACAGTTTTGTCAGTGTTTAGGAAGAGTTTGTTTTTTGTGATCTACTTTTCTCAAGTTGCGTTAGATTGGACTTGCTTGCATAGATTACTTTGTCTTAGTTGGATGCATTTTTCTAATATTTTTGACAATACTGGGAGCAATGATATTGGGCGATAGTTAGAAACCAAAAGTAGTGTCACCACATTTATGGATAGGCACTACTCTTGCATCTTCCAAAGTTTGGGTATGAATCCAGAGACCAAGAATTTGTTAATTAGGGTTGTGACAGGTTTAGCAATTGCCAGCGCACTGAGCTTCAACAGCATTGCTGGGATTTGATCAGGTCCAGACTGGTTTTTCATTTTTAGATTATTAAAGTGTTTCTTAATGACAGTAATAGGTACAGGTCTAAAATTGAAATGGTCTATATTGGGTCTTTGCAAATTTAGTGGGGCATGATCCACATTTGTAGTTTCAGGATGCATGTCATTTATTAGCTTAGCAATCAGGGTAGTAGAGCATCCAACAAAATAATTGTTAAAGGCATTTGCTACATCTAAGGGAAGTTGCAGGGTTTGGTTATCCCCTTTGACAGTGGAGGGTTGGGAGTGGATTGGGGGAGTTTGTAATTTATTTATGACTTTCCAAAAGTTTCTAAGGTTTGATATGTTATTGTTAAAGGACCACTATAGTGCCAGGAAAACATACTCATTTTCCTGGCACTATAGTGCCCTGAGGGTGGCCCCACCCTCAGGGTCCCCCTCCCGCCAGTCTGGATGGAGAGGAAAGGGGTTAATCTTACCTTTTCTTCAGCGCCGGGCGGGGAGATCTCCTCCTCCTCTCCGCCTCCGATCCTCCTCTTCGGCTGAATGTGCATGCGCGGCAGGAGCTGCGCGCGCATTCAGCCAGTCTCATAGGAAAGCATTTACAATGCTTTCCTATGGACGCTGGCGTCTTCTCACTGTGATTTTCACAGTGAGAAGCACGCAAACGCCTCTAGCGGCTGTCAATGAGACAGCCACCAGAGGCTTTAGAGGCTGGATTAACCCATTTATAAACATAGCAGTTTCACAAAAAACTGCTAGGTTTATAAAAAAAAAAAAAAAAAAAAAAAGGGGTTAATCCTAGAGGGACCTGGCACCCAGACCACTTCATTAAGCTGAAGTGGTCTGGGTGCCTAGAGTGGTCCTTTAAGATCTTCACAGATATATCGGGCTTTGGACAATTTTGTTTGTTTTGTGCATATATTTCGCCATTGTCTATATGCACAGTGATCGTTCATAGAGCCAGTACACTTGAACTTTGACCACAATGAATCACGAAACTGGTACATTTGGATGAGGTCAGCTGTGATCCAATTCATTTGTGCTCCTTTTAGGCTCACCTTACGCAGCGGGGCATGCAGATTCCAAACTTGTAGGAGTTCAGACAGAAAGAATTCAACTGCACAGTCTAGTTCTGGGTAAAGTTTAATCTGTGCCATAACTATAACATGTTACTGTGGTGGTTATGATGCTATTAAAGTTTTGGGTGCCATCCCACCGTTGTTGGTCAAACTGTTCATGAGCATCTCATCAAGACCAAGGTTCCCAAGACACTACTAGTCTAGCCCCACTTTCTGAAAAATATTCACTTCTACATTGTCAATATTAATTCCAACTATATTTTGATGGCATTGATTTGCTGATTATGTCGGACTATGGATGGGGCCAGACAGAAAGGGTTTTGGTCAAAAGTTCTAAAACGGTTTGACTAAACTTAATAGTACCATAGCCACTTCACAAAATATGCATTGGTTATTTGGACTGCCCCTTTAAAAAAAATTAAAAAAAAATAATAATTACTATGCTAGAAAGGAAAAAAAAAAAAAAATAAATAAATAAATAAATAAAAGGTTTTATATGTATAGAACATCCACATGCAGTCTCACTGCTCAATTTTCTGCCACTTAGATGTTAAAAAAAAACAAAAAAACCCACTTTTGTTTCACTTTGCTGACCTAATCACACATCCCCTGGCTCGGAATCACACAACTTCTGTGAAAAAAATAAGTTTTATTTTCAACTAGAGGTATACAGCTCAGCATGTTTGCTTTAGAAGTTTCCATTTCCTGCTTTGTTAATTGAATTTTAATAATTTACACAAGGCTCCTGCAGTCTATAACGGGTACGCTATGGAAACAGCAGATAATTGAGCAAAGGGACTACAGGGACAAGATTTATACACCAAAACCCATTTCATCAAGCTGAATTTGTTTTGGTTTTTAGACCATGCCTTTAAAGTACTGCTCTGCAAAATTGCACATCAGGGTGCCGCAGTATTGTGCTAGATGTGCCACCCAGTGGCGGAACTACTGCTTGTGCAGCATATGCAGCTGCACTGTGGCCCCCAGGCTTTGAAAGCCTATTGGGTAGGCAGGGTGACTTGATAAGGAGACCAGTCATGTGATGCATCCCTTTAAAAGCGCAACAGGGCCCATTTAATTTTGGCATCAGTGCTGGGAGGAAGTAATTTCCAGTCACTTCCTCCCAGCTTACAGACCGTGCGAAGGCTGGGACACATAGGAGGAACAGCTCAATAGACAGCCTCAGACTCCCATCATCCTCAGTTAGCCCAGGAAGGGAAGGAAAGAAGCCCAAAAGGTATGAAAGCAGGGGGCGGCTAAAAATATGTAAATAGTAACGTGTGTGTGCATGTGTATATATTTGTGTAAACGTGTGTGTCAGTGTGGGTAAATGTGTGTACATATATATTCCTGTCCTTTTCTCTATAGACCCCAGAACCAATACATTAAGCTGGGTAAATGTGTGTACGTGTGGATAGAGAGAGATAGAGAGATATAGAAAGGGTCTATAGCCTGTCCCTTCAGGCTTTTCAATGTAAACCCTGCCTTTTCAGAGAAAAAGACAGGATTGACATTGCTATTTAATAACACCTCTAGTGGCAGTCACTCAGGCGGCTTTTATAGGGGCTCCCTAGTCCATTGCTGCATGGTGTACAGCACCTACATTCAGCTTCTCCATGCTCTCATTGAGGTGCTGAATGTTCCCGATAGAGATGCATTTATTCAATGCATCTCTAGGAGGAGATTCGAATTAGTGCATGCGCAATAACCTCCCAATATTTTCCAATAGGAAAGCTTTGGCTTGACTGAAATCATCAAGATTATCTCATGCATGGAGACAAGGACAGCCATGGTGAGACTGGCATGGTGTAGGAAAAAAGGTGTGTAAAAAAAACAAACAAAAAAAACACACATGCCATTCCTATGTGATCAGAGGGGAACCAGTCACCTAAACAGGCACACTTACTGACAGATAGACAAGAAAAAAAAAAAAAAAAAAACAATTCATAAATTATTTTAATTTAAATCCACCCAGCCTCTCCACCTTTGGGAGAGCTGGAGGGAATCAGTTTTCTCTGGGGTCGCGTGAGGCTGTGCTCTCCCTTTCGCACAATGATTAGTGATACCATATCAAGCATCACTGCAGTGCGCGCTTGTGAGCAGAGTCGGAAGATTACCGCCCCCCTTCCTCACTGCCAGGCTCCATTACGCACAGCTGGCTGACCTCCTATGCTCTCAGATGGTCATCATACTGCATTCTCCCTCGCCTCTTCAGTTGAACAGGCCAACAAATCCCAGACTCCAAGACAAAATTCCTAGTTGTCATGACGACCTAGGATTTGCAGACACCTTTGTTAGTGTGTAGTTGGGCATATATCCCAGCATTCAAATGTAAACACTACAATCAAACACAACCTTCCAATCAAACGCCATGCAAAAACACCCCTTTATAAAAAAAGGAACTTTGTTTAGAAACACCCTCTTGCATTCTAACACCAAAGTAACAAAGAAATACACCCATTCACACTGCATACAAAACACATCTGGCAAGTTTACCATGGCATTAATTAAATTAGGTATCTTAAATAATTACAATTAGCGGGACCTGCCTGACAACCTATGCCGAGAGTAAAGGGAGTTTAATTTGCTAGCACTTTATTTAATCCTATAACTTTCCAAGACACCATAAAACCTGTACATGGGGGGTACTGTTCTACTCGGGAGACTTCGCTGAACACAAATATTAGTGTTTCAAAACAGTAAAATGTATTACAACGATGATATCGCCAGTAAAAATGACGTTTCTTTGCATTTTTCACGCACAAACAGCACTTACACGGACAATATTATTGCTGCGATACTTTTTACTGTTTTGAAACACAAATATTTATGTTCCGCGAAGTCTCCTGAGTACAACAGTACCCCTCATGTACAGGTTTTATGGTGTTTTCAAAAGTTACAGCGTCAAATATAAGGCTTGTGTTTCATTTTTTTCACATTAAAATTCGCCAGATTGGTTACGGTGCCTTTAAGACCCTATGGTAGCCCAAGAATGAAAATTACCCCCATGATGGAATACCATTTGCAATACTAGACAACCCAAGGTATTGCAAACGGGGTATGTCCAGTCTTTTTTAGTAGCCACTTAGTCACAAACACTGGCCAAATTGGCATTTTTTTGCATTTTTCACACACAAATACTAACACTAACTTTGGCCAGTGTTTGTGACCAAATGGCTACTAAAAAAGACTGGACATACCCCATTTGCAATACCTTGGGTTGTCTACTATTGCAAATGATATGCCATTATGGGTGTAAATTTCTTTCCTGGGCTACTATAAAGTCCCAAAGGCAACGTAACCAATCTGGCGAATTTCAATTTCAAATGTAACGTGCTATATTTGACCCTGTAACTTCCCAAAACGCCATAAAACCTGTACATAGGGGGTACTGTTTTACACGTGAGACTTTGTTGAATACAAATATGTGTATTTTATTGCAGTAAAAGCAAACCGTATTATGACATTGACAGTTAAAATGTCATGTAGAACAAAAAAAAATTTTAAAAAAATCTTATGTTCTCCCATTTTTTTCATATTAAATTATGTTTCATAGCTAAATATTTGATACTAAATGAAAGCCCTGTTTCCCCTGAATAAAATGATATATAATAAGGGTGGGTGTATTACGGCTGGACAGACATGTAGCGGTTTTGTTTACATTTTGTTTTGTTCACAACGGGTACATTTGGCTCCGTCCTTAAGGGGTTAACACCTAAATGACAGTGAATTGAGCAGTGAAATTGCAGGGGAATGATCTATACACTAAACTGCTTTATTTAGCTAAAGTAATTTAGGTGACTTTAGTGTTCCTTTAACCCTGAAATATAAAACATTGCAGTTTCAAGTCCACCTTTGCGTTCTGCTTCCTGGGTTTTTCTCTGTGAAACAATGTTGGACATTGTCACACTTTGCATGAGGATGTTTAAGATCTTTAAATTACCCATAGGAAAGCACTGATCCAATGCTTTCCTATGGGGAAGCTTTAATGCACCACACATTCACAGCACCTGTAAAACTGTATTCCCTGAAAATAATTTTGAAAGTATTTTTAAACAGTCTTCCATTATAATACATATTCAAACAGAGAGCACTATGGACCCATTTTATTTTTTCCTCTAGGTCCTCAGATCATCAGCTGTGGCTAGTTTAAGACCTGTATAATGGTCTAACTGAATGAAAAAGACATTATGTACTATTGGATCATTGTATATTAGTACTATAATATTTAACAGCCAAAACTCGTCTAGAGTTGAGCGAACCCGGACTGTAAAGTTCGGGTTCGTACCGAACATGACTTTTTTTGGACCCCGGACATCACTGTATGTTCAGGTTGGAGTTCGGTGTTCAGCGATTTAATGGAGCGTTTTGAAAGGCTGCAGGGCAGCCAATCAAAAAGCGTTTGACTCGTGTGCCCTTAGAAGTCATCACAGCCATGCCTACTAATGGCATGGCTGTGATTGGCCACGTCACATGAGCTCTTATAAGTGTAGGGAGAGGATGCTGCCGCTTTCAGGGACAGATTAGGAAAGAATTCTGCAAACTAGTACATTAGTGGGGTGCACTTCATATCTGAGAGTCAAATAGAACCGTCAAATAGTGCTGTGACATCAGAGTTTTAAAAAGTCAATTAAATAGAAGCGTCAAATACTGTGGTTGTATCTGAGAGTCAAATAGAAGTGTCAAATACTGCGGTTACAGCGCAGTTGTAAAAATTATAATTGTTTTGGTGCTAAACAGTAAATTTGGGGCGTGATCTTCATATTTGAGAGTCAAATAGTGTGGTTACAGCGCAATTGTAAACATTCTTATTTTCTGGGTGCTAATCTGCTAAATAGTAAAATTTGGGCCCTGCACTTCATATCTGAGAGTCAAATAGAAGTGTCAAATAGTGCTGTGACATAGTTTTAAACATTCAAATTTTTTGGCTGCTAAATAGTACATTTTCGGCCTGCGGTGCACTTCATATCTGAGAGTCAAATAGAACCGTCAAATACCAATATAACAATATTGTAATTCGGGGGGCAATACCCTCACAAGTCAAACTGAGAGGTCAGTTTATAGGGAAAACTGTTGCCTGGATACAATTCTAAAACAATTCCCATATGTCCTTTGCAGAGTTTACATGCTGAAAAAACACAGATGCCAACTGCTGTGGCTTTCTGCAGCGTGCAGACCGGGAAGGGTTGAGGAGTGGGTGGAAGATGATGTGGAGGATGATGAGGTCCTAGACCCCACATGGAATCAATGTCTGAGTGACGTGTGCAGTTTGGAGGAAGAGGCGCTGGTCGCACAGAGGCACTAGCACAGCATAAGAGGGAGCAGGGTGCAAAAGTGAAGCGGCCGTCCCCTAGCGCTCGTCGGCATGTATCTTTAGAATTCCCACAGTTATCCAAGTAACAGATGGAGTGATAAAAGGAACCATAACAGATTTAACGAGCCATTCGCAGTTTCGCAGTCCGGTGACCGGGACCCAGACAAAAAAAAAAAAAAAAAAAGGGTGTTGGCTACCTCCTCCTCCATCTACACCGCCACCGCCTCCTCAACTTATGGGTCACTTAGTATAAACTATTTACACAATAGCAGAGGCTTGTGAAGGCCTTTTCTCCATGCATCAGGAGTTCAGCTCAGTTTGAACAATGAAAGAGAATACCCTGCACTCCAACCCTCTCCCAAATGGATAATTCTGGTGATCCTCCTGACAGCCATGCTTTACATTTATGTTCTTCCAAAGCTAAAAATCAAAGATTCCATCTAGTGCTATTTTATGGCTCAGCTGTATTTTACATTTTTATGTTATTTTAAGTGATTTCCCTATCCACATTTGTTTGCAGGGCACTTGTCCTACTCTTACTCCCATTTTACTTTCTTTTGCAGCCCTCTAGCCCTTTCCAGGACTTTTTAGAGCCATTTTTGTGCCCAAAAGTTCGGGTCCCCATTGACTTCAATGGGGTTCAGGGTCAAGTTCGATCCCGAACCCAGACTTTTTTTTTTTTCAAAGTTTGGCCGAACCCGAACATCCAGGGGTCCTCTCAACTCTACTCCTGTCTACCGATTTGGCTGACACACTACAATATAAGTGTCCTTAAGCAACAACCTAAACTTTCAAGAGGGGACATAACTAACATGCTAGCTCCTGATAAACTAAAAAGGATTTGGGGTTTCACTATATATATTTTTTTAATATTAGGTTGGACCAGGTCCATGACAACAGAGCTTCAGCGCTTGAATTAACGCTTGTAAAAAGGGTTTTAAACTCTTTACATATAAGGCTGTGGGACACTATAGTGTTAAGAATGCAAGTTTGTATTCCTAGATTATTTTTCTTCAAAAATAAAAAACACAAACCAAAACATGAATTCGGTACCAGGCCATTAATGACTGACCACGTATATTTGCATACATTTTTAAATAAATCACAGGATTTGTAGTTTAAACCTGCTTTGTGTGTCATAAATAGCTTAACAGGGGTAAAACGAACATAACAGCAATTTAGAGTGTGTCAGGAAAGCACACTCTTCTTGTTGGGGGTGTTCAATTTGCTCTGTCCCCTAGTGTAGAAATACAATTAACAAAAGGTTCTTTAGGATCACTGGAATTAAGTTATGACAGTCAACATGAAAAGGAGAAAAAAATATGGTGGTTAAAATATAAGGAATATCAATTGGATACTCTGCTGAAATGTTCCGTGTCCAGGGGCAATGGAGGCGAGCAGCGAGAGAGGTCTCATCTTCGTGCTGTTCCTGCACTGCTCCTTTGCACACACTGTGGTGATGCTGGAAGCTGGGATATGACGTCACTCCATCCCCAGCATCACTAAAGGGCGCTCTTGGGAGCAGTGCAGGAAAGAAATGAAGATCAGTGAAGCCCACTAGACCTCAGGGAAAGAATAAAAAAAAAAATTATAAGGATAAAAAGATTCTCTCTGAACAGGCAGTATTTACATTAAAAAAAAAACAAAAAAAACTGCAGGGACTCGCTATAACCACCAGAACAACCATATTAAGCTGTAGTTGTTCTGGTGACTATAGTGTCCCTTTCCATGAGGGGCCAGAAACCTAACTATTAAGGAACTACATATAAAAGTACTTATCTGATTGTATTAGACTGCTCCTTTATGCGTCCCCTAAAAATGGAGAAACAGGGTTGTTCTAGTCATGTCCACTTAATATAATAAAATATAATATACATATTCAACATAAGAGTTAAAGGAGCACTATAGTGCAAGGAAAACAAACTTGTTTTTCTGGCACTATAGGGTCATTAAGTCCCCCCACCCCCAGGGTCCCCCTACCGCTAGGATGAAAGGGTTAAAACCCCTTCAACCACTTACCTTTCTCCAGCGCCGGGCTTCTTCAGCGCTGGGGAACTCTCCTCCTCCTGCCAATGTCAGCGCCCAATACGTATTCATACCGCCCATAGGAAAGAATTACTCAATGCTTTTTATGGGCTTCAGCATCTTCTAACTGTGATTTTCACAGTGAGAATCGCGGAAGCGGCCTCAGGTAGTTGTCAGGGAGACAGGCACTAGAGGCTGTATTAACCCTCAGTGTAAATATGTTTACAGCTGCAGGGTTAAAACTAGAGGGACCTGGCACCCAGACCACTTCATTGAGTTGAAGTATTCTGGGTGCCTATAGTGGTCCTTTAAGTGTTTTGCCAAATGTTCAGTTGACAAGCTGAATTGCCAGGAGTTTAAAAAAACTTGTAAAAAAAAAGTTAAAATAGCTAAACAGACTTATTCCAAATAAACAATTGTTTGATTTCAAGTCTCAATTGATGGCAATTCTGAGTTAAGGGAATAACCCCATTTAGATAAAGAAGTAGACACAGGGCAGCTCCACTTACAACAGGGGTGGGGAACCTTTGGCCATCCAGATGTTTTGGACTACATCTCCCATAATGCTCTTAGTGTCATAATGCTAGCAAAGCATCAAGGGAGATGTAGTCCAAAACATCTGGAGGGCCAAGGTTCCCCACCACTGACTTACAGGAAAACTAAATTGCCAAGCACTGAACCTTAAATGACTTAATTGAAAACAATTCAGGGACTTACTTAGAATCAGATTGCTGTGAGATATTAATTGGGCGTGGCACTGCACAACATAAAACAATATAGCAAAGCTTGCCAGGTTCTGCCCGTCTGTTGAGTTGACAGGGTTACTCCAACCTTCAAGACCACGACTGCTTTTAGAAGCACACATGACTTAACTGTTAGTTCTGTGCATAAACGACCTATGTCATCAGCATACACTGCTTGCTGACAAGGTAATCACCTTCATCACTTGCAGCTGTGCTACTAGCATCTGCTAGTAGAAGTACTAATATTTGCCTGAATTAAAAATGTGTTCCCTCCTAACCACTCTTTACCATTTCTCAAAGCCCTGCTCACCTTCCTACCCATTATTAGGGTGAACCTAGAGCAGGGTGCCCAAAAGAACTACAACTCTCTTGACGGTTTTCATGCCTTTAGAATAGCAAAGCATCATGGAAACTGTAGGGATCTACCTTTTAGATCAGGGATAGGCACCCTTTGGCACTCCAAATGTTGTGGACTACATCCCCCATAATGCTGACAAAGCATCATGGGAGGTGTAGTCCAAAACATCTGGAGTGCGGAAGGTTGCCTATTTTAGATACTCCTGATCTTAGAGAGATATACCCACTAATGGATTTATAGCACTATTGTGGACGTTTAAAATAAAGCTGGAGTAACCTTTCAACTGTACGTAGTTTCATTTTAGAGGTGAATTCTGCTTTTACGGACTAGCTTCCTTAGCTTGTGTGCACTAATTTGTGGTATTCCATATATACTGGAGTTAGATCTAGTACAGGCATACCAATACTGAATTAAAATGAATTTTGAACTTCAAGTCAAAGTAATAGAACTGGAAGCAAAGCAGATGGAGAATATTTCCAGTTTGACTATTTTTGCCTTAAATTTAAAATTCACTTTGAAGTCCTAACAATTATCTCTTTAATATTTAGAATAATCTTGAAATATTCCAAGGGAATTGTAAGGAGAAAAAAAAAAAAATACATCCCAACACAACGAAAGAGTTTCTTATTAAAGTTTTGCAATAAACAGTTTTTAAAAAGTAGCAGAAACATCTTAAAATGCTTCCCAAAATAGCATTTTCTTTTTCCTCTCTGTCTAAAATTACACATTTTTCCTTGCTGGTTAAACAAACAAAATGAATGCAGTTGTTCCATACACTCCCCAACATAAAAGACCAGCTGATCTTTCGTGGAAAGTGTGCCATTCTTCCAAAACCACAAGCCCACCTTACAATAGGTTTGTGAAGTATATTCCTAGTCTAGATGCTTATTATCGTTACAAAAACCACAAGCCCACCTTACAATAGGTTTGTGAAGTATATTCCTAGTCTAGATGCTTATTATCGTTACACTGGAAGACTGTACTGCAAAGAATGCACTACAGGTATACAATGACTGTGCACCTATACTTGCATTGAACTGGCTGCTTGTAATACCTGCTTACCAGGTGTTTTGTGTTTTACTTGTCTTATACAAGTGCAATATTTAGGCAAACAAACAATCTCCAAATTTCTCTCAAGCCACTACAACTCCGTGTTTAGTAAACAGCATCCAGTTTTTTTTCTACCTAACAGGACTGAAGATAATTCACAACTGAATTTAAAGTATAAACCTTATGCAAAAATGACCGTGTAAACCATATTATATATAAACATTGATCAGCTATTTTCAATAATAAGGAATTATGATGCAAGGTTCGATACTGTAAAACATGTTAAATATTTAAAATATTGTACAGCGCTACAGAATCTGATGGCGCTATATAAATAATAAAATAATAATTATATTATGCTATAAATGGGGAGTGCACTATATCTCCAGCCAAACGAATATCTGAAACCATTCTCCACAGAAAGGGGCGGATTCAGAGATCCCCCAGACATTCCATGAAATGATACAAAGTTACTGTTACCCTAGTTACCTTGCAGCGCCTCCATGAAGGGAAGTCCCCACAATCCCCCGGTACCGTCCAGTCTGTGTGTAGATCTGTGTTGATGATAATGATGAGAAAGGTGACCAGCCCAGTCCCTTACCATCTCATATAACAGAGCCTCAGCTTCCCAAAACTCTCTCACTGAGAGCCAGCCCCATCCGATGCATGCAGTGAGGGCAAACACCTCCCCTCCAGCAACTCCTTCTTGGCAATTCCTCACCTTGAGTCTCACTAGGTCTCAGGGAGGGGGTGACAAAGTGTTCATGTTGCCAGGCCGGGTTTACTGTGGCGTCATTTCAGCGTGTCTAGCACGTTTGTTTTAAATCAATCATGGTGTTAAGAAAAGTTAAAGGTGAGCGCCACCCAATGGATATAATGGGAAGCACGCCTCACTGTGCTTCTGGAACATTGTGTTGCTACCATTCATTTGGAATGCTGGTACTAATAGTGGGTTTCCATGTGTTAGTACGACGTCCAGTTAAAGCTGGTGTGTTAACAATCTAGATTTAGCTTGTACCAGGAAGCATACACAAGCAAGATTATTCATTAAAGTGAGAACCGTCAGGAATACTAAGTGACTTTCAAAATCTAAGTCACAATAGGCGATTTACAAGAATTCTCCAAGTCAATATGTGTTCAGTTTGGCTATATGGCCCTAAATTTGATATTTACTTTGAATTCTCAGCAGTTCCCACTTAAGTGAATAGCCAACCCTCTACTAAACTCCAAATTGTACTGAATTAAAATATGAATTTCAAAATTTAAGCAAAACTAGCAGATCTGGAAAAAAATCTCTTGCTGACCTATAGTCACAGCACCACTATTTTGGCCTTAGTCTTGGAATTCATATTTTAATACACTAAAATTTGGATTTAAAGAACAAACACCCTATACTCGGTATGCTGAAGTATTTACTCACAGGGTAATTCATTTAAAGGACCACTATAGTCACCCAGACCACTTCAGCTCAATTAAGTCGTCTGGGTGCCAGGTCCCCCAGCTTTTAACCCTGCAGCTGTAAACATAGCAGTTTCAGAGAAACTGCTATGTTTACATTGCAAGGTTAATCCAGCCTCTAGTGACTGTCTTCCGGACAGCCGCTAGAGGCGCTTCCCTGATGCTCAATGCGAGAATCGCATTGAGCATGAAAAACGTCCATACGAAAGCATTGAGAAATGTTTTCCTATGGGCGTTTTTAATGCGCATGCATATTCGGCTCCACTCGGGAGCTGACGTCGGAGGGGGAGGAGAGGTCACCAGTGCTGAGGGAGCCTGGTGCTGGATAAAGATAAGTGGCTGAAGGGGTGGGGGGGGGATCTAGGGATTATATAGTGTCAGGAAAACAAGATTGTTTTACTGGCACTATAGTGGTCCTTTAACGCTGCATTGACAAAATTCAATAAAAATGGTCAAATTCTTACCGGAATGGCAGCTCTCTTTTTTACTAACCCAAATCTTTGTCAGAATTTTGTCAGCCCATTCGCATTCAAGCCCTATACAAAATGTAGAATTCTGAATCCATACAAAGCACCAATTTGCATTTTAGAAGTTAATGATCATTTGAATTGCTATTTGCAAGTTGACAGCGCCAGCACGCAGTGAGCAAATAGTTAAAAAACAACAACTCATCAGTGTGAAGGTTAACCATGTAGAGGATGGCAAACACTTGATAGCCAACCACAACATTGAGAAAGTAAAAATTAACCTCATATTAATATAAGGCAAGTTAGAAACCTCCCTTATTAGGATAAGGCAAGTTAAAAACCTCCCTTATGACCTCATCTGCCTTGTTGTTTGTGGGAATATATCTAATAAGCAGTAAGCAGCTAGGGACTACTCACTGTCATTAAAATGTAGCAACTGTGCGGATATAGCTTCCCAATCATTAGAAAGGTCCCTTTGGGCATCGGGTGGGGCCTTAAATTAAATAAAGGTGGGTAGATATCCACACCCTGCCCTCACCTATGGCCAGTGGCTAGTAATAAAAATAGGGAGGACATACTAATGTCCTTTTTCTCCCCAAACCATAGTCATTGGGTGGGGACTACTTAATAAACTGGCTGGATTAGTGTCCCCATATGTGGTGGGTGGGGCTATTAACTTAATAAGCAGTGGTGCACCTAATTCCTCCTAGGCCCCACTTGCGTGTGATGGCTGTGGCTGTTTAATTAGTAACAAGAGAGTGGATATGATGTTGCTCACCCCCAACCCATGGGCTTCAGGTGGAAATGTGATAAGGGGTGTTAACATGCTATTGTCCACTCCTCCACGTTATGGACAATTACCCCCACGCATTTGCAAGGGGTCCCCTAGCCAACCTGTAACTAAAAGTAAGCCTATCAGTGGCATACATACCGTGGTCACAGGGGTCGCAGCTGCGACTGGGCCTTTCACTTCAGGGGGCCCGGCCGCCCTGCGGTCCCCTACGACTGGGTTCCTGCCGCCATGTGTTGCAGCGCGGCAAACCGCCATGGCCGCATGCTCAAGGGGCCCATTGCTGTTAGGAAGATGAATTTCCAGGGGGGCCCCGGTCAGCGCTGCTGCACTTTAACAGCCTGACCAGGCCCCCTTTGATGACATCACAGCTGGGAGAAAGTGACTTCCCGTCACTCCTCCCAGCTATCAGAGGAGGTGAAGGAGTCAGAATGAGAACTCTGACTCCCACCAGCCTGAGCCACCACCGGACCCCAGGGAAAGTCACCCTCCTGCACCTAACAGGTAGGAAACAGGAGGGTGACTTAAACATTTTTATATGTGTGTGTTTTTGTTTGTATGTATGTGTGTATGTGTTTCTGATTCTGCCTGCGTGTGTCTGTCTGTGTGGGTCTGTCTGTATGTGTGTGTATGTGTGTCTCTGTATGTATGTGTGTATGTATGTGTCTGTATGTGTGTGTCTGTCTGTCTGTATGTGTCTGCATGTATTTGTGCCTGTCTGCTTGTATGTATCTGTGTGTCTGTATGTATGTGTCTTTGTATGGATGTGTGTCTTCTGTATGTATGTGTCTCTGTATGTATGTGTGTCTGTATGTATGTGTGTGTGTCTCTATGTATGTATGTGTCTGTATGTATGTGTGTATGTGTGTATGTATATGTCTCTATGTGTATGTATGTGTGTCTGTGTGTAGGTGTCTGTCGGGGGATGCCCATGGATCAGTTTCGCACCAGGGGCTTGATGGATAGTGTGTATGCCACTGCTACCTATCCATTCACCTATTCATTGTGATAAGTGGCACAAAGAAACCTAATACCTGTAAAGATATACTTACTACCAGATTGTCTTCTTTCTTCTTACATTTTCTTATCTTCAGGCACAAAAAATGCCAAGCCCCCTCCCCCCAATAATGTAAATATTGAAAAAAATAAAAATGCAACTCACAACCCCCTTTTCTGCCCCCCCCCCCAAAAAAAATAATAATTAAAAGTGCACAACAACAAAAATAATTCAAATTAACCCCCTGAGGGTTCTGCATGTCACGGATGGCAAATACAAGGAAACGGCAAATACAAGGAAAGCAAATACTAAAAGAACAATAAGCCTATTACCAGAACTTAGAATGTCTGGATTAAACACACCAAGAATAGTACAAGACAAACCTAGGTCAGAGATACAGGATTCAGAATAAATGTATGGAAAAGCCAAAGGTCAAGGACAATCAGAAGGGAGAATAGTCAAAGATAAGTCAAGGTCAAAATGCCAGAAAATACATGAAACAAACGTGGTCTTGGCTAAACCGCAAAATGGAAACCACGACAGGGCATTAAACAATTGGTAAAGTGAGTTTAAATAACCTAAGAAGGGTTTTCATTGGTTGCTGGGACCTGGTGATGCCAAAACATGCGTGCACGTTGATGACGTGATGATGCACGCACATCCGCGTCTCCAGCGTCACAATCTGTGTCTTTTCCCTTCAATTGCGGCTTGTGGAATCGGCCGGCGTCCATGGAAACACCAGTGCAACTTCCGGCCATGTAGCACGGAGAGCAGTGGGAGACTCAGCAAAAGGTAAGTATATTCTCTATGTGTCCGCGCTATTCGGGCACGGACACACGATCACGCTGGCCGGGTGCTTGCATGTGGCCGTCCCGGTACGGCCGTGTGACACTGCACAGCATAAGTTCAAGGCAGAAAGTATCCAGTAGAGCGCTCTGAATGGTTGGTTTGTAAGCCACCCAATTAGCGCTCTGACAGGCAACCCTCACTGCTCTCGAGACTTGCCACAGGGATATTCCCATGGTAAACATGGTAAACTGTGTGAACAATGTCCCTATTTTGCATTCCATTCGGACTTTAGTGAATTATCCTGTCAATCATGCACCAGGCACATGCACATTAATGTTGCAAAAACACTGCATTCATTTTGTACCAACATGCACAGCAATGAGAGGCTGGGCAAGAGATCGCCACTGGCTGCTGGAACATACAGATCTTCACTCAACACATTTCATCCCTTAAACCTCGGGACTTCCTCAGGAGTAACAACTTCCTCAAAGGAAAATTGAAATCTTGGAATTTGTGACCATTGGAACTGCAGAATGCATTTCTGGCCCCTGAAGGTGGACTGGGAGGTAGAACTCCTTTAGCCTTTTTTTTATTCTGCACATATCTCAATTTTATGTGCACTTTTGTTTGTTAGTGTTTTCATAAATGTATTGTATCATGATTTTCTCCTCTGTTTTTTTTCTCTAACATATTTGTTTTTCCATCCTAATTCTAATTTGTATGTATTGCTTCACACTGGTGTCACTGACGGTTAATCCAGCCTCACTGACAGCCGCTAGAGACGCTCCTGCGATTTTCACTGTGAAAATCACAGGGAGAAGACGCTGTACGTCCATAGGAAAGCATTGAGTAATGCTTTCCTATGGGCAGTTTGAATGCGCACGAGGCTTTTGCCGCAGATGCGCATTCAGATCTGACGTCGGCAGGGGGTGGAAAGTTCCCCAGCACTGGCACTGGAGAAAGTTAAGTGGCCCTGAGGAGGGGGGCCCTGAGGGTGTGGGGACCTAATGACCCTATAGTTCCAGGAAAACAAGTTTGTTTTCCTGGCACTATAGTTCTCCTTTAATAACGGAATGGGCAGCATCAGCCAGTCATATTAAATCACAGTGTGTTTGTGGTAGGCTGCCATGTTGAGTGGATGCAGGATTTTGCAGACAAATGACTTGCTAAGCCACTGATACCTAACTTACCTTATAGTATCTGTGTTAAAATAACCTTGAGAACCATTTTATTATTAGAACATTAGCTGTAGATCTGGAGTTGTTTTGGACATCCATCTGGTCTGCTTGGCACTCTGAGATAGGAGGCCAATCTCCTAAATACTCTGAATCCTCTTTGACTTAAATCAGTCTTTGAGTGATTTCCTGCAGAATGTTTGTAGTTTTTATTTGAATATGTGACAACAACATAAAATGAAACAAAGAATAGTTTTATCAAAGAGTCATTCTCTGAAAAGTGGTAAGAATGCTCTACAGTTGGTTCTAAAATTGGGCATTTACAATGGAAACCAGTGAAATTACTTACAATTTCCAACACTTTTTAGATCATTGCATTTTGACAATTTTCCCCAAAAATATTCAGTTAAAGCTTGCCTCTTGCTGATAAAAAAAATATTTCCAGAAATGTATTTTTTAGGCTGGAACACCAGCAACATAGTAATTAGAGAGGGAGTAGGACTAAAGCACTTCATGAGAATTATTTTATTACAGACAGGATGCTCATATTATGCTCATTTAAAGCTTCCCAAATAACTATGAAAAATGAGAATGATTTGTTGCCAAATATAACTGTATAAAACAGACATATACATATAACTATGAGTTTAAAAAACAAAAAACAAAACCAAAGACAGTCAGCTTACTTGTGGATATTTCATCAAAATGTGCCGAGTGAGCAATAAACCTTGTAGTATCAGTTCCTGCTATATCCTTTACTTGAAGAATCCAGTAGTAGATGAAACTTGTAAATGATGCTTACAGATGGTGTATTATAAATGTAACAAATATTTCTAATACTAACATATCCTGGAGTACCTATAACTACCAACAAGCACAAGAGAAACAGTGTCCACTATAGGCAAGTTATGCTTGTTCATTGTTATTTAAATGCCTATCTAGATTGTTATATATTTTGTGTCCTGTGGTTTATATGATAATATATAGAGTGCATTCTGAAAGTACTCAGATACCCTTTTTTCACATTCTTTAATTTTTCAACTTTACCCTACAATTGTTTAGATTATTTTTTTCACAATAGTCTACAGTTGATACCCCTTAATGACAAAGCAAAAGCCAGAATTTCGAAACTTTGCAATTGTATTAAAAAATAAACTTAAACGTCACATTGATATAAGTATCCAAAGTATTCATCCACAAAGTGCAGCTTAGTTTTAGGGGCCCACTAGTGCAGCCCAAATTTAAACAAAGAGCATTCAAAGTACAGATGTTTTGGGACCCCTGTCCCTTTATCAATGATAAATGCCCATAGGTGTCCAGAAGATTTGTTGTGACATTTGAAATTTAGCTCAGATGTATCTCATTTGTCTGGATGGTCTTTGACATGTTTGTGATGTTTGACTGGAGTCCACCTGCAGCAAATTCAATTTATTGGACATGATTTGGATAGACACACATCTGTTTATAAAAGGTCTTACAGATGTAAATACTTATCAGAGCTAAACCCAAGCCTTTAGGTTAAAAGACACAGGACACAGGCACAGATAGGGAGAATTATAACGGGGCAGGGGGGTTATACCATCTATGTGCACAACAGCCAAGCTTTAAGTTAGCTCTAACAAATGTGAATATATTCTACACAAGAATTTAAACATATTACTTTTATACATCATATTGTGCTGCACTATTATTGTGTCTATTTTTGGTGTTGAACAACGCAAAGACCAATGTACGTATAAAACTTGTACACTTAGATTGGACACGGTATACGTTGTCTTCTTTCACGAGGTCTGGGAATCCTTGTACTAGTACTGCGACCTGCAATTTTAAGTTTTCTTAATAGTATAGTGAGCGCCTATTATTTTTGTTGTATAGCTTACATTTACATTGTTTATGTTTTGGTTTTTTGTTAGTTACATTCCAAGGAACTAAAGGGACATTCCACGCATTCTATTTTATTTAAAAATAAATAAAAGGTGATTGCGCACATAGTGGCTATATTTACCTCTTAGCATACAATTTGATGATAAAAACCTATATAACAAAAGCATATTTTGCTGCTTTTATTTTATGTATGAATAAAGCATTTTAACTTTATCTGGTTCCTGACTGTTCAACATCTGACTTAATCTTTAAGCTGATGAAATGCCTGTATAGTTCAGAGCTGACTCAAAACAGGGAGACTATAGTGGAGACTATAGTGCCAGGAAAACAAAGTTGTTTTCCTGGCCTTATAGCTCCCTATAGTGCTTTCCTCCATCACCGTAAAAAAACCCAGAAAAAACCTTCTTTTGCTTACCTCAGTCCAGCGACGATGTCCCATAGAGCTAGCTCGGGTACACCTCCACTCCATTCCCACCAATATCAGCAATGACCACACTCATATTAGGAGTTAAGCATTATACAGTGCTTTCCTATGGGGATACGGGTGACACTTTAAGTCCTCATGCATAGCATTAGGACGTCCACCATCAGTTAGGCAACCAAAAGTCCTCTAATAATACCTTTGCTGGGTTAAGGGACCTGGAACACTGCACCCAGACCACTTCAATAAGCTGAAGGGGTCTGGGTGCCTATAGTGTCCCATTAACTACACTACCTCAAATGTTTTTAACATACTATACCATGATGTTTTTGTTATATGGATTTTTATCTTTCATTGTATGCTGAGAGATAAAATAGTCACTGTGTCCACAATCACCTAATTGTATAAGTGACAGTATAGTTGGATAATTTTTAGCAAGTTTATATTTTGTAGCACCACTACCCCTTAGAATTTTGTTACTGTACTAACACAACTTTAATGCATTAAATAGGTTTTGGCTTCATTAATATGTTCAAATGTTTATAGTTTTTGAACAAAATTTTTTTTGCAGAATGCAGCATTATAATCCCGTTGATTATCCATGCCCCCTTACTCCACAAAAGTAAGAATAGCACTGCCTGTTCGTAGTTTCTCTAACTGTATGCAGCCAGGCTAATAGAAGAAAGAGCCTAGGCACATCGTGTAGTTTCCCAAATCAGCAGTCTTTATTTAAGAAACAAGGTACAGCAACGTTTCAACTGCTGTATTAAGCCTTTATAAAGCCTGGAGTATTTTTATTTTATTTTTAAATCAAAATAATTATCATTACCTTGATGGCGAGAAAAAACATTGTTCACACTAGGTGCTATAGAACAATTTGAAAAAAAAAAAGCCAAGCAGTGTAATGGTAAAATGAACCTGATACCTCTCCTAAGTTAAGCCTTGCAATGTAGCGAGCTCTAATGGTTATGGTGCTTGGAGTGTTCCTTTAATAAAATGTCAGTGCCATCAGAGTTAAAGTAATACATTGCATATAAATATTGGTATAAATATAATGACAGATCTACAAGAATAAATCAGATGAATAATTCAATCAAAACGAATATACACAAAATATATACATATACATAAATAGCACACTGTAATTACCCACTAATTGTAAATGTAGTTCAATAATGACTTAAGCAAAGAAGGCATTACTTTGATTGACACTATATTTACCAGAACAACTACAGCCTAATGTATTTTTCTGGTGAGTATAGTCAGTCCCTGTAGGCTTTTCAATGTAAACACTGCCCTTTCAGGTAAAAGGCAGTCTTTACATTGCTGCCTATGAACACCTCAAGTGGCTTTCCCTCAGATGGCCACTAGAGGCGCTTTCTGTGTCAGTGCTGCAATAGCCTCCCAATGCTTTCCTATTGGAGGCAGATACCCGCATGGCACTGCAATAAAGGTATATTTTCTCCCTTTTTAAAGAGAGCCTAGCGGCTTAAAATGTGTTTTTAACACTATACTGTCAGGAATATTAATGTGTAGTTTTCCTGACACTATAGTGTTGCTTAACCTGTTGTAGAAACAGCGAAGAATGAGGACAAACATTGAGCAGGACAACTATTGCAGTTTCTGTTTTAACATACTTGGCTGACAATCAAATTATTTGCTATTTACACTTTGCTCCTATGGAAATTAACAAAGGAGTAACATAATAGAGGCCTCCAGTGTGTAAAATAATTGTACTCACAGGTGTTTGACATTTCCCTGGTGATGTTTTCTAAGATATAAAGAATAGGATTGTCTTTTTCCAAGAATATATAAACCCATGTGAGCAGCTCTTCTTTCAATAAGACGATCATAGTTCTCACCTATAACATCAGAATGATACATGATATACTTTATAAAGAACAAAAGACTGCATGAATTAAGGAAACCCCTTTAAATGGACCTTGGAAATATTTCTTAAGCAGGCAAACAATATGTTATTTAGCTTGAGTGTGTTGGAGAGCAGGGCCGCCATCAGGGGGTGACAACCGTGACAGTTGTCACGGGCCCGGCGGCCCTGGGGGGCCCGGACTGCTCTGGCAGTCCTGGGCCCCACTTTCCCTTTCTGCACACATAGATAGCGAATATCGCGATCAGGGCCGCCATCAGGGGGTGACAACCGTGACAGTTGTCACGGGCCCGGCGGCCCTGGGGGGCCCGGACTGCTCTGGCAGTCCTGGGCCCCACTTTCCCTTTCTGCACACATAGATAGCGAATATCGCTATCTATGTGTGCAGCCGCGGGCCCCCTGCTCCCTGTTACCGCAGAGGGGGCCCAGCCAGGCAGCACACAGCTTCCCCTCTCTTCTCATAACTCTCGCGAGACCCGCGGAGCGTTGCCATGGTAACCGGGTCTCGCGAGAGTTATGAGAAGAGAGATGAAGCTGTGTGCTGCCTGGGCCCCCTCTGCGGTAACAGGGAGCCGGGGCCCCACCCCCACCAGACCACTAGGGATGGAATCTCCCCCCTCCATGGACACAGGTAAGCAGGGAGGGGGGAGAAACATTTAATTAAATTAATGTTAAAATGCCCCTTCCTCCCCCTCACCCCAGATCACACACTAACAACACACACTGCATACAATAACACACATACACTGCATACACTAACACACATACACTGCATACAATAACACACACATACACTGCATACAATAACACAACACATACACTGCATACAATAACACACACATACACTGCATACACTAACACACACATACACTGCATACACTAACACAACACACACACTGCATACACTAACACACACACACACTGCATACAATAACACACACATACACTGCATACACTAACAACACACACTGCATACAATAACACACACATACACTGCATACACTAACACACACATACACTGCATACAATAACACACACATACACTGCATACACTAACACAACACACACACTGCATACAATAACAGACACATACACTGCATACACTAACACACACACATACACTGCATACACTAACACACACATACACTGCATACACTAACACAACACACACACTGCATACACTAACACACACATACACTGCATACACTAACATAACACACACACTGCATACAATAACACACACATACACTGCATACACTAACACACACATTCACTGCATACACTAACACACACATACACTGCATACACTAACACAACACAAACACTGCATACAATAACACACACATACACTGCATTCACTAACACAACACACACACTTCATACACTAACACACACACTGCATACAATAACACAACACATACACTGCATACACTAACACAACACATACACTGCATACACTAACACAACACACACTGCATACAATAACACACACATACACTGCATACACTAACAACACACACTGCATACAATAACACACACATACACTAACACAACACACTGCATACA
>OW240916.1:143424657-143441069 GCA_933207985.1 Pelobates cultripes | reverse complement strand
TATGGCAATAGAGATAAGAGCGAGAACAATGAATGGCAGTTTCCGAAAAAAACATTTAGAAGACAATCCAAACCAGATACCCCGTATAGGAATCTTAATTTTCAGAACCGTTTTGAACCTCTTAATTTAAGAAATAGAGAGGTTCCTTTTTTAGAGAAGGACAGATCACGAAACCACTCCCCTTTTTCAATTCAATCAAAGAGAAGGAGACCAGTAGAGGGAACAGGGGAGGGTGGAGAGTACAAAGAAAGAGAAAAACGCACGAGAACGTTGAACCCATAGGGATTTTTAATTTATCCAATAAGGTTCTAACAACGGATCACATTACCTTATTGAATAAAGGTCTTAAATATGCACCTACCAAGGATTTTAATGCTTTCAAATGTTTTATCGATTTACAAAAATTTAATAGAAGATTATGTCTAAAAAAACACTTTCTTAAAGAGAAAGAGAGTATGCAGGAGCCCATTGACCCCATTATAAGTATAAGGGATGATATTGTCCACACAGACCTTAAAGACAGATCTAATTTTTTTCCTAAATGGCAAATGTCAGGGGAAATGAAAACCTTCGAACAGATGGTACAGTTTGAGATTAATACAATTAAACCACTAAAAAACTTTGAACAGAATTTAACAAAATTGGAAGTGGAGGCTCTGTGAGATTTGAGAGAGGACCCTGATACTGTAGTAAAACCAGCAGATAAAGGGGGGGGGGGGCATTGTCATTATGAGCAGTACATATTACAAAGAAGAAGCCCAGAGACTACTGGGCGACAGGCACATCTATAAAACACTTCCGGCCAATCCTTTAAAAGAGATAAAAATTAAGTTTAGTAAATTAATAGATAAGGGTGTACTTACAGGAGTTTTAAATAAAAATGAGAAAAAATATCTAGAAATTTTAAACCCCAAGACACCTATTTTTTACTTTCTACCGAAGGTACACAAAAATTCAGATAAACCCCCGGGCAGACCGATAATATCGGGTATTGACTCGATATCAAGTAAGGTATCCCAATATGTGGATAAAATATTACAACCGCTAGTACAAGAACGTCCCTTGTATTTGAAAGATAGAACTAATTTATTAAAAATTTTGGAAAACGTTCAATGGGAACGTGATTATGTTCTGGTCACGGCGGATGTTTCTTCCCTGTATAGCATCATTAGGCATGATTTAGGTTTGAAGGCAGTCAAATTTTTCATGCATCATCATTCTAAGTACCCAGAAGAACAAATTGGCTTTGTTTTGGAAGCCATTGAGTTAATTTTGCACAACAATTATTTTTGGTACTTGGATAATTTTTATCTGCAACTGTGTGGGAAGGCTATGGGCACCAGGTTCGCCCCCATCTACGCCAATCTATTTATGGCGTTATGGGAAACCAAATTTGTGGACATGAGTGGAAGCTGGGGGAAGAACCTGGTGCTGTACAAGCGCTATATAGACGATTTGTTTTTTATATGGAAGGGTAGTGAAGAACTTTTAGAATTATTTATTAAAGAAGTTAACTCTAATGATTGGGGAGTATCCCTTGTTTTTAATTACAGTAGATCTAAAGTAGACTTCCTTGACCTTTCAATCTTTATGGAGGATGAGATGATTAAAACTAAAACTTTTTTTAAAGCTGTCGATGTGAACAGCTATATTGAGATGTCCAGTTGTCATTACAGTCCCTGGCTTAGAAATGTACCGAAAAGTCAATTGATCCGTATTCGAAGAAACTGTACGGACAATGAGACATTTTTAGACCAGGGCCAGAAGATTTTGGAAGATTTTAAAGCCAGAGGTTATGAAGAAAGTGATTTAAATAGGGCATTAAAAGAGGTACAACAGATAGATAGGAAGTCCCTCTTGGAATTTAATAGTTTAAAAAAGGATAAGGAGAAAGTAGATGATGTTCCTTTTATCTGTCAATACGCAGGGAGACATAATGGCAGATTAAGGAGCATCATCAATAAGAATTGGCACCTTTTGCTAAAAGACCCGGCACTACATGTTTTTTTACCCACTCAACCGAGAATCATTCATAGAGGGGTTCCAAATGTTAAAAACAATTTAACATTCAAACCAGATAAAGGTGATAAAAAGGACTTCGGGTCGTTAGACAAATTTGCAGGATTAAAGAAAGGTTTTTATAATTGTGGGACATGCAATGCGTCTAAAGCTACGGGATCCCATAGAACATTTAGAGATCATTTTACCTCACCAACTAAGCCTTATAAGATAAAGGAATGCATAACTTGCCACACTAGTAATGTGATTTATATGCTTATCTGCCCCTGTGGATTAAGATATATAGGGCGCACTACACGCCAGCTGCACACTAGGGTAGGAGAACATGTGTATAATATCCGCAAGGGCTTTGCATTACATCAGGTGTCTTTACATTTTAAAGAACATTATAATAGTGACCCATCTGGCTTGTCATTTTTTGGGATTCAAAAAGCACTTTTTAATTGGAGAGGTGAACACCGTATGAAAAAGTTGGGCCAAATGGAAATGAGATGTATTTTTGAACTCAACACTCTCACTCCATTTGGCCTCAACAATGATTTTGAGTTGTGCCATTTCTTATGAATTTTTATGAACTTTTTAAGAACTTTATATGAATTTTTTAAGAAAAATTATTTATGAAATTTTTTATGACATTTTTTATGAATTTTTTATGAATTGTTTATGAATTTTTTAAGAACTTTTTAATTCACGGTGTGCACTTTATGGAAAGCAGAGTATATAGCACTTTAAAATGGTTCTGAGCACTTTAAATGTGGGCACTCTCTGTGAAGGTTGCACTTTATCAAGGAAGTCAAATTGTCATAGAAAACTGTGATGGAGATTTATATTTACATTTTTATTAATTCCATTTTTATTAATTCTCCTTTTATTAATTCTCTTTTTCTCTCAATCAATTAGGATTGGTTGTGAAAAATTAAGAACATTAAGAGGTTCTATATTAAATGTATGATAAATGTTAAAACGTTTTAATAATATCTGAAGCAAGTATGTTGATTATAAGGCTATTTTATATCTGGCATTGGCAGTTAAAGAGTTAACAAGAGACTATCAAGTTTCAATACACCTAATGGTATTTATCTAAGTGAGACTGCTTTCAGCGATCCAATAGAAAGCGAGAGGATCGCTTTAAATAATGGACTTGTAAGACAAGGGAGCATCACTGCTTTACGTCCTGTGGAAGCTTCGTCGAAACGTGTAGACGACGCAGTGACGCACGCCTGTTACGTATTGAAGCTTGGAGGACCCCAAGCCGACGCTCAGGATTACTCAGTGGCTGGATCTTTCAGCTCTATCCGTGGAAGAAAAGGGGAAGCAGGCTGCAAAGTAGATTCGAGCCTGGGCTAAGGCAATCATACAGCGTTTGTGAGTAGCAGCTGGGACTGCATATACTCACTTTTTTTTATCTTGTAAGAGGCTTATTGTTTATTTCTATTTATGTATTTTATCTAATATTGACTTTGTTCAATAACTATTTTTTCTATAATTATTTTTTCTATGATGATAGGAGTGTTTTATGTCTAGTGGATTTATTAATAAATATATGTAATTTACTGTAACTGTGCTTCACTATCACATGTATTTTATCCTTTTTTATATATTCATCTGAGCTGAAGCAATTTAAAGGATTCCATGAGAGTGTGGACTTGACTTTGCGCTCCACCTGCATAAGTATTTTGTTTGTTATTTGTGTGGGAGTTGGGCACACACAGGCGTGTAGCAGCTTTTTATGGTCTAACCTTTTAAATAAGGTGCTTGCTATTCTGAGGTGGTATAGAATTTTTTTCACATTTTTTTCTTTCCCCTCATATGTGTTTATATAGATGTATTTTATTTAGCGCTTTTATATTCTAGATACAAAGATTATATGCGTTCGCATCATGAAAAGTCAGGGACAGGTATAAATTGTATGTGCAAAATTCAGACATCATGTTTATAACCATTGCAGCCCCTGTAGCCTAATCTTATGCTTCCTATCATTTAGCTTTGATGTTTTGTGTTAACGTTGCAGATTTATTACCTTAAACCAACATGGATAAAGTTTCTTGCATTATATACTGAACATTCATTGTATGTATTATGACTAACATTCCAATATCAATCTCTCAACTGTTTATCTTATTACTAAATAGTTCTGAAATATGTACAAAAATATGTACCCCACAAAACAACAATGTCCATTCATGCAACAAAGTTACATAATCTCTGGAATTCAAATCTTCTAGACCCATAATACACCTTGAAACATCAAAGGATTGTTTGATAATCACATTCTGAAGAAATTTAATTTATAAATGGAGGGGGAAATCTTCTTTTGGTTTATTTTGTTTAAACAACAACAAAATTGTGGTGTCATATCAATCCTGTTCACTAAAGCTGGGTGACTGCTGAGCATCCAGTTGTCTACCTTGGTGGATTTAAACCTGTAAGACCGTGCAAAAAGACATTATTTGAGAATGTTATATTATTTAAATTCTGCATTTCTCATTGAATTATATGTTTGTTTGTTTGTTTGATGGTTGTTGATAAGCATCTCCCAGTATGCTTATTTGCAACCCTCAATACTAAATTATACACACATTCAATTGTACAGGTATCTCATGTAGGTGTATTCATTACACAATTAATTGTGGTGAATTGACAAGGAAAGTACAAAATTGATGCCAAGCTGAGCTGGAAAAATAGTTATATGTGAGAATATATTAAATTCTACTATTTTGGTCAAACTTTGCAACTCTTGTGTTAACTATATAAATGTTATTCATTTCACCGTCTCAAGTTGAGTTACAGTTTGGATTGTGAGCATAGGCGTGCGCAGCCTATTGTATTAGGGTGTGCACCCTAAAGCACAAGATATATATATATATACACACATACACATATATACACAACACACATACACACACTGCTGTGTGTGTGTGAGGGTGGTGTTAGTGTGATGTGTGTGTGACGATGCTGGTAGTGTGCTATGTGGGTGAGGGTGTTTGTGTGTGCGTGCTTGTGAGGATGCTGTTAATGTACTGTGTGTGAGGGTGCTGTTTGTGTGTGAGGGTACTGGTAGTGTGCTGTGTGTGTGTGAGGGTGCTGTTTGTGTGCTGTGTGTGTGGGTGCTGTATGTCTGTGGGTGCTGTGTATGTCTGTGGGTGCTGTGTGTGTGGGTGCTGAATGTCTGTGGGTGCTGTGTGTGTGAGTGCTGTGTGTGTGTGTTGGTGCTGAATGTCTGTGGGTGCTGAGTATGTCTGTGGGTGCTGTATGTCTGTGGGTGCTGTATGTCTGTGGGTGCTGTATGTCTGTGGGTGCTGTGTATGTCTGTGGGTGCTGAATGTGTGTGGGTGCTGTATGTGTGTTGTATGTGTGTGGGTGGGTGATTGTGGGGGTACATTATTTGCTATCCCCCCTCCCTTCTTACCTTTTGTAGGGAGGGGGGATCGTGCTGCTGCTTCCTTCCCTGGTGGTCCAGTGGAGGAGGGGATCCTTGCTGCTTTTCCTAGTGGTTCAGTGGAGAGTGAACTCTAACCCCTGTGGGGCTAGAGTTCACTCTCGCGAGATTTGAGCGTTGCCGTGGCAACGCTCATATCTCGCGAGAGGAACCCGGCGGAGCTGCCGGCAATAGCTCCGCCGGTCCTCTCCTGCCTTCCTCCCTGCATGTGGGTCAGTGGGGAGGGAGGCTGAGAGCAGAGCCGGCGCTCGGATAGCGCCGGCTCTGCATGAGCCGACAGGGGAAATCCTGAGATCTCCCCTGCCGGTCTCAATACACATAGGCGTGCCGCGGGGATTAGGGTGTGCCCAGGCACACCCGGCACACCCCGTGCGCACGCCTATGATTGTGAGCCTTATGTATTGTGTGAAGTATATTCTTCAGTACACCACCCCAACTGTCATCATGGGGCATGACACATCCATTTTAGTAGTAGCAGTCTTACAAAGCACTGTTACTACTAATTTTTCTTTTTCTAATAGGCAGCTGCTTTAAAGGGACACTCCAGTGCCAGAAAAACAAATCGTTTTCCTGGAACTGCAGATCCCCTCTCCCTCCCACCCCCCATCCCATGTTGCTGAAGGGGTGAAAACCCCTTCAGTCACTTACCTGAGACCACCGCCGATGTCCCTCGGCAGTGGTTTAGGGTCCACCCACACTCCTCCCCCACCCACGTCAGCCAGCGGGGGAGACCAATTGTGCATTTGCGAGGCCGCCGGCAGGATAAGACCTAATGCGCATGCTTTCCTAAATGCTTTCAATGCTTTCCTATGGGGATTTTAGCGACGCTGGAGGTCCTCACATAGCGTGAGGACGTCCAGCGGCGCTATAGCACCTGTGCTATAGACCAGGAAGTGCCCTCTAGTGGCTATCTAGTAAAAACTGCAATAATTACACTTGCAGGATTAAGGGTAGTGGGAGTTGGCACCCAGACCACTCCAATGGGCAGAAGTGGTCTGGGTGCTTTGAGTGCCCCTTTAAGAAACAGCTACAACATGTAAAATTAAAACAAGAAACAAACAAACAAAAAAACGAAACAATAATATCCTCCTGTGTCCGCTATCAACTATAGAGATCTGGGGCTTCAGCCTCCAAAGGCGCCACCTAATAACACCTAAAAGCGCTACGGAATCTGTTGGCGCTATATAAATGGCAATAATAATAATAATAATGACATATTTACTATAAGTTGAATTGTGATGAATTGCCAAACTAAACTGTAAAAAGTTGGGGCAAAAGAAAGCAAGCAAGTTTATAACTTCCTGTCCACCCGCAGTTCCCATCCTTCCCCCTCTGTCAGTTCTTACACTGTCTTCCCATAACATTTAGGGCTCAATTTAAAATTCTGGTTGTGCTGTCTTACAAATCACTGCATAGCGCTGCTCCTACCTACCTATCCTCACTGATACACAGTCACCTACACTCTCCAGAAAATCTGTCAATTCTTTGTTTGTATTCACACCTCTGACACCCACCTGCAACACTACTCTAGAGCTGCAGGGTTTCTATGGAACCCCCTTCCCTGTTTCATTAGACTCTCAGTTTCCCAGTCTCAGTTCCTTCAAAAGATTAAAAACTCCCTTATTTAAGAAAGTATGTCAATTAAACAGTTAATAGCTTTCCTTCCCTGCATCTTGGTAACCCACCCTGCTTTCTCTCCTGCAACTGTGCCACCCCAAAAAATAAACCTTAATTGTAAACTATTCTAGTAACTTACTTTCTAGTGTACATGAAATACATTCTACTCTTGCCTCTTGTGCCACCTTACCAGGGCCGGTGCAAGGATTTCTGCCGCCCTAGGCAAAGATCCATTTTACTGCCCCCTCATGTCACTCACTCACTGACACACACACACACACACACAGACACTCACTGACAGACAGACATACACTCACTCACTGACACACACACACACACACACACACACATACACTCACTGACACACACACACTGACAGACATACACTCACTCAATGACACACACACATACACACAGACACTCACTGACAGACACACTCAATGACATACATATACACACACAGACACTCACTGACAGACATACACTCACTCACTGTCACTGACAGATGCAAAGACAGACACTCACTGACAGACATGCACTCACTGAAAGATACACACACAGACACTCACTGACATACATACACTCACTCACTGACAGACACACACTCAGATATCATCCAGCTTCCCTACCTCCCTGGGGTCCAGTGTGTCAGATTCCGGCTCCCGGACATCACAGAGGGCACGCGAGGGAGGAGTGGGGAGCTCAAGAAGAGCCTTCCTTGCCGCCCACACTGCCGCCGTCTTCCTCCATTCCTCCTAAATTCATTGGCAGAGCAGGCACCTGCCATCAGGGTAAGTGTAACGGAGCTTCCTGTACCCCTGGCTGGGTACCTCCGCAAAGGACCGCTTCCTAGCTGGAACAGGGGACAAACCGCAGCACTTCTGCCCACATTCGCAGACTGACTGGGGCCCTGGAACCGCTCTCTCCTGGAGCCAAATGGGGAATTTGCTCTAGACACCCCCAGGCACTGGACGACACTCAGTCCTGGGAGCTCTAGTCCTTACAAGGACTTTCCCTGTTAAAACCTCCACACTGGAACAGTGATTAAAGCATAGCCCTTTCCCCTCCCATTAACAAGACAACACATAGTTCTGGGAGTACAAGCTGGAATACGTTTAATGGCAGCCACAACTAGCCTTATATGCAGGTCCCCACACAAGGGGCACTCCCCCATGGACCTGAGAGTAGATTACAGTAAAAACATACACACGATTACATTGGCTCTCGGGTCCAGGACACTGCCATACAAAACAAGATAATCCCTCCCCTGTGCCTAGGAGTTAATTGAGTCAAGCCCTGTATTAAACTCAATTATCATCAAGCACAAAAAACACACATTTCCCAAACACCCCAAAAGTACCTTAAAAATACATAAAACCCCATAAAAGTTACATTTCCTGAGAGCCCTGATCTGGGTGACCAACATATCAAAAATCACCCAGATCGGTACAGCATTTCAGGAATTTCATTGAAGTCATAATTTAGTCCCCTAGCTGAAAATAGTTCCATAGAATTGTGGCTAATTACCCCTGGGGACCTATCGGGAACCGCAAAGTCTTCATGCCGAAAATAGTTCCATGGAATCTCGGCTAAGTCCCCCTGAAGTCTATTTGCGGTTTTGGTCCATGCAGACGGCCGCCAGGGAGCTAGCGTTCGGTTCTATGCGCACTAATGGAAAGTGCCGAACTAGGGGGGATAAAATATGGGTCTTCACAGTCGCAAACCTGGCCCATAGTCAGTGGGCAGGAGGCTGGCAAGCAGGCTCCTCCAGGAGCTTGTGGCAAACTCACGAGGACAGGGGAGTTTGTCACAGTAAGCAGGTACCTGCTCTGCCATACTGAAGGACAGTTTCAGGGATGCCCTGTGCCCTCTGTGACAGGGCTCCTCTCGGCACCCCCATTTTCGGGCTCCTGAGGAATCGGCCCAGCGGGGGGGGCGGCCAGAGCAGTGTCCCAGGACAGGGGGAGCCCACTAGCAAATATCCAGTGGGCGCCCCCAAAATGCCTAGTTCGCCTAGGCCCTGCACCTTACCCACTCCCTCTAAAATTTAAGGTATGTTCCCGTGTGCAGCTCGTCTTGTTGCAAATACTTGTGTTAGTCCACCTATTGTACATCGCAGCAAACTTTGTTGGTGCCTTATAAATAATAATAATAACAGAGTTGAGAAAATATTTCCAAAATATACTAACCTTTCCAATGATTCTACTCAGCTCTTGGAGCTGCCATCAGTTATAAATCCACTCTTGTTGGAGCAGCGACAAGTTCAATTTAAAGTCCAAGCCCAGGATAACAGCATGTCCAGCCTAACAGCCAAAGGTACATCTTCTAGATTCTCCAATCCACTTAGTTCCTCACTGCATTATAACAAAAACCAGGGACACTCCTCTTTTTTTCTTTTTCTCTTCCTCCTCTTCTCTCTCTCTATTTTTTCCTCTCTCCTCTCGCTCACTTGCTCTTTCCTCTCGCTAACTCCTGGTGCAATGGACTAACAATTTAAAGAGCCTCAACATACCGGAAAGAGGCTTCCAATTACTGAGGACGCTTTGACCAAACAGGGTCTCTGTTGCGTTTTTACAGGAGAAACACTTTGAAGAAAGTGGAGCACCAGTATCTTACGAGATACTTCGCCAATCATAGGGGTTAGTGCCATACATTCGCACCGTATCCACCAGACGACAGCAGCTTTGCCAAGACTTGGGTTTGTTGATTGCTGGAGGGTGGTGCACCCAGGCGATAGGGACTATTCGTTCTATTTTGTGGTACACAAACAATACAGCTGTATAGATTACATATTTGTGGCTCAGGAATATCTCTTGTTGCTACTGTCCTGCACCATAGGATCCCTGAGTGGTTCAGATTACTCACCAGTTTTGGTTCTCTTAAACTCCCCCCTGTTTAAACCCAAACACAGCCAGTGAGAACTCAGTGAGAACCTACTGAAGGGACCAGAAGATGTGGCACAAGCCAGGCAAATTCTTAATCACTACTTTGAAACAAATGATTTCCCTGACATCAACCCCCTGACAGTATAGGACATAGGCGTGCGCACGGGGTGTGCCGGGTGTGCCTGGGCACACCCTAATCCCCGCGGCACGCCTATGTGTATTGAGACCGGCAGGGGAGATCTCAGGATTTCCCCTGTCGGCTCATGCAGAGCCGGCGCTATCCGAGCGCCGGCTCTGCTCTCAGCCTCCCTCCCCACTGACCCGCATGCAGGGAGGGAGGCAGGAGAGGACCCGGCGGAGCTATTGCCGGCAGCTCCGCCGGCTTCCTCTCGCGAGATATGAGCGTTGCCACGGCAACGCTCAAATCTCGCGAGAGTGAACTCTAGCCCCACAGGGGTTAGAGTTCACTCTCCACTGGACCACCAGGGATCACAGCAGCAAGGATCCCCTCCTCCACTGGACCACCAGGGAAGGAAGCAGCAGCACGATCCCCCCTCCCTACAAAAGGTAAGAAGGGAGGGGGGATAGCAAATAATGTACCCCCACAATCACCCACCCACACACATACAACACACATACAGCACCCACACACATTCAGCACCCACAGACATACACAGCACCCACAGACATACAGCACCCACAGACATACTCAGCACCCACAGACATTCAGCACCAACACACACACAGCACTCACACACACAGCACCCACAGACATTCAGCACCCACACACACAGCACCCACAGACATACACAGCACCCACAGACATACACAGCACCCACAGACATACAGCACCCACACACACAGCACACAAACAGCACCCTCACACACACACAGCACACTACCAGTACCCTCACAAACACAAACAGGACCCTAACAAACACACACACAGCACACTACCAGTACCCTCACACACAAACAGCACCCTCACACACAGTACATTAACAGCATCCTCACAAGCACGCACACACAAACACCCTCACCCACATAGCACACTACCAGCATCGTCACACACACATCACACTAACACCACCCTCACACACACACAGCAGTGTGTGTATGTGTGTTGTGTATATGTGTGTATATATATATATATATATATATATATATATCTTGTGCTTTAGGGTGCACACCCTAATACAATAGGCTGCGCACGCCTATGGTATAGGATGCACCTAAGTGTGTGATTCACAGCCTATTTATCAGTGTCTGCACACAGCGCAAAAAAGAACAAACCCAACTTGTAACAGACTTGGTCCAACAAATTGCTGATTCTGCACATACGCAAACTCTGGCAGATGATGTATACCTGAAGCTGACAGATGCACGCAAAAAACATAAAGACCTCCTCTCTCAGAGATTGCTCCACACCCAGAGGAAGTCCAATAGGTACTTCTATGAGAATTCTAATAAGGCTCCTCACGCAACTCCTACAAAAAAAGCGAAGATTCCACCACATACATAAGATTAAGGCCCAACGACGAGGGGAAGGGAGATACCTGGACGAAATCCTAAAGGAGTTGTAATCATACTACACCAACTTTACATTCTTGCTCAGACGCACCAAGACTAGGCCTCTCAGCGGCATCTGCATAGAATAGCAGATTTCCCCACACAGATTGTTTTCCGGGAACTTATGCCTGAGATTGAGGAGGGCCTGCAATCGCCCTTATCACTAGAAGAACTCGGGAAAACATTTAAACTATCCAAAACCCACAAAGACCATGGACCTGATGGTCTCTCTGTGAACTATCTGCACACCTTTACCAACCTGCTGCTGCTTAAACTGTTGAAGGGACTAAATTCCATCCAGAACGGGGGGGCAGTTCACTAGTGACTCCCTTGTTGCAATGGTTACAGTGATCCCTAAAGACCGTAAGGATCCATCGGCCTGGTTGACCGGCCGGGAGATTCTTCTCCTCTTCGCAGATAAAGAGAAGGTGTTAGACTGGGTGGACTGGCAATATCTCCTTGCCACCCTGATTCGGACCTCACCATCGGTCCTGGGTGGCGTCCTTCTACATAATGCACTCAGCATGTATCAGGGTCAATGGTGCACTGACCTCCCCATTTCCCCCATTTCCCGTAACAAAATAACAGGGGTAGGTTCTTCACACTGAACATTTATACCAAGAGAACTTCCTCCATATTTTGTTCCACTCTGACAACTGATATGGTCATAGCTTGGTGAAGATGAATGTGTTGCCGTGCCTCCTATACTTATTTCAGATTATCCCTGTGGAGATTCCCAGGGCATTCTTCCGCTCTTTATCCTCGAAATCCTGTGGTTTGTATGCGATCGTGGGGCTGCTCGAAAATGCAGGGAACAACTTGTTCTACCCAAGAACCTGGGAGGCACTGGTCTCCCTTCTATAGACACCTACTACCAGGTAACACACCTGCTTAGAGTAGCAGACTGGCATGCTTTTCAGCACAACTGACCACAACTAACCACAAAACCATGCAGACTGACACCCATAAAGTACAACACAGACCTGGCAGGTGGATTTACACTGATGAACCTGAAGCATTTCCAAGTAACTGACTGATCCTACATACAGCAATGGTTCGAGGCAGTTCAGCTCAAGTCCTTGGCAGAACTGCTCCCTGTAAACGCTACGACCAGCATGCACCAGTTTAGTTCCTTCTATTCCTCGATGAATGGAAAACCACTATTTCATAGTGTTATAATGCAATTTAAAACATTCTGCTCCTCCCGAGAGCATATTGCTGTCTGTTCTCTACACCATGCTGCTGACAGGAGGGAATAGATTGTTGCCTAAATTTATTGCTAAATAGGAGAGGGAGACCGGGATAGTGCTCACAGATCAGGAATGGGACAAGATATTTACCCTAACCTATAGGTGTTCAGTCAGTTCAAATTTTCAAGAGATAAGCTACAAGTAACTGACAAACTGGTGCAGGACCCCGTATGTATTACATAGCGACTGTTAAAGGTATGGGACAGATGTAGGCTCTGGGCTTCACATTTGGTGGTCCTGTACTGTCATTACGACCTTTTGGAAGATGATACATACCAAGATCTGGATACAATACAGAATGCATGCTGTAACACTCACTGATATTTAGTATAAATCTTTAATAAGTATGCAAAAAACAAAAAAATTATTTTGTACAAAAAGGAACAGAGTAACAGTACAAGGCAAATAGCAAAAAATAATATATCCAAACCTTACAAGCTTCAAGGCAAAAACACAAGTCACCAACTACCCCAATGTTTCGGCACCTACTGGCTGCCTTTATCAAGGGTAAATAATGCAACAGGTAGGTGCCGAAACTTTGGGGTAGTTGGTGACTTGTGTTTCTGCCTTGAAGCTTGTGAGGTTTGGATATATTATTTTTTGCTATTTGCACGGAGGCTCATATTATGCTTATTCTCTTTCTTTTATTCCTCAGTAGCAAAAATATTTCATTTAGAGAAACAAATCAAACATGTAGACATGCACCCAAAGGGTTAATCCTATAACAATACAACCAATCATAATGCCTTCAGCACCATCAACTCCCCATGTGACCTTAAGCCACTCCTCTTTCTTGCTGCTGCCTTCCTCAGCTAAGTACATTTATATTTTTCTCTGTATGCTACCAATATGTTTGTCATATTTATTTGTTTTTGATATTGCATTTGAGTTTTCATTTGTTTATTTCTGTCTGCTGCAGGGCTTCTGCCCTTCTTCTGCACCTTGTTTCCAGTTGGCTCTTGGTTGTTCCTAACCTAGAGCCAATCCCTCACCCCTCCCTCCCCTCCCATCTCTTACTCAGTCAGGTGGATTATCACCTACTGAGCTGGGGCGGCTAACAGCTCTCCGTGCGGAGTCTAATTCAGTGCCTCGGAGGTTTCCTCTGGGCTTCCCGGTTAGCGGCTATAACCGTGGCTGGCGCAGTTCGCGCATGCGCACAAAGCTAGTGCGCATCGCGGCGGCCATCTTGCGGTTGGCGTTTTTGCTGCGTTTTTGTTCCCGGGCTTTTTTGAGCTTGTGGGGGCAGGAGTGGGTGCTGATTGGACAGCACATTTGCTGGGCAGCTCACTAGTGTGCCCCAGGAGCCATTCCTGAGGGAACACTTGGTGAGCTTGCCTTTTTCATATTGCTGTCTAGTTTTTCTGGTACTTTGCTATAGAACCTATACTGCTGGTGCATTATTAGTACCTATATTGCCTATTAAGCTTTTTGCTTATCAGTATGGTCACTCATTCCTCTAGTACTTATTTGGGTTCCCCCCCCTCTTTTCTTTGTATCCCAATTTATATTTCCACCTACCATAACCACCGTGAGAACTTCTATTTTCATTATGAAGTCTCAAAGGCATTTGGGCACAGCCTCTGGCGATTCTCCCATTAGGGCTAATATACCCCCTGCTCCCCAGGTTGTCCCCAGACCTTCTGGCTTAACTGTCACCGATGTGACAGACCAGGAGCATTTGAACTCGGAAGAGCTTCATTCTCTCCTGGATGCCACTATGACAAAATCCGTAACCCAAGTCGTTTATTCAGCCATGGGAGTTATGTCGGACACTCTGTCCCACTCTATCAGCCATGCCCTCATGGCCGCCCAGCAGACCTCTACTCACATTGCTCCTAACTCTACGGAGCACAATCCAGGCAATGCCAGTGGGCCTAAAGCCGCCAAAAAATCTCGCCACATAGACGAGGAAGCCTCCAAAATTGTACAAACGAACAGGGAACGTCCTGTCAAAGATAATGTGGTTGCACCATATTATGACCTGCAGTGGTTATGGTGCTGCGGTCTTCTGCTCCCTTTCCCCAACAACTGAGCATAAGTGATTATAGCTGCAGCAGGGGTTAGAGGAATAAGGTAGATGAAATGCAGTTCCAAGGTGATTCTTCCCAGCAAATAGAATATCCCCCAAACATGAGCCTAGACTTCATGAAGGGTGTAACAGGAATGAATTTTATTGACACACACAGGCTTTTATGAGAAATCCTCCTGCAAGAGGACCTCCCACAGCAAACAAAGACAACACAGATTTACAATAATACATGCCTTCTCTCTGCCTGGGAGATATTAAGATAAGTTAAGGAATAAACCAATTATCTCCAGGCAGAGAGCACACAATTTCCCCAAAACTCAGAACACCCCTTTCCCTACCAAGTATCCCAAATTACATATCCCCTGATAGCCCCGATCTGGGGACAAACATATCCAAATTTCACCCAGATCAGTTCAGGGGTTCTGAAAAAGTGTGGAGGGTCCCTTTTACCGACCACACACGCGGCTCCTGTCCAAAACAGTTCCATGAATTCAGCGTGTGCAGTCAGTCAATTCACAAATAGATAAAAACCGAACAAAAGTCCCGATTGCTCCCCTTGTCCGTTTGCACAGAACTACCGAACGGCGCTTCCCTGGCTGTTCGGGAAATACAAGAAGCCGGCGTTCGGTAGTTTCAGCGGTGGTTCGCGAGGTCGAGTGTCCGATTTTAGTTCCAGACACTCGATGACCAAGTCCCGCTGACTCCCCTCGTGCGAACAAGATGGCCGCTGCTTTCTATTCCACGTGGCATTCGGCTGTACGAACAGCGGCCGCCCAGGGAGCACTTAATAGCTGGTTCCTTTGTAGTTAATGAGCCAGGAGGGTGGTCGGCGTTCGGTAGTTTCAAACTACCGAACCAATACATTCAATATACAGGTAGTAAAACAGGAAACAGGGCCCACTGGAGATCGACCTCTTCGCATCACGGTTGAACTCCCAACTACCGAAGTTCTTCAGTTGGAGACCGGATCCAGAGGCGTTGCCTTCAGATGCATTCCTTCAACGGTGGCCGGACACGCGAATGTACGCTTTTCCTCTTTTCTCCTTGATTGTGAGGATGCTTCTACATCTCAGGAGCTACCAAACCTCCATGATTCTCATCGCCCCATTCTGGACGGCTCAACCATGGTTCCCTACACTCATGGAAATGTCCATGGACTACCCAAGACTACTTCCAACCTCTCCGGACCCCTTATTGGACCCCAACTGGGAACCGCACTCCCTGTTATTACTGGGACACCTCCAGTTACTGGCATGGCTCCTCTCTGGGGACTTGGATTCATCTCAGACGTTCCACAGACAACTATTGGCCTTCTGGCGGGAGCTTGGGCTCCGAGGACAAGGAAATCCTACATACATGCCTGGAATTCATGGAGTGGTTGGTGCATAGAACAACACATGGATCCCTTATCTGCACCTGTAAGTCACGTTTTGAGATTTCTCACTTCTCTGTTTGACCATGGCCTAGCCTATCGCACGATAAATGTGTACCGATCGGCTATTTCCGCAGGACACCAAGGATTGGATGGTTCCCCAGCAGGTAAACATCTCCTCGTATGCCGACTCCTGCGCGGCATTAGATTTGCACGTCCACCGCAACCTAGG
>OW240916.1:143411298-143424557 GCA_933207985.1 Pelobates cultripes | reverse complement strand
TACTCTTCATCATGGGATGTTGACCTTGTCCTCCAGCTTCTGGGAGACTGGCCAAAGAATGAAGATCTCTCACTGAAACAACTCACAGCAAAGTTGGTGATGTTATTTTGTTTGATCTCCTGTAATGTGCGTGCGTTGGACTCTCTGCACATTCATTCACCCCCGAAGGTGTCTCGTTTAATATTTCCAGGTGTACGAGCACATCAATCACCTCAGTTTTCTACCCGGCCTTTCCACAAAACTCTAAGCTATGTCCAGTGGCATGTCTCAAGGAATACGAGTCCAGGACTTCTTCGACTCGTGACACTGCATATCCGGAGTTATTCTTGGTCCTTCGTCATCCATATCACACTGTTTCAGCAGTCACATTGTCTCATTGGGTCAAATGGATTATGGCATCGGCGGGCATCGACACTTCAGTGTATGGAGCACACTCGGTCAGGGGAGCCATGGCGACTAAGGCTTTCTCCAAAGGATGCAGGTTGGAGGACCTACTCCAGGCGGCTGATTGGTCCCGTAATTCTACCTTCAAGGAGTTTTATTTTCGGCCAATTTCTCATTTTTCTGATGTGGTCGTTTCACAGCTTTGAACTAGCATAATATGAGCCTCGTGTCCTTTAATAAAATTACCAGATTTTACTAATTTCATGACATAAAGTCATGATTTTATTAAGGACACGGAGGCGAGTATTATCCCACCTGATGCAGGCAAGTGGCGCCCTCCCATGGATGTGTGGTCATTAAGTTATTACGGATTTAGGTTACTACAGCACATTGCATGTATTGAAAGGTTTGGTTAGATGAAAATCTGTTATTGATGGGATATATTCCGATGCTTAATTCTGTACTATGGTAATGATCAGATGTCCAGAAACATATTTGCCAGTTTGTTTCTCTGTTCCTTTCAGCTTCATGAACGGGTTTGGCACCGTTGTGCACGGATTCCTTCAGGACCTACGGGAAGATCCCAGCTTCTGAAGAGTACCGGATTCTTCTCCGTGGCGTTCTTGGCATTTTCCTTCAAGTTGACATATGTTCTGCTGTGGATTCTTCGTCGACAACACCAAGAAAGAGGAGAGTCACATGGGGAGTTGATGGTGCTGAAGGCATTATGATTGGTTGTACTGTTATATGATTAACCCTTTTGGTGCATGTTTACATATTTGATTTGTTTCTCTAAAATAAATATTTTTGCTGCTGAGGAATAAAAGAAAGAGAATAAGCATAATACTCGCCTCCGTGTCCTTAATAAAATCATGACTTTACGTCATGAAATTAGTAAAATCTGGTTATTCCCTTACATTGTAAACAGATGAATGTACCACCCTTCCAGCAATGGGTGCAGTAGATCTATAGCATGGAGTCACTGATAGCGGACATTAATGGTAGCTCTGACAGGTGCATTCAGACCTGGATCCCTTGAGTAGACTATGTAACGAGACTAGGCCATATGCTATAGTGACCCTCTACACCTGGACGGCTGACTCTGTTCCCACTTCCCCCCGTGGATTGTAAGTGAACTCAAATGACAGTCATGTACACACATAGGACTCCCCTCAGATGCACCCCTGATCAAATGCGCTTGCTGTTGTGGGGATGGCTGAGAACTGGGAAGTGCTTGGATGTAGTTCATAAGTCGTGAATCCCTCGCTTTTTCCCCTTCTCTCTTCATATCTTCCCCTCGTCTCTCACTTTATTTGCCTGAAGTTACTCTACCTTACCTGTACATTATAGACCTCTTTTCCTGAATATAACTCCTTTACCAAGATACACTCACAACACCGAACTATAGAGGTATTGCCGGCACACGCTATAGGCCTACACTATACGGGCTTTAACTCTTATTGTTACACAGTCTTTCTTACCCACTAATATATACCATACACCAAACAGGTTATACAGTCCCTAAATATGATAATCTCTGGGCCTGGTAATAGAATCATACAGGGAGCTGAAGGTTTTAGGAATAGAGGATATAACCAGTGATAATATTCTGTGGTGATTAGATTCCATGGTGATTATAGGTGTACCTTCTGAGACCTGTTATATTATGTGCCATGCTGTTTCTCTATATCAACTTACACTTCTTTTGAATGTACTTGACTACACTGTGTTTACTATAATAAAAAAGTTTTGAAAATGAACCATAAATAAAGATTATCAAAAAAACAACTAAAAAACAGAGACATTACACTTATAGCGAGTATGATGCTTCGACTTTTCTTTTAACTACTTTACGACATTAGGATTTATCATTACATTCCAACTATAATGGGCTTAGTACAACCATTAAATATCTTCCTGTGGTCGCCCTTATTCTATAAATTTACCTCAGCATAAGCTGTAGATTTTAAATAAAGCAAGCATGCACTGGCTCAGCTAATGCTGGCATTTTTTTTTCTGATAATGGCTGCCATCATGTGGACATATTTACAATTACAAGGACCAACTCATAAAGAGCCCAAGTAATGAAAATTTAAAAAAATGAAATCTTAAAATGTAAAATATAGGTGTTGATGACAATCTTTTGTTAGATATTTATTGACATTTTAACATCTGATAAAGAGATGTTAAATAAACACTATAGCGTTAGGAATATAAACATGTCTTCCTAAAACTTTAGTGTCCTGTAGCAGTTAGGGTGTCTGCAACTGCCTACACTCCTTGGCTGAGATCATCAATATTGATGATCTCAGTCAATCCAATGGAGCAACATTTGAGAGCCGAGTTGGACAGCATGCTTTATTGCAAAAATGATAATAAGAGCGGCACTCAATCCCAGCAGCCACTTGGTGCACCAATTCCCAGTAATATGGCACCAGGCCTCCTCTGAGGTAAGCTCAAAGGTTCTGCAGAACTAAAGAAGCCAGATACTGATCCTGAAAGTCATTCATTGGCTGAGAGGGTCAGCTGATCACTCTCAATCAATTAATGGTCCACTGTGCATAGAAATATGCACAGAATTGGCATTAACCAGTCTGGAACCCTTGTAAGTTACACCTCTGGTAAACTAATGATGCTGCTGGGGGTGGATTTGCACTAAAATGCTGCACATACAAACTCTAAGCACAATGACCATTTCAAATAAGTCAAGTCATCATAGAACCTGGAGTAACCTTGTAACTGCTTTTTTCTATGGCATGTGGAGCATACTGCATTAAGGTGTGCACCCATTATAATCAAGTACTAGCTTCCCTCCTATACACATACTCCTATTTCCCCATCCATCCATCCCTCTATTCCATTTCCAATCTTTTTTTCCATCCCTCCAATGCCACTTATTCCCTTTCCCAAATCCACAGGAGGATTTGTGCTGTGCAGCAATCATGCACATGGAAACCTGGTAATTGGCTTTGGGGTATTTAGGCCCAGTTGTCCTCTTGCTCAGTGCCCTGTCGTGGTTTCATGCATATGGTTATGCGTTCCTGATCTTGATTTTCTGGTATTTGACTTTGACTTTGTTTTGACTTCCCTGATATCTGATATCCTTGACTTTTGGCTTTCCCTCATCTTTGTGTCTGATTCTGTGTCCCTGACCTCGGCAAGTATTTTGACTATTCTTGGAGATGTTAAGTCCGGCCATTCTAAGTTCCGGTTATACGTTATCCTTAGTCCTAGATGTGACACTGTACTGCGTGCTGGATCAACTTGTAATCCTGACATTACAACATGGCCATAGTTCCTGCAGAATTTGGTCAGCACATAGCAGCTTGTGAGAGAAAGCTAGAGGAGAATGATCACCATATGGATCAATTTGCCCAGGCTTTTAGAACACTCCTTACTAGGACAGCTCATTTACAACCTGAGGCTTCTCCAATTATTTCACCACTGCCTAATGTACCTCCACCTATAGTATATAAGGCACCTACGATCTCCTTATCTACTCCTCCGCATTTTTCTGGTAATATCCAGGTATGTAGGGGATTTCTCAATCAGATTGAGTACCGCTTTGAGGCCTCACCTGGTTCATTTCCTTCAGATAGAGCTAAGATTGGGTATCTGATGAACCAACTTAAAGGTAAGGCCTTAACCTGGGCAAATCCATTGTGGGAAAGTAATAGGAGTATCACTCATTGATACTAGGAATTCCTGGCGGAATTCAAACTGATGTTTGAACCATTAGGCAGAGAGGAAGACGCCTCCACTGCCCTAATGCATATCAAACAAGGGAACCAGTTTATCTCTGATTATGCCATAGAATTTTGTACCTTGACATCTGAGGTAGACTGGACTAAAAACGAATTAATCGCTGCTTTTAAAAAAAGGTTTATCCTAAGTTATACTGGATGAAATTGCTGCCAGAGACCTACGTAAGGGGTTAAATTACTTTATTACCTATGTAATGCAGATCGATAATAGACTCAGGACCAGGGAAATTACTAGAAACAGAACTAGACATAACTAGACATTTGACTATGTCACTAGCACCTCGATTCTCCAAACCTGTTGTCCCTGACCTCTCAACGATGTCTGAACCCGAACCTATGCGGTTAGGGGTTACAGGACTGTCTGAGGCAGAGAAACAGTATAGGAGAAGAAAGGGTCTGTGCTTATATTGAGGCAAGAAAGGACATATGAGATATGCTTGTCCTGTACGTCCGGAAAACTTCCGCACCTAAGAACCTTAAAGGGACAGGTCTTAGATGTAATGGATACATCCTCTAGTAATTCTCAAAGCAGATTTCTCCGTGACATTTCCGCCTTTTGCAACAAGGAGAACTTTTCATGCCAAGCCCTGGTTGACTCAGGTGCGGCTGGTAACTTTATTGATTTGTAGTTTGTTAAAAAACACACTATACCAGTCAAGAGAGATCATCACCTCTAGCGGTTGAGGCTATTGATGGGAGACCCCTATCTCAACCTCTTATTACCCATGAGACCTTGCCTATTTGCATTACAATAGGAAGCTTTGCATAAGGAAGACATTACTTTAAAGATAATCTCTTCCCTTTCTTGTCCCATCGTATTAGGGTTCCCTTGGCTCATCAAGCATAGCCCTCATATTGACTGGACTAGAGGGAAAATACTGGAATGGGGTAGAGACTGTCAGGAAAGCTGCATGCTACCCACTTCTAGAGGTAAGAGAGGCATTTAGTAAAAGCCAGACTAATGCTCTTCCTCCACACAGATCTTATGATTGTTCCATTGATCTGTTGTCGGGGCTATACCTCCTAAATGAGTGGTATATGCCCTATCCTCACAAGAAAGTAAAATCATTGATGAGTACATCAATGAATCTTTAATGAAAGGCCATATACGTAAATCATCCTCGCCTGCTGGTGCAGGGTTCTTTTTGTAGCTAAGAAAGATGGAGAATTACAACCTTGCATAGACTACAGGGCATAAAACAAGAATACTATCAAAAATGCCTATCCAATTCTTATATCTGAATTGTTTGATAGACTGCAGGGTGCCAAGATCTTCACTAAGCTTGACCTTAGGAGTGCGTACAATTTGGTGAGAATTAGGGAGGATCATGAATGGAAGACAGCGTTTAACACTAGGAGTGGGCACTATGAATATGTTGTTATGCCTTTCGGGTTATGTAATGCTCCGGCTGTATTTCAAGACTTCATTAATGATGTACTCAGAGACTATATTTACTCTTTTGTGCTTGTATACCTGGATGATATCCTTATTTATTCCCCCGACATCCAAACTCATCATGATCATGTCAAACAAGCTTTACAAACTTTGCTTAAAAATGGTCTTCATTGTAAACTTGAGAAATGTGTATTTGATCAACATGAGGTTCAGTTATATAACATTTTTTGCTTCTGGTTTCCAAATGGATCCTCGCAAACTAGAGGCCGTTCTACAATGGGCATTATCCAGTGGGTTAAAAGCCATACAGAGGTTTATTGGTTTCTCTAACTATTACAGGAGATTCATCAAAGGTTTCTCTTCGGTAACAGCCCCCATCACCAATTTATACTATATGGCCTAAACAAGCTAAAGAGGCTTTTGAGCAAATGTTCGCATCTGCTGACATATTAAGACATCCTTACACTATTACATCTTTCCTACTTGATTTTGACTCCTCTGAGACAGGGATCAGGGCTGTTCTTTCTCAGAGAGAGAGTCATGATGCCCCTTTGCATCCTGGTGGTTACTTCTCCAGAAAGTTGTCTCCTGCAGAGCCTAACTATGACATTGGTAATAGAGAACTGTTAGCCATCATACTAGCGCTTAAGGAATGGCAACATCTTTTGGAGGGTTCCAAGGATCCCATTCTGATAATTACTGATCACAAGAACCTAGCACATATTTGGGTTGCCAAACGACTGTCTTCTAGACAAGCAAGATCGTCATTATTTTTGTCTCGCTTTAACTTCATTATCACCTACAGAACCAGTTCTAAGAACGTTAAATCTGAAGCCTTGTCTAGGCAATTAGACTTTGAATCGGATCTATCTTAAACAGCAAAAGAATTGGAAATAAAACAAAAATAAAAAAATTGTAGTAACAAAAAACTACCAGTAGGTGTCACCAGAGGTTAGGGAAAAAAAATTCAACTTTTGTCTTAATATGTCTATTAATAAAATGTAACTTTTAATATGTTAATGCATAAAATAATACAAGTTGACAAGCAATTTTAAAATAGGGAAAGTAGTCCCAAATCTGTCTGTAAGATCCCAGTACAGATCCTATTTACAAAGTTGATCGTATAGTATATTTATCAATCAAAATTACTAAAGGAGATTATCAGTCCTGAGGTGCCTCCTTTAGTCATATAGAGCAGTTACAATTATTACTAAGTTTAATTTAGGATGCAATCCTCATATTGTTTTGTTTAGCAGTTACACAAGGCAGATAGATTTTTCTCTGTGCTGTGTATTCAGTCGTTACAAAGTAGCAGTCTTTGATTTATAAAGTATCTGTCAGGTTGGTTCTAAATAGATCTGAATCTCTTACATAGAATAGTGCAGACAGATCAGAAAAATGTATCGGTAAAAGAAAAAACGGGTTTTATTCTTTAGAACAGATCTGCTGTATTTCTGAGCTCCTATTGTATAGTTAACGTTGTAAGAAGCAACACAAGGGTACTTAAATCAGTAAGGTAATGCTTATATTTTTATAGTTCTTAGGAGGGAACCTTCAAGGTAAAAGATTCTTATCTTATGTGCCTTCGAGGGCACCCCTTGATAAAAACACCTGTCTATTCTGTCTCATGCCTACCACTTCAAATTAGTAATAAGTAAAGGTAAATAGTCAATCTTAGGACTGCTATATCCCTAAAAATGTGCAGGACGTCTATACACCAGGTTAGTATTCTGTCAGTACAGATCTCAGCAATTACCGATTAGATGTCCTGAGCCCCTGACGCGCGCGTTTCGCCAGGATCGCTCATATTTTAAAATTGCTTGTCAACGTGTTTTATTTCATGCATTAACATATTAAAAGTTAAGTTTTATTAATAGACATATTAAAGGGACACTATAGTCACCTGAACAACTTTAGCTTAATGAAGCAGTTTTGGTGTATAGAACATGCCCCTGCAGCCTCACTGCTCAATCCTCTGCCATTTAGGAGTTAAATCCCTTTGTTTATGAACCCTAGTCACACCTCCCTGCATGTGACTTGCACAGCCTTCCATAAACACTTCCTGTAAAGAGAGGCCTATTTAGGCTTTCTTTATTGCAAGTTCTGTTTAATTAAGATTTTCTTATCCCCTGCTACGTTAATAGCTTGCTAGACTCTGCAAGAGCCTCCTGTATGTGTTTAAAGTTCAATTTAGAGATTGAGATACAATTATTTAAGGTAAATTACATCTGTTTGAAAGTGAAACCAGTTTTTTTTTTTAATGCAGGCTCTGTCAATCATAGCCAGGGGAGGTGTGGCTAGGGCTGCATAAACAGAAACAAAGTGATTTAACTCCTAAAGGACAGTGAATTGAGCAATGAAATTGCAGGGGAATGATCTATAGACTAAAACTGCTTTATTTAGCTAAAGTAATTTAGGTGACTATAGTGTTCCTTTAAGACAAAATTTCGATTTTTTTCCCCCCTAACCTCTGGTGATACCTACTGGTAGTTTTTTGTTACTACAATTTTTTATTTTTGTTTTATTTCCAATTCTTTTGCTGTTTAAGATATATATATATTAGGGGTTACCCCCCATTTTCTTCTACTACCACTAGATTGCTCACCCTCTAATTAAGGCTCGATTAAAGCTTTTGAATCGGATCTAGAACAAGAGATATCACCTATTATTTCTCCTGGGTGTATTATTGCATCCACTGTCCTTTCTTTATCGTCCCCTTTGATCTGTGCTATCATGGTGGCTCATCCTCATGCACCTTGTAACAAACCTCAAGATAAATTGTTTATTCCATTGCCTGACAGGAAAGGGCTGCTGAAGGTATTCCATGACAATGTGACAGCTGGGCATCCAGGTATTAATAAAACTGTATCCGCCATTTCCAGGTCATTTTGGTGGGAGTCACTCAGGAGGGATATTAAAGATTATGTAGAAGCCTGCTCTGTCTGTGCAGTTTTAAAAGTTCCTCATAAACTTCCGTGTGGATTGTTACAGCCACTTCCTATACCCAGTATCCCATGGTCTCATTTATCGATGGATTTCATAGTTGAACTGCCTAGTTCCAATGGGTATAGAACCATCCTCATGGTAGCTGACTGTTTTTCCAAAATGGCACACTTTACTCCTCTTAAAAAATTGCCATTGTCTCAGGACCTGGTGCACATATTTACACGCGATATTGTCAGGCTACATGGTATTCCTCAAAATATTGTGTCTGACAGGGGTTCCCAATTTGTGTCACGGTTCTGAAGGGCATTCAATAAACGGTTGGGCATTGAATTGTCATTTTCCTCTGCTTACCTTCCCCAATATAATGGTACAGCTGAAAGAGCTAACCAATCACTTGAGCTGTATTTACGTTGCTTCGTGAATAGTACACTGTCTAACTGGGCTGAAATATTGCCCTGGGCCAAATTTGCAAGGAATAATGCTACCCATGACTCATCTGGGCATAGTCTGTTTTTTCTCAATACGGGTCGTCATCCTGCTGTTCTCCCTGCTGTGTTTTCTGATACGACTATCCCTACTCTAGATGATCACCTTACCTCTATTCGTGATACCTGGACTAAGGTTCACTCCCCCTTGAAACTGCGGCTGCTCGCCTTAAGTTTCATGCGGATAAACAGAGGAGTGCCAATCCAGTTTACCAGGTGGGTGATCGGGTTTGGTTATTCACAAGCAACATCAGGTTGAAAGTTCCCAGCATGAAGTTTGCTCCGGGGTTCCTTGGTCCTTTTCGTGTGGTTAGGAGAATCAACCCTGTTTATTTTCTGGCCCTTCCAGTGTCCTTACGTATACCTAATACTTTTCATGTGTCCTTGCTCAAACCGCTTGTTTGCAGTCGGTACACAAGTCCGATTGTTCCCCCTCCTCCTTTGGTTGTTTTTAGACAGGAGGAGTACGAAGTCTCCTCCATCATTGATTCCAGGTTTTCTTGTAGTTCCTTAAAGTATTTGGTTGATTGGAGGGGGTATGGGCCTGCTGACCATTCTTGGGTTTCGGCTACTGATATCCATGCTATCCGTAAAATTCGTTTTTTTTTTCACAACAAGTTCCCTCTCAAACCTGGTCCTGCCCGCCCGGCGGGTGGTCTTCAGGTGGGGGGTAATGTCACGTATTCATCCGCACATAAAAATGTGGTTAATGCCATTTACTATCCTGACAGGAAAAGTTGTGCCAAGCAATATTACCGTCCTGACAGGAAAAGTTGTGCAGCAATCATGCACATGGAAACCTGGTAATTACTTCTGGGGTCAAAGGAAGGTCATGGCCTATCAAATCCACAGGAGGGTTTGTGCTGAGCAGCAATCATGCACATGGAAACCTGGTAATTGGCTTTGGGGTCAAAGGCCGGTTACAGCCAATTGGATCCACAGTTCGACTCTTTCTCAGTGCCATGTCGTGGTTTCATGCATATGGTTATCCGAGAGTGCGTTCCTGATCTTGATTTTCTGGTATTTGACTTTGGCTTTGTTTTGACTTCCCTGATATCTGGTATCCTTGACTTTTGGCTTTCCCTCATCTTTGTGTCTGATTCTGTGTCCCTGACTTCGGCAAGTATTTTGACTATTCTTGGAGACGTTAAGTCCAGGAATTCTGATGTCCGGTTATACATTATCCTTAGTCCTAGGTGTGACACAGTACTGCGTCCTGGATCAACTTGTAATCCTGACACCCCATGCCTCGCTATTGTGCCCCTTCTCTCTCACTATCTCTCATATGTCTTTTATTTCTCTCCCCATCCTTCCCATGCCTTTTCTTCTCTTTTCCCAACCAATTCTAACATTTACCAAGTGGTCAAAGTGCTGTTTTATGAGGGGACAGGGATATGATGTCATCTCATATCTCCACTCTCACTGATTGGCTGCACACTAGAACATCCTGCAGAAAAGCCTGGCAAAACAAGAGCAGGCCTCCAGAAGGAGGACCATGGTCATACGACGCTCTTAAGGAGATGGAGCACAATGTGAGGGAAACAGGTCTCGTCAGGGTTGATGAAGTGGGGAACTTATGGCTCACATAACAACAGAGAGACCACTAGTCATTGTTGGTACACTGAATAGTGAACTGGTCACCATTTTGAGCCTTTACGTGTCCAATCAAAACCAATCTTAGCTATGCGCCTATAAAAGCTAGACTCCTCCTGCAGGGGTCAAACGATAGTGTGTAGAGACTTCAACTTTGTAAATGATCCCCTCATGGACACCCATGTCTCATGCCAATCATTACTGTTCAAAAATAAGTGTTGTCCTGTATCAGCTGATGCACTCTCATCTTTATGTCACATGGAGAAAGATTTACCCTACTCAAAAGGCCTAATCATATTTGTCTCCTAAACACCAAAAGCATTCCCTGTGCCTGGTATATGACCTGGTCCTACAAAAAGTCAGTTCAGCTAACAATGGCCTCATTAAGTGGTTAGATCATGGCCTAGAAACATAGAAACATAGAAACATAGAATGTGACGGCAGATAAGAACCATTCGGCCCATCTAGTCTGCCCAATTTTCTAAATACTTTCATTAGTCCCTAGCCTTATCTTATAGTTAGGATAGCCTTATGCCTATCCCACGCATGCTTAAACTCCTTTACTGTGTTAACCTCTACCACTTCAGCTGGAAGGCTATTCCATGCATCCACTACCCTCTCAGTAAAGTAATACTTCCTGATATTATTTTTAAACCTCTGTCCCTCTAATTTAAGACTATGTCCTCTTGTTGTGGTAGTTTTTCTTCTTTTAAATATAGTCTCCTCCTTTACTGTGTTGATTCCTTTTATATATTTAAATGTTTCTATCATATCCCCCCTGTCTAGTCTTTCCTCCAAGCTATACATGTTAAGATCCTTTAACCTTTCCTGGTAAGTTTTATCCCGCAATCCATGAACCAGTTTAGTAGCCCTTCTCTGAACCCTCTCTAAGGTATCAATATCCTTCTGAAGATACGGTCTCCAGTACTGTGTACAATACTCAAGTGAGGTCTCACCAGTGTTCTGTATAATGACATGGGCACTTCCCTCTTTCTACTGCTAATACCTCTCCCTATACAACCAAGCATTCTGCTAGTATTTCCTGCTGCTCTATTACATTGTCTGCCTACCTTTAAGTCATCAGAAATAATCACCCCTAAATCCCTTTCCTCATATGTTGAGGTTAGGACCTATCAAATATTCTGTACTCTGCCCTTGGGTTTTTACGTCCAAGATGCATTATCTTGCACTTATCCACATTAAATGTCAGTTGCCACAATTCTGACCATTTTTCTAGTTTACCTAAATCATTTGCCATTTGGCTTATCCCTCCTGGAACATCAACCCTGTTACATATCTTAGTATCATCAGCAAAAAGACATACCTTACCATCAAGACCTTCTGCAATATCACTAATAAAAATATTAAAGAGAATGGGTCCAAGTACAGATCCCTGGGGTACCCCACTGGTGACAAGTCCAAGCTTCGAATATATTCCATTAACTACAACCCTCTGTTGCCTGTCACTCAGCCACTGCCTTACCCATTCAACAATATTTGAATCCAAACTTAAAGATTGCAGTTTATTGATAAGCCTTCTATGTGCAACAGTGTCAAAAGCCTTACTGAAATCTAGGTAAGCAATGTCTACTGCACCACCCTGATCTATAATTTTAGTTACCCAATCAAAAAAATCAATAAGATTAGTTTGGCATGATCTCCCTGAAGTAAACCCATGTTGTCTCTGATCTTGAAATCCATGTGTTTTTAAATGTTCATCAATACTATCCTTTAACATGGTTTCCATCACTTTCCCCACTACTGAAGTAAGGCTTACTGGCCTATCATAGGCGTGCGCACGGGGTGTGCCGGGTGTGCCTGGGCACACCCTAATCCCCGCGGCACGCCTATGTGTATTGAGACCGGCAGGGGAGATCTCAGGATCTCCCCTGTCGGCTCATGCAGAGCCGGCGCTATCCGAGCGCCGGCTCTGCTCTCAGCCTCCCTCCCCACTGACCCACATGCAGGGAGGGAGGCAGGAGAGGACCGGCAGAGCTATTGCCGGCAGCTCCGCCGGGTTCCTCTCGCGAGATATGAGCGTTGCCACGGCAACGCTCAAATCTCGCGAGAGTGAACTCTAGCCCCACAGGGGGCTAGAGTTCACTCTCCACTGGACCACCAGGGATCACAGCAGCAAGGATCCCCTCCTCCACTGGACCACCAGGGAAGGAAGCAGCAGCACGATCCCCCCTCCCTACAAAAGGTAAGAAGGGAGGGGGGATAGCAAATAATGTACCCCCACCTCCACCCCCCACAATCACCCACCCACACACATACAACACACATACAGCACACACACATACAGCACACACACATACAGCACACACACACACAGCACACACACACATTCAGCACCCACAGACATTCAGCACCCACAGACATACAGCACCCACAGACATACACAGCACCCACACACATTCAGCACCCACAGACATACACAGCACCCACAGACATACAGCACCCACAGACATATACAGCACCCACAGACATATACAGCACCCACAGACATACACAACACGCACAGACATCCAGCACCCATAGACATACACAGCACCCACAGACATACACAGCACCCACAGACATACAGCACCCACACAGCACCCACACACAATTAGTACCCACAGACATACACAGCACCCACAGACATACAGCACCCACACAGCAATCTACACAGCACCCACAGACATTTAC
>OW240916.1:143382632-143403239 GCA_933207985.1 Pelobates cultripes | reverse complement strand
CAAGAGTTACAAACAGTGTGCATCCTAAAGAAACTTGGCCAATTGTGCTACCCCAAATAACCTAAAGATAAATCCCATGATTTTAACATTACGTTTACTTATCCACTTTTTTTAGGTGGGAATTTAGCTGCCACTTAGTTGTAATTTAACTGAATTAATTTTCTGCACTGCTGAATGTGAACCCTTTGTAAATAGCAGTGATACATTAGACTAAACTTACATGATGTTTCATCATATAGATGAACTAAAACTTAACATTTGTCATTTAGTGAATGTGCCTTCATGTTTTTTGAATCCATAGATGAATATTTACAAATTATTTATATAAGTTTAATTCATTACCCCTTCACTGTGAGAACAGCGTATATACAATTCCGAGGGTATGCATGGCGCTACCATTAGCTGTAGAGGGTCTCTGCTAAAAGAGTGTGGAACCCCATCAAAGGCTCCTTGTCAAATTTACCTTCCACATGCACCATCCTCACACACACAGTTACTCCTTCCAAAAGCAGTCATACACAACACATGACCTTACCATAAACACAATGTGCACATTAGGGCCACCATAATTTGGTGACCTCCTCACCAAAGCCCCACCCTTGGCTGCTCCCCCCAAACTCCACCCCCCAAAAAAATCTGACATTCACAGTTACTTACAGGCACACACAAGCTCACAAACACACAAATAGAGACGCAGATAGGCTCACAGGTACAGATTGGAAAACAAAGGCAGGAACAGACAGGTACGCATACAGTCAGACACACACAGATAAAGGTAGGTACACACAGGCATAGATATGCACACAAAGGTAGGCATACAGACACAGATATGCACACACAAACGTAAATACAGAGAATTATACACAGATACAGACATGCACACACACGAGCATACACGTATGTAAAAACATAGAATTCAAAGAAGGGATACTTTCTTTTTCCCATGACTGTATATGTTTATTTATTTATGCCTGGTAGTGCAGATGGTTGCAAGAGAATAGAGCTCTGTGCTATACCATTCCAAACAGTGACTTATATTTGTGATTTTGCCAAAACAATAATAATACTTACCTTGATGGCCCTTAAAGGACCACTATAGTGCCAGGAAAACATACTCTTTTTCCTGGCACTATAGTGCCCTGAGGGTGCTCCCACCCTCAGGGCCCCCCTCCCGACAGGGCTCTAAGGGGTGGAAGGGGTTAAATTTACCTCTTTTTCCAGCGCCGGGTGGGGGACTCTCTTCCTCCTTCTCGTCGTCATTCTCAATGCTTTCCTACGGACACTGGCGTCTTCTCACTGTGAAAATCACAGTGAGAAGCAAGGAAGCGCCTCTAGCGGCTGTCAATGTTTCTTTGAAACTGCTATGTTTATAGAAGAAAGGGTTAATCCTAGCTGGACCTGTCACACAAACCACTTCATTAAACTGAAGTGGTCTGGGTGCCTATAGTGGTCCTTTAACATTGAGACAAAGCACCCATAGAGGGAAGAAAAAGATGGCTTCTTTCAACCCGCAATCCAGTGCTGAAACTCTAATGTTCTCAAGACAGAAACCAAGATGGTGGAGGGGATGACAGCCTACTGCTTCAGAGTTTGCTAATATCTTCACACTTACCAGTAACGCAGAGTGTGTTGCAGGCATGCCTGGACGAAAAGTCCGATAAACTTCTGCACAATTTTAATAGAGCCCTCTCAGAGTTGAGGAAATATCTACAAGACCTCGGAAAAAGAACGGTGAGAATAGAGCACCGCATGGGCGAATATGCAGAGACCCATAATGACATGGCTGGCCATGTCTAAAATCTTGAACAACAACTGGAGCAATGCCAAACAAAGTGGATGGACCTGGAGGACGGATCTCGGTGGCAAAACCTCAAATTCCGATGCTCTGGAGTAGATTTCAGGGATATTTTATTGCCAGGAATACAAAGCTGTATTCCTGGTACTAACGCTCCCCCTGCCTCCTCCTTCCCTTGCACCCACTCTCCCCCCCAGTAATACAGGGTTAAAAAACATTTATTTACTTACCTGATCCCAGCGTCTATGTCACTTCACTCGGTGCTGGGTTGAAGCTCCTTCTCCATCCTGTGATGAGCCAGCTCTAATGCTCATGCGCGGCAAATGCTGGGCAGGCATTAAACCTCCCCATAGGAAACTATTGAATCAATGCTTTCCTATTGGGAAAAATATGACGCTGGAGATCCTCATGCAGAGCGTGAGGATGTCCAGCATCAGATACCGGACCAAAGGTCCATTTCAAACCAGGAAGCCCTCTAGTGTCTATCTGGTACACAGCCACTAGAGGCTGACTTAGTGCTGCAATGTAAACATTGCAATATGTATAGGTTTGTGTAATTTAGCTTCAAACCACATGGGGAGTTTTGTACCCACAGGAGAAAGACTTAATGTATTTCTCACCACCACATAACACTTATAGGTTTCAAGTTGATGAACAACATCTGAACCAAGTTCTGAATTGCATTATTGGCACAATCACTTGGTCAGATCATTCAGCTGTCCTCTTAAATCTAAAAGACCAATACGAATATCAAAACTAAAGCCTGTGGAGATTGAATGAATCTCTTTTAAATAATCTCTCGTTCACAGCCTCACTTGAAATAGCGAAACAAGATTACTTTAAGAATAATGTTACGCAAGGGACGGCAATAGAAACTTTATAGCAGGTTCACAAACCAGCAGTAAGAGGCATGCTATTACACAGAGAATCACACCTAAAATACATCTCTCAATCTCAATGGTTGATTTGGCATAAACAACTTTTAGACCTCAATAAACTAAACCAAAGCAAAAGTAAACATGTTAAATCGGAAATTACTGACCTACAGAATAAAATCAACACCCACATGCTTCTCAAAGTGTGCTATAATCTGTGTAGGCTAAAGGCAACCGTATATATACAGGGCAATAAAGCTAGCAAAATATTGGCCCAAAGGCTGAAACAAAGAGCAGCTAACCACACAAACTGGGGATACAGTCATCTTCTTCTTCTACATCAGCAATGTATTTATCTCGAATTATTATTATTATTATTATTATTGGTATTTATATAGCACCAGTTAATTCCACAGCGCTTTACAATATTATAAAAAGGAGGGGAAATTTACAATAAATGAGACAATTACACAGTGACACAGGCACAATAGGTAGATGAGGCATCCCTGTACAACCTAGAATCGGACAGTCAAACACACAAACACAACCCTGCAGTAATAGTGGAGAATCTGACAGACATCAATCACCCCAACCTTTCCCGAGAACAAATTGATAGTTTAACAGCCCTGATCTCTTAATATGAAATAGAGACTACTATCCGATCATCACTACCTGTGAACAAAGCCCCAGGACCAGATGGGTTTACTAACCTATATTACAAAAAATTCAAACACATTTTAGCACCTCATTTGGCTTCCCTACTTAATGCAGTGACACAACCAGGCACCCTCCCGAAAGAATTCCTACTGGCACATATCATCATCCTCCCCCTTACAACTGTGCCAACTTTTGACCAATCTCTGTTAAATACAGATGCAAAACTATAAACCAAAATATATGCCAACAGGCTGGGTAGCATTCTGTGATCAAGTAGGCTTCATTCTGGGGAGACAGGGGTCGGATAAAACCCGCAAGGTTCTGAAACTTGTGCACATTATCAGGAAACTGGACATCGGAGGCCTTTGGGTGACATTAGACATGGTGAGGGCCTTTGGCCACCTCAGTTGGTTATTTGTAAAAGCCGTACAACATAAATTTAACTTTCCACCACAATTCATTCAACGTAGTTTCAGCTTTATAGAGGCACCCATCAGCACAGGTCCTAAAAGCTGGCTTTTGCTTAAAAAAAATTGTTATCACAAATGGCTCCAGTCAATGTTGCCCATTATTCCCACCCTTATATGTTCTTGTCTTAGAACCTTTGGTGGCTAAAATAAGATTAGAGCCTTCTGTACATGAAATGTACCTGGCAGACAGAGAATACAAACGCCTATTTGCTGACAATGCTTTCCTCATTGTAACTTAAACCTCAATATCCCTTTTGAATTTAACGACTCAAATAGCAAAATATGGTTCTCTATCATATGACAAATTAAATGTCAACAAAATTATGAGTATATATATACACCTCATACACAGCTGGAACTGCTACAGGGGTCCTTTCCTCTGAACTGGCAAACAAACAAATTCCTTGACCTTTCTAGGGGTAAAAATGACCAATTTTAAAATCATTTACTGAATTTAGATATATGCTAAGATGATGGGATGGGAAATATGTATCATGGATGGGCCACATCACAGCGTTCAGGATGTTCTTACTGCCAAAACTTCAATACCTTTTTAGAACTTTACAAATATCACTACCTAAAGGATTAATGAGGACTATGCTTAGGCTCTTACCTGGCAAAACAAGAAAGTTAGAATTGCAACTAAACAACTACAAGTGGTTCCCAGTTATCTTAGCATATCACAAAACAGCTATTTTCTCCATAGTAGCCCGCCTCCATCCAAGCCATACCACCCCATCCCTCTTCAATGGCTTGATATTGAGAAATCCTTTTGGCCAAACCGACAGCCCCACATGTATTGATGTGGATACCAGCAAGCCACCAACCGAACCTACATCAACTCCTTACATCTCCACATCTGTTACTACACATATGGGACCAATCTTAAGATGTATTAACCAGTTACCACCCTATACCTCTGGAAACACAGCTGGAATCTGTAGCGACGATTCTACCTACAGAACTGAATGGTTACATATTATATTCCGTAGCGCAATTATACAAGAATGGGTCAGTCTTGGTGTTCCCGGTCTTACAATCTCAATATCACCTACCACTCAATCTATTATTTTCTTATCTCCAATTTAAATAATTTCTAGCCACTACTAAACCGAGACCAAATGACACTTTCCACTTTAAACCACTATCAGTATTCAAATAAGTATGTTTGCATCTTAAACCATGCAAACGGATGCTCTCCTATTGTTAGCACATCCTCACAAATACGTGAGACGAACACATACATTGATGCTTGGCACAAAGAGCTAGGACAAAATATCCCAGATGATAAATGGGAACAAACCCACATAGCTCTTAAAGAAGTCATATCACGCACAGAACACTTAGAATTGCAGTGTAAAATATTTTATTGTTGGTACTCAGTTCCAGACAAGGTGCATTGCATATGGCCACAATCTCCGCATACATATTGGAGATGTGGGAAAGCCAGGGGGACTATGCTGCATACTTCATGGCAGTGTGAGGTCATTAGACATAAAAGTGGAGAAGTTAGTTAGGGAAGTAACAGACTGTCCTTTTCGAGCTACTCCAGACACCTACATACTATTCATACCACCTCCGGATATCCTATACACATATGGGTGATATTGTGCCACACTCTTATAGCAGCAAATCTAATGATAACTAGGTTGTGGAATTCTACCTTCCCTATGGACCACAATGAGCTATTTAATCGAATCAACCTCAAATGGATATACAAGACTGAGTTTGCATCCTAATTTGGGACCACATAGTGGAGACAGACATACTGACATAAATTTACACTTTTAAACCCACCCTCTAGTTTCCTACATTGAAAGGTGGTTCCCCAGTGTCCAGACTGAAGGCTGACGCTGTTGGGATCTGCCTCTCCCAGCACAGGCTCCCTCCTTTGTCTGCTGCGCGGCTCCTCTCCTTAGTGGGAGGAAGTGTCTCGCAGCCGTCACTTACTCCCAGCGCAGCCGAAAAGCAAAGGGCCCGGTCGTGCTGTTAAAGGGCTTCAGCGTATGACCGGGCCCCTACTTACAATAGGCACCCGGTGGCCTCCTTAATGTGTGGGCCAGCGGCCCCATGGGGGAAAAAATTGTTGAGGGCAGCGGGGTCCACAGGGCAGCTGCTTTGGGCCCCCCAAGAGTAACTGGGCCCGGGGCAGCTGCCCTGTTTGCCCCGCATTAAAAAGGGCCTTGGTTATACGGCCATATACATGGCCCTCATCTAAATATGTTATAGTTGCACTTCAATGAAGACATGCCACGAACCAGGTCCGCCACTTGGGGACACTCCACTCCCACCCCCAAAAAAACCCAATTTTTAAAATTTATTTTTAACCCCTTCAGACCGGAGGGCATACTATTATGCCCTATTTTAGGTGGCTCTAAACGCCGCCGGGCGTAATAGTACGCCCTCCGGTCTTTCTTTACTTACCCGGTCCCACGCCGGCGATCGCTGTTGGGGGGACTCCCAGGGAGTCCCCTGCGGCAGATCTTCCCTCCTGCAGCCCCCCCGGGCCATGTGAGAGTGAGGTCCTTGCGAGGACCTCACAATCACATGGCCGGGTTAGCTGGCTGCTCTATTGCCAGCAGGGTGACTGCCTGTAATGACAGGTAGTCCCCCTGCTGGCTGGAAATAAAATAAATAAATGTTAAAATAAGTGTAAAAAAATATATATATATATACTTAGATCATATATATATATTAAATATATATGATCTAAGTATATATATATATATATATATATATATATATACACATACACACACATATACTGTCTAGGTGTATTTTACTATTAATATATATATAATTATATATATATATTAATATCAAATTACACGTAGACTGATATTGATTAAATATATATATATATATATATATAATTATTGTTATATATATATATATATATCTAATATAAAAAAATTAAATATGTAAATACGTTAAAAAATAAAATTTAAAAAATAATTTAAAAAATAATAATAAAAAAGTATATAGATGTGTGTTATTTCATTCTAACTGTATTGTGATATTAAAATATATATATTTATATCAAAATACATGTAGAACGAAATAATATATGCATCTATATACATAAATATATACGTATATATCACTATATATATATACCTATATATAAATAAAAATATATATTTTTTAAAAAAAATATATATATACATATATATATATATATATATATATATATATATATATATATATATATATATATATATATATATATATATATATATATATATATACACATTAACATATGTTAATTCTACATATATATTTATGTAATATTTTTACATAATTAGGTATCTTAATTAATTACAATTAGCGGGACCTGCCTGACAACCCATGGCGAAAGTAAAAGGAATTTAATTTGCTAGCACTATATTTAACCCTATAACTAACCATAAAACCTGTACATGGGGGGTACTGTTCTACTCGGGAGACTTCGCTGAACACAAATATTAGTGTTTCAAAACAGTAAAATGTATTACAATGATGATATCGCCAGTAAAAGTGAAGTTTTTTGCATTTTTCACGCACAAATAGCACTTACACGGACGATATTATTGCTGGATACTTTTTACTGTTTTGAAACACAAATATTTGTGTTCAGCGAAGTCTCCCGAGTACAACAGTACCCCTCATTTACAGGTTTTATGGTGTTTTCAAAAGTTACAGCGTCAAATATAAGGCTTGTGTTTCATTTTTTTCACATTAAAATTCGCCAGATTGGTTACGTTGCCTTTGAGACCCTATGGTAGCCCAAGAATGAAAATTACCCCTATGATGGCATACCATTTGCAGTAGTAGACAACCCAAGGTATTGCAAACAGGGTATGTCCAGTCTTTTTTAGTAGCCACTTAGTCACAAACACTGGCCAAAATAACACACATCTATATATTTTTTAATTAAGTATATATTATTATTTTTTTAATTTTATTTTTTAACATATTTACATTTTTATTTTTTTAATATTATATATAAATATATATAACAATAATTATATATATATTTAATCAGTATCAGTCTACGTGTAATTTGATATTAATATATATATATAATTATATATGTATTAATAGCAAAATACACCTAGACGGTGTACGTGTGTGTATGTATATGTGTATATATATACTTAGATCATATATATAATATATATATATATGATCTAAGTATATATTATTTTTTTTACACTATTTATCTTATTTCATTTTATTTTCAGGCAGCAGGGGGACCACCTGTCATTACAGGCAGCCCCCCTGCTGGCAATGCTGCAGCCAGCTACCACCGGCCATGTGATTGTGGGGTCCTCGCAAGGACCCCACTCTCACATGGCCGTGGGGCTTCCAGGACGTTGGAGGTGCCGCGGGGGGCTCCCTGGGAGTCCCCCGAACCGCGATCGCCGGCGACCGGGTAAGTAGGAAAAGACCGGAGGGCGTACTATTACGCCCGGCGGCGTTTAGAGCCGCTTAGAATAGGGCGTAATAGTACGCCCTCCGGTCCTAAGGGGTTAAATGAAAGCCCTGTTTCCACTGAATAAAATGATATATAATAAGGGTGGGTGCATTTAATATGAAAGAGGTGAATTACGGTTGGACAGATGTAGCTCAAATGCCAGGTTTTGTTTACATTTTGTTTCGTTCACAACGTGTACATTTGGCTCAGTCCTTAAGGGGTTAAATTGTGATTATATTTACAAGTGTGTCTTAACAAGCCCTATAGGGCCTCTAACACATGCTACTGCCATTCGACTCAACAATCACTAGCCTCACATTAATGCATGTTACTCAACGTTATACTAGCATTTGCCGTTGCTTTCAACCCTATTGTGCCATACCAATTATGTATGCATAAGTGTTAATCATCTTCCTAAGCATTCCACAAGTATGCCTTATAAACGTACCTTATATACTCGCTTATAAGCCGAGTTTTTCGGCACATTTGTTGTGCTGAAAAACCCCCACTCGGCTTATACTCGAGTCAATGTCTGTATTATGGCAACTTACATTGCCATAATACAGACCAGGACCGCCGGGCTTGTAATGAGTTGTTGAGGGCTGGCAGCAAGCTGTTACATACCTTTACAGCAGCTCCAGTCAGCTCCCTTCACCTCAGTGCAGCTCCCCTGTCAGCTCCGTTCTGTTCACAGTGTAAGTCTCGCGACACTCGCGGCCGTCAAAGCGTTGCCACAGGTTACCGTGGCAACGCTCCGCGGGGCACACAAACCGCAAGACTTACACTGTGGGCAGAACGGAGGAGCTGCACGGAGGTGAAGGGAGCTGACCGGAGTTGCTGTAAAGGTAAGTAACAGCTTGCTCTGGGCCCCCCACTGCACAGCCCATCCACTGGACCACCAGGGATTAAGATAGCCCCCCTCACTGGCCAGGCAACAAGCAGGGAGATGGGACAAAAAAACAATTAAATAAAAAATAATACAAATATTATTAAAATAATAATAATAATAATAATATTAAATATAATAATATTAATATTAAAATAAAATAAAAATGCCCTCCCCTCACCCAGTTTACACACACTACACAAACACACACACACACACTGCATTCACACAAACTGCATTATATACACACACACTGCATTCATTATATACACACACTGCATTCATACAAACACACACTGCATTCATACAAACACACTGCATTCATTATATACACACTGCATTCATACAAACACACTGCATTATATTCACACACACTCTGCATTCATTATATACAAACACACACACTGAATTCATTATATACACACACACTACACAAACACACACACTGCAATCATTTTATCCACACACTGTAAATAAATATTCAATTAATGTAATTTTATTGGGATCTAATTTTATTTAGAAATTTACCAGTAGCTGCTGCATTTCCCACCCTAGGCTTATACTCGAGTCAATAAGTTTTCCCAGTTTTTTGTGGTAAAATTAGGGCCTCGGCTTATATTCGGGTCGACTTATACTCGATTATATACGGTATGTATTATATATAAAAAAATAATAAATTAAAAATATTACGTTCACCATTTCACAAGCTAGACGTTTTCTAAATGTATGTCTTATAAATTCTGTCTTCTCCTACGTTTAGCGTACATACATCACGGCCTCAAACCAATTCAGCACTATTGCATTCTAGTGGTCTAAGCCTCATTCTGTCACGTATTCATCCGCTTACAAAAATGTGGTTTATGACATTTACTGTCCACACAGGAAAAGTTGTGCCGAGCAACAACCAAATCCACAGAAGGGTTAATGCTGAGCAGCAATTATTCAAACGAGATCTGGTAACTGCCTGTGGGGTCAAAGGCCGGTTACAGCCTATCAGACCTAGAGGAGGGGTATTTAGGCCCAGTTCTCATCCTGCTCAGTGCCCTGTTGTGGTTTCCCTTGTGGTTGTCCAAGAGCGCGTTATTTATTTTTGTTATTCTGGTTATTTGACTTTGGCATTGTTTTTGACTTTCCTGTTTTCTGGCATCCCTGACTCCTGGCTTTTCCTTATCGTTGTGTCTCTTTCTGTTTCCCATGACCTCGGCTATTCCTGACTATTCTTTGGTACGTTAGTCCGGCCATTCTAAGGTCCGGTATACGTTACCTATCAGTCCTGTGTTACACAGTTCTACGTGCTGGATCATTCTGTAATCCTGACACATTCCTGTCATAAATTCTCTTTTATACCCTCCGTTCAACTGGCTCAGTAAGTATGTATTGTATAATTTAACATGTATATTTCTTATGGTCTCTATGTTAACCATTTCACAAGCTAGACACTAATTATTATTATTCTTGTTATTATTAGTTTTTGAACCATAGGTTTCTCTACTGTCTCATTACTATCATATTTTCTTTAATTGCTACTTCTCCACAACTCTACAACCTATATCTTATCTACCAATCACCCCCTCCATTACTTTTATCACAGCTTGATGTGACAAGCCTACACCTCAGGACTTACATTGGGCCCCTTCTCGGCCTCATATACATAATCCTTGCAAAAGGCCCTCAATGAAACTTTGCAACGTCCGTTTCACATGACACTCAGTGGGCAACATACTATGTTCCTATTTCAGCCCTTCGTTGGGCTTTTCATTTGCATAACATCCACTTACAGGGGTTGCATACCACCCCACCACACAATATCGATAAACTAATCATACCTTGCTATATGGCTTTGACTAGGTCATCCTCCTGAGGAACTTGTATCCTTCATCACATTCGTTGTCCCTACTCCATGTCAAAAACTATGGTTCAGCAATATCTATTAGGACGGATCATCATCATCTACATAGGACACAGCCTAAATATACTCACATGTTGCAAACGATTGAGTATCATCAATACTGTCCAGATCTTGATTCATTAAAAACATAGTCCTTACTTCACTACATTCGCTTCACAAGGCCCTCTATGGACAACCCAATACAACACAATTTTGACCACTCATTTGGGCTTGAAAAGAGGGGCTTGCTTCACAAGGGTTATATACTGCTTATCTTACTTTGTTCAATTATACGCATGGTCGCGCTAGACCTTAACCAATCCAACCGATATGGCCCTCTCGGAGCCTAAGGAATCTGGGAAACCTTAATACCTCATCCGATAAGTTTTATCCTTACTCCACATATTAAGTGACTTCGGACTAGCACAGTATTGACAATGTTAGATATGACAAGTCACCTACATCTAGACACTTAATAATCTATCATGTTGGTTATTTACCTCATTTTCCTTTGATCACAGCCTCAGACGGCCCTCCACTACATACAACGTGGTGACAATTCCCCCTACCACTACATATGGACCGGTTCAAACAACAAAGGCATCATTCTTGGCCTCTACACAACCATGATATGTCTATTCCACATTTGTTCTTTCCATACATCTGTACCCTTCATACAGCCCTATTTTTTTCCATTTTGCAGCTCAAGACTTATACTGGGCAATCTCTGCCTTTTACTACAATACCTCTACATATGGCCCTTATTAGGCCTTCACTCCAAACGGTTACATACGGTCCTCCTCGGGCAAACCACTATGATCAAATTTCGGCCCTCCATTTGGGCATTTACATACAACATTATACTGCTTACGAGAGGAAACTACAATTCTTTCATATCACATTCTACTATTCCACATTGCCTCGCTAGGCCCATGCAAGTACTCCCTAAATGGCCCCTCTCTCTGCACATTCCCAAGAACCCAGAACCCCTCATTACACATGTAGCGGAGATGCAATATTCCCCAGGATATCTCCGCTTATAGTCCAAGTGAGGCTCAGGAACAAGTAAATAATAAATCCACAGGCAAGGTTTCCAGCAGGTAAAATAACAGCAAATATCCCCACAGCAATCCCAATAACTGGACGACACACAGTTTCAGGAGCAGAACTGAAAGCTTTAATCCACAGTCTCCTTTTAAAGCATGCTCCCATGCAAGGGAGGGATTTACACTCATTATTACAGTAGCCAATCCTGTCCTGGTAACCTCCCACACATCTCCTCCCCTCAGCCAGCATCATAATCCCCTTATCCAGTACAGTAATTCCTGCCGTTTCTGGATGTACCCCTAAACGTAGGGGTAACTCTTTAAATCCTACATCCCCGGATACCCCTGATCTGGGTGAACAACATATCCAAAAATCACCCAGATCAGACCAGGGGTTCGTGGAATGTATGGAGGGAATAAAATGACCGACCGCACTAACTGAGATAGCCGAATAAGGTTCCATGCGAATGGGCCCTGCGGTCGGTCCTGGCATAAGGGAATAAAATACACGAAAGCCTCTAGCTATAGAGGCTAAGGAGGGTTCGCCTGAATCCCCTCGTTCGGTTCTTTCTATCTACCGAACGAGGGGCCGCTCGGTAGTTAGGAACCGAACGGACCAGGCTTGTGGAGGTCTCAGCGGTGTTCGCCTACTCAAGTGTCCGATTTGAGTTCCAGACACTCGACGGCAAAACACCGCTGTTCGGGAGTTTTAAAATGGCCGCCGCCACGTGTTCGTTTGTCGAATGGCGGCCACCCCCGAGAACAAAGGACGGCTACTTACTAGGCAATTACCCGTTCGCAACAATGTTGCAACGGGTAATTGAGGACACACTTCACACAGGGGGGGTCTGGTTGTTCGGTAGTTTCATTCGAATGAACTAAGGGAATAAAACTACCGAACAATCAGAGGAATACAGTTCTTTTAAACACATAGAAAACCAGCAGATCACACGAATGCAGTTATTCACAGGACATTTGCAGGACAGCCCAGTGCCATCCGCTACACTGCTCCCCCTTGCCCACAAGCCGGCATACACAGTCTGATCCAGCACGGATCGGCTTGGGGATGTCCGGGGACTCACGGATCATTTTTCCAGGTCAGTTTGTCTCGACAACCCGTCGGCATTCCCATTCTGTTTACCCGGGCGGTACTGGATATTAAAGTCAAAAGGCTGCAGCGCCAAACTCCAGCGCAGCAGCCTGGCATTGTCCCCAGCCACCCGGTTTAGCCATACCAGCGGGTTGTGATCTGTGAGTAAGGAAAAGGGCTGTCCATATAGATACGGCTGCAGTTTCTTTAAGGCCCACACCACAGCCAGGCATTCCTTCTCGATGGCGGCGTAGCTTACTTCTCGGGGTAACAGCTTGCGACTGATGTAAGCCACGGGGTGTTCTCTGCCATCGGCCCCGACTTGGCTCAGTACTGCTCCCAATCCAAACATAGAAGCGTCTGTGTGAACAAGAAAACGTTTAGTTGGATTGGGAGCTGCCAAGACAGGGGCATTTATCAGTGTATTTTTCAGATGTTGGAATGCCTGCTCACACTCTGGGGTCCAGGTCACCTGGCGGGGCAAATTCTTCCGGGTAAGGTCAGTGAGGGGTTTGGCGAGGGCGCTATAGTTAGGGACAAACTTTCTGTAATACCCAGCGGTCCCTAGAAATGCTAACACCTGGGTTTTAGTCCTAGGGGTGGGCCACTGGGCCACGGCCTCTACTTTGGCTGGTTCGGGCTTCTGTTTGCTGCACCCCACTCTATGTCCGAGGTACTACACCTCGGCCATCCCTATGCTGCACTTGGCCGGTTTCAAGGTCAAACCAGCTTCCTTAATCCTGTCTAGAACCGCTCCTATATGGGCCAAGTGCTCCTGCCACGTATTGCTAAAAATGGCAATATCGTCCAGGTAGGCACAGGTGTAGTCTTGGAACCCATCCAGGAGTCGGTCTACCATCCTCTGGAAGGTATCTGGGGCGTTTTTCATCCCAAATGGCATGACCTTAAACTGGTACAAGCCAAATGGGGTGACAAAGGCCGACTTCGGGATGGCCTCTGGGGCCAGGGGGATTTGCCAATACCCCTTACATAAGTCAATGGTACTGAGATATTGACCCCTGGCCATTCTGTCCAGTAGCTCATCTATCCGTGGCATAGGATATGCATCGGACACGGTTTTCTCGTTTAATCTCCGGTAGTCCACGCAGAAGCGGGTCGTACCGTCCCGCTTCAGTACGAGTACTACCGGAGAAGCCCAGGGACTATCTGAGGGCTCAATCACCCCCAGTTGGAGCATCTCATCGATCTCCTTGCGCATGTTTTCCCTTACCGCTTCTGGGATGCGGTAGGGGGTCTGGCGCATGGGTAGTTGCCCTGGGGTCTCCACCCGGTGAGTGGCCAGAGGGGTGTAACCAGGTACATTAGAGAACGTGTCTCGTTTCTTCTCCAACAAAAGCCGCTGTACCTCGATACGCTCCTGCGGGCTCAGCCGGTCTCCCAGTGTAACTTTCCCTAAATCCCCAGACAGCTGCCCATCTCCCAGCAGATCTGGAAGTGGTAAGCTGTCAAACTCGTCAGAATTGGGCGCACATATGGCGGTTACCTCCTCGGAGCGCTCTTGGTAGGGCTTCATCATGTTCACATGGAGCATGCGTCGCCCTCCCGTCCCTGTGCAGGGGCCAATTATATAGGTGGTGTCACATCTCTGTTCCACCACCCTATAAGGTCCCTGCCAGGCGGCCTGTAGCTTGTCATGTCGGACAGGCTTTAAAATTAGCTATTTCTGCCCGACCTGAAAGCTACGGTCCCTGGCTCCCCGATCATACCATGTGCGCTGGCGGGTCTGTGCCACCTGAAGGTTTTCCCTTACCGTCCTAGTTAATGCTTCCAGGCGGTCTCGGAGGGCCAACACATATGGTATGATAGGAGTGCCATCTGCGCTCCGATCTCCCTCCCAATGCTCTCTTATAAGATCTAATGGGCCTCTGACTCTCCTCCCAAATAGCAGTTCAAACGGGGAAAACCCTGTGGATTCCTGCGGCACCTCCCTGTAAGCGAATAGGAGATGCGGCAGGAACCGCTCCCAGTCCTTGTGGGTCTCTGCGAAGGTTCGGAGCATTTGTTTCAATGTACCATTGAACCGTTCGCAGAGCCCATTAGTCTGGGGGTGGTAAGGGGCACTGATAATAGGCTTAATGCCACAGATCCTCCAGAGGTGTTGGGTGAATTCTGCGGTAAATTGGGTACCCTGATCCAAGATAATCTCCCTGGGTAATCCCAACCGGGAGAATATCTGCATGAGGGCATCCGCGACCGTTTCAGCGTGGTTGAAGCCACTGCCTCTGGGTATCTAGTAGCATAGTCTACTACCGTTAAAATGTACCTTTTGCCTGACGGGCTAGCTTTCTTGAGGGGGCCGATCAAGTCTACCGCTATTCGGCTAAAAGGTTCCTCAATTATGGGAAGGGGGTGTAGTTTCGCCTTCCTCCGGTCTCCCCTTTTCCCTACCCTTTGGCAGGTATTGCAGGTGGTGCAATACCTGCGTACCTCCTGGCTGATCCCTGGCCAGAAGAAACTTTGGGTCAGTCGGTACCTAGTGCGACTGACCCCTAGATGTCCGGATAGCGGAATATCGTGCGCTATCCGAAGTAGCTCAGCTCGGTACCGCTGCGGCACCACTAGCTGCCTCATCACTATTGGGTCTGACCCAGCAATCTGCTTGTCTGTCTCCCGGTACAAAAGCTGCTTGTCCCAGACAAATCTCTCTCCCTCTCCCCCAGGGGGGTCTGCTGTCACCTTGTCCCTATACACCTGCAAGGTGGGGTCAGTCACTGTCTCAGCTGCAAATTCGTTAGGAGGGGCCCAGGGAACACAGTCAAGGGAAGGGGAAGGGTCTCTTACCTGAACCTCTGGAAGTGTGTTGTGGTCCTGGGTAGTTGTAGTTGTCGGGTGACCACAGGATGAGCTTCTCCTGTGGTGGGTGTCTGGGGCTCAAAAGCAGACGTGAGCCTCCCCAGATCGTTCCCCAACAATACCTCCGCCGGTAACTGCGGCATCAACCCCACCTCCACATGCCCTGCCCCCGCTCCCCAATGTAAATGTACCCTTGCTGTAGGTAGCCGGTACACTGCTCCCCCGGCTACCCTGACGGCCACAGTTTTATTCAGTTTCGCTTGATCCGACACCAGGTGACTCTTTACCAGGGTGATAGTAGCCCCTGAGTCGCGTAGTCCTTGTACCGCTTTACCCTCCAGGTATACGGTCTGCCTGTGATGCTGTCTGTTATCAGCATTGGCCTGGACTGGATCCGCCTCGTGCATTACTTCCCACTGTTCCACGGTTGTTATGGGAACGGCTGAACCATATGGTGTGGCCACTATATCCTGGTAGTGGTGGGCTGCGGCTGCTCTTGGCGGTGGTGGTGGGCCGGGGCGAATCCAGGTGGAACAATCCCTCAGCTGGGGACATTCCCTTTTATAATGTCCCCATTTCTGGCAGTGATGACAGGGGCCAGAAGTGGGCTGGCGAAACCGTGGCTGTGTAGCGGGCGGTGGTGGTGGTGGCAGTTGTCTCGGTGGAGCTGGGTTGTAGTTGTTTCCCCCAAATGTTTTAAAGGTGGCTTTTGGGGCTGCAGGTTTCTGCTGCCTGCGTGCATCCAGGTATTCATCTGCCTTCCCGGCAGCTTCGGGGAGGGAGGTAGGGTTTCTGTCCCTCACCCATTCCTGGACATCGCTAGTTACCCCCTCATAAAATTGCTCCAACAACACCATTTGTAATAAGTCCTCCATGGACCGAGCCTTATTCGACTGTACCCACCCCAGGGCGGCCCGATGTAACTTGCAAGCCCATTCCACATGAGAGTCCTTGTCATTTCGCTTTAGGTCTCTAAACCGCCGCCGATATGCCTCTGGCGTGATTGCATATCGGGCCAGGATCACCTCTTTTACTCTGCGGTAATTACGAATTTCCTCATCAGGTACAGTTCTATAGGCTTCGGCAGCCTTCCCTGTGAGCTTCCCTGCTAAAATAGGCACCCACTCGTCTGGGCTAATACTATGCAATGCACACAGCCTTTCAAAGTCTTGGAGAAAAGCATCTATATCCTCCTCTGCTTCTACATACGTTTTAAATGCTTGGTAAGGAATTTTTGTCTTACCCTGTGTGATGGTAGCATTCCTCTCCAGCTGCTGTAGTGGCCTTTGCTGCAGTATAAACTCCTGCACCTCTGTCATTGTCCTGGATATAATATCCGCTGTTGGATTCTCTCCATAAAAGGACAGCCTAAACTGCAGCTGTCTCTGGAACTCCTCTTTTTCAGCTCCATCTGCTGCCCTCTGCTGCTCAGGGATTACCCTGTCCTCCTGCTGGTATTCAGCCATCACTTCTGCAATGAGGGTTGCTTTCCTTTTGTTGCTGGCTGCAATACCTTTCGCTTCCAGGAGATCTTTTAGCGTGGATCTTTTAAGCTTGGCATAATCACTCTCCATCCGTATTCCATTAGTACTTGTTCACTTGTGAGTCTGGATCCCAGCGCTGCCAACCAATGTAGCGGAGATGCAATATTCCCCAGGATATCTCTGCTTATAGTCCAAGTGAGGCTCAGGAACAAGTAAATAATAAATCCACAGGCAAGGTTTCCAGCAGGTAAAATAACAGCAAATATCCCCACAGCAATCCCAATAACTGGACGACACACAGTTTCAGGAGCAGAACTGAAAGCTTTAATCCACAGTCTCCTTTTAAAGCATGCTCCCATGCAAGGGAGGGATTTACACTCATTATTACAGTAGCCAATCCTGTCCTGGTAACCTCCCACACATCTCCTCCCCTCAGCCAGCATCATAATCCCCTTATCCAGTACAGTAATTCCCCCCGTTTCTGGATGTACCCCTAAACGTAGGGGTACCTCTTTAAATCCTACATCCCCGGATACCCCTGATCTGGGTGAACAACATATCCAAAAATCACCCAGATCAGACCAGGGGTTCGGGGAATGTATGGAGGAAATAAAATGACTGACCGCACTAACTGAGATAGCCGAATAAGGTTCCATGCGAATGGGCCCTGCGGTCGGTCCTGGCATAAGGGAATAAAATACACGAAAGCCTCTAACTATAGAGGCTAGGGAGGGTTCGCCTGAATCCCCTCGTTCGGTTCTTTCTATCTACCGAACGAGGGGCCGTTCGGTAGTTAGGAACCGAACGGACCGGGCTTGTGGAGGTCTCAGCGGTGTTCGCCTACTCGAGTGTCTGATTTGAGTTCCAGACACTCGAAGGCAAAACACCGCTGTTCGGGAGTTTTAAAATGGCCGCCGCCACGTGTTCGTTTGTCGAATGGCGGCCACCCCCGAGAACAAAGGACGGCTACTTACTAGGCAATTACCCGTTCGCAACAATGTTGCAACGGGTAATTGAGGACACACTTCACACGGGGGGGTCTGGTTGTTCGGTAGTTTCATTCGAATGAACTAAGGGAATAAAACTACCGAACAATCAGAGGAATACAGTTCTTTTAAACACATAGAAAACCAGCAGATCACACAAATGCAGTTATTCACAGGACATTTGCAGGACAGCCCAGTGCCATCCGCTACAACACAATTATATGTATTCAGGCCTCTTCTACCGGTCTGTTTTACTTAAATTAGTATAACCCACACTTTCATCTAAGGCGCTTACTAGATCTCATTTAATTACTTAGGCTATTCTTTCTTACACATACCTCAGGTCCTTCTAGTAGAAAGACGCATTATGGGAACTCATATCTAGATTCAGTTCAATCAGGAATCTCTTTTCCTTACTCATTTTGTTTGGGCTAGGTATGTACTCATTATACATAAGTTCCCTTATTTTTCTAGGTTCCCACCATTCTTACCTATTAACCTGTTGACGTATTAATCCTTAACCACAACACAGGTATGTTATCTCAATTAGCACTTACACCGTCCTGGACATATTCCCATTGTATCTTTAGGTCCCTCTCTACGATATCCTTTCTCAAGCACAACCTCACTAGTTGGGCAAGGTACGTACGTTCCAACATACTTTCTATCAAGCCATTACGTTTCTATTCCCCTACATTTGTTACGGATAGATAAACTGCCTGCAAAGGGTTTGGTGCGGGCCATTTTCTAGTATATTCATAATTCAGGCCTGCGATGCCAACACCCATCCTCATGCAGAGGTATTCACCCATCGGCCCAACTCACAGCTAGAGCCTCGCTCCAACCTCTACAGGTTATTAAATAGGGCCTCACCTGTCACAGCCACTCATTTGAATCTCTTACTGGTCACCGAGAGGCCATCATTCATGCCACTTCTTTCTGTGGCCTCAGTTCCTTGGCCAGAATCACAGCTAGGGCCTAACTGAGCCACTTGGCATTTAGCAAGGCCTCACCTTCACCTTCACCATCTGGCACTTAGCGAGTTGCCAGTTGATACATGGCTACACACTCATTGACATGTCCATTACATTTACTCATTGTTTATTCATCATGGTATTTCTCTCACCCCTATAAGAGGTTATTTCATTCCTCGGTACCCTGCCAGGCCCTCCATCCCAGCTGGTCCATTGTACTCTGGTCAAACACCAGGATACCACCAACACAGTTCCTTGTAATCCTGGACTTTTCCTAATTGCTGTCGAACCCACGTGTAAAGACTTACCGTTCCCAGGTACAGCACTGAAGCCGAGCTGTACAGACTCATGATTGCCAACTCTGAGCTTCCCAGCCGGGTATCTGCGTCTGTGCAAGTATCATAAACAACATGGCAGAGATGCATGCTATGATGGAATCAATTCTTTCATCATAATTATGTTCTATGATAGTCTGGAGAATTAGAGTCTCCTAACTCAGGAGTTCCTAACCCTCACACTGTGTACCCCTTACTTTTCTCCACTATGGGTGACATCCGAAGTTACAGTCCGGCACACAGTCCCTCTGCTCACGTTATTTCACCAGCACATTTAATTCTCCTGTTATTAGGAAGTACATATTGGTAGGCAAAGACATCGATTTGGTCTCCTCCTAGATTGCCTCCCAAGACCTTGTAGATAACTATTGATTCCTTATTCCTTACTACAGCTTGCCTGACTTTACTAATTCCCTTTAAAGTAGTTCCCTACAACATGCCACAATGGATGTCCCTGTGGCATTTGCATGGTAATAAATGGTAGAGGCATTTTATTTGCCACCCGTCTCGTGTGTGGGGTCTAAAGCAGCTCTTAATTATTCAATGTATTTGTGGTGACCATCTAATGGTTGCTATTGACTGTCTGTGGCTGCCATACAACGATACATTATCATGACACATTTCTGACTGTTGAGAAACCTATTGCTATACCTTAGAGCAGGGTTGCCCAACAGGTCGATCCCCAGATGTTGTAGAACCTGTTGGGCAGCCCTGCTCTAGAGCATTCACAAGCCCATGGCCCCGTTTCATCCTGGGTATTCCACTGCCCAAAGGTATACCATAGGCCTATACCTGTAATTAGTGATGTCGCGAACGGTTGAGTGGACTCATCATTGAGTAAACTTTGACCC